>CAUJNA010003738.1:782500-837500 GCA_963377175.1 Effrenium voratum | reverse complement strand
GCTGTGAGGGTCCAAGACTCTTAGAAGGGTCCAGAGTTGAGCGAGGCAGTCGTCCGTTCCACTCAGCCCGGGAAGCCCAGAGGTGAGGCGGAGAGCGGCAACTTTTGAGACTAGAGGGATGCATGTGGGGTCTCCGATATGTTTCGTAAATTGTAAGGTTGACCAAATATGAAGCAACATTTGCACTTCTTATCTTGGTGTTGCCAGGGCACAGGCCCTAGAGGTCATCCCCCCTTTTGCAGCAGAGGCAAACCACACGGATTGGAGAGCTTCACTCGCGAAGGAAAACAAAAAATAGTCTTGGCTTGACCAACGTGCCTAACCTTGAATGGCTTTTTTGCTACAAACTAGATTGTGCGGAGGGTGAAAGACCCACCCGGAACGCGTTTAAACGAAACTTACAAAAGGATGGACTTCGCCAAAGGTCATGACGGTCATTTGCGGGAACGGGGTTTTCATGACGGTGTTTGATGTGAAGAGAGTTTCCAAGTTTGACCCCACCAGGCCAAATTTCCATGCTCTATGTTTCAGTACTTGAAAACTATGACCACACCGAAGGTTCACAAGTTCGCAATCCCAGCACAAATCCTTGAACCAAGATCATCCTTTTGGCGGCTAGTTCCGGCGTGGGCTGGAAAGGCCTGATGGCCGTTGCCGCTTTCTCTGCATAGTTGCCCTGTTTGCACTTAGGGTGTTGCAACAACGTGCTCCTATTTTGCAGCTTGGCCATAATCGGAGTGGAGCCGGGTTTTGGGACACATCATGATCATGCCAGGCTGACGAGCCAAACTACCACAAGTGCAGATATCAAAGTAATGCGGCATAGATGGTGCCAACAGGAGTCCAATGACCTTCGATTTGTTTTCACTCCTCTTCCTCCTCTTCTCCAATTTGTACTGAGAGTCTTTTGGCTTCGCCTAGCTGATTCTGTGTTGCGGACTGTAGGGACGAGCCATTTCAAAGTAGCCAGGCGGTCCGGAAAGTCCAAGCTAGTCAGCTAGTCGCCAGCTCGATGGTCGGTTTGAAGCGGAGCGCAGCACACTTTCCGTGAGGTCGTTCGTCTTCAGTTCCGCCAGTGCTGAGATCCATGCCCATGACCCCAAGGCGGGCGCCATTACCGCTCACGTGAGGCTTGAAAGGCTCATTGCCAGACTTAGCAAAAGCCTTTTTGACTTTCGGCTTTTTTGGTTACCCCAAAGCTTTCCCTTTCAACCAAACACCAAGTCAGATCTGGCGAACTTGAGGATCGCAGAAACGTTGAGAGGTTTCCTGGGTGATCTTCCTGAATCCTTTCATAGTTCCGACAGCCTTGTTGGGATTTTGGGAGTCTTAGATTGTCTTTCAGCCGGTAATTGATAGGACCTGGGGATCGCCATGGGAATCAAGTCACACGTGGGAATCGCCACCACAAATGTGGCTCTGACAATCGTCAAGGTCCATGTGATCCATGGTGCATGCATGTGCTGCTGGTGCAAGTGCCAGGGTGTGTTGTTACTCATGGACTTGTTACTCCAAGCCGCTGAGCCCAAATCAACCCCAAACAAACCCCAAGCAACTCCCCACTGCCACCCAATCAGAGCCAACATGCAACCCCAGCCAGTGACGCAGCCAACTTGCCAAACAGCTCCCAGCAGAAAAATGAGGATACCGCCTATTGCGCCCAGTTGATGCTGGGGATGTTGCGAGCCGGAACAAAAAACAGCTCTAGGCAAAAACCAGCCCAGGAAAAAGAACACCTCTGCCTTGGGAGAACCGGCTAACCCTTTCCTAGTGGCCACAAATGGCTGATCCAGAGAAAATGTTGGTCCGATGGAACAGGTTGAGCATGTGGTTTTCCCCAACCATATGGAAGCTTGAACGTGGAAAGTATTCATGGCGCCAACCCAAACAAGACGTTTGGCCTAGCACCCCGGGCCAAAAGTCCAGGTCTGTGGATACGCGGCTCGCGCGAATGAGCCCGCAAGCCAGCCACCCAGTGGACGGGTCATAGCTTTTGGAGATTCGCAATCCGTGCTAGCCGCAATTGATTCGATGGGCTCCCGAACACAAACAGGCTCTTTCGCCTCGTTTTTTTTGGGGGGGTACACTCCGTCAATGCCAGGTTGTGATGGACTCATGAAATCAATGCTCGTTTCAATGGGTTTTCTGGGGGCGTTTCTGGTTTGGCTTGTGGGTCGGGACGCTCGGGGTCCGAGATTCTTCGTACGATATTTCAGGGGGACCCCCCCTCGAAGGTGGTTGGTGGACATGCATTCCCCCCAGAACAACGTCCGCCGAAGGGCCCCCAATGAAAATTCATAGCCACTATGACACAGAATCTGAACCAAAGGGAATTTCTGTGTACCAACTGGCCCAAGGTCTGGATCAGATGTCGGCCTTAAAAAACTGGTTGCACCCTTGGAAGCCATGAAGCCAAACATTTGGATTTGCTGGGCTGCCAGGTTTGAGGGGGAAGCGGATCCCCTGATCGAGGGAGGCATTCTGGGGATGAACAAGTGCCTTTGTTGGCCGCTGAAATTGGGCACGCTTTCAATCGGTATCTCCGGAGTCATTGGAACACCATGGCATCGGGGCCCGCGGTTTTTGCTCAAGGGGCGATTCGAAGGGGGTTCGCGAAGCGGCGAAGCTGCGCGCATCGCATCGCGGCTCTCCGCCCCATGGGGGAGGAGTGCTATGAGCTGCTTGGCGCGAGCTAGCGATGTGGCTGAAGTGAGCCCGAGCAAAGTGACACACACAAGGCGTATCAGCTTTTGCCGGCAACCAAAAGATCCTCGATCAAACAAAATGCAACGGCAAAAGACATTTTGACATCGGCACAATGGAGGTTCTCTTTGGAACGGGTCAGAGTCGGAGGTTTCGCCCACTGTGTTACTGACCGGCTTTGGCAAAGGGATTTGATTCTGCACGACTCGCGAAAGGAAGGGCAAATGTTCTTTCAGATCAGAAGGCACCCAGCTTCCTTGCCTCAAGTGAGTGGCGCTGCACGTCGTCTTTCTGCAATGTCATGTGGGGATGTCTTGAAATGTGAAATCCACTGTTGAATTGTTTTGCCGGAAAACCAAAAGGAAACCAACAGCTGGATAAGGTCCCTGATTTTGGGAAACCATGTGCATGTCTGTGTTTCGTTCCACCGGAGGATGCAGCGGGCAGATTTATGTAACAGCACATAGTCGAGATATGATATGTCCTCCGCCCCAAGTCACTTCGTTGATATCAGATCATGTGTTCGTGCCTTGGTCACGCCATCAAAAACCGTTGCCGCCTGAGGCCACAGCTGACGCCAAGGACGGAACGCCATGTCAGGCAGGGGCCCAAGTTCTGATTCCCGTCGACCAGTGAGGCTTGGCCATCCAAGGCCAGTGGCGATTTCTATTGGATCAGGTGTCGATCACTTCCAATGGGGGAGATGCAGATGGGATGCGATGGGGCCATTCGCTTGCCAAGCAGGGCATTGCGGCCGTTTCCAGCAAGTCGCAAAACCCCGCCAACTTGCCACTCAGGGACTGGGCGAATTGTGAAATAAGGGACCCAGCAAAATTGGCTTGTTGCAATCTGAATCCTTTGTTCAGAATCCTCCTGAGAGACGCAGCGTCCTTGAGATGCGCTTCTGAGGGGCCGGAAATGCTGGGTGCACCTCTGGGCAGCTCTGGCCGCACTTGGGGCGCAGGCATTGCCAGAGCAGAGCTGGGGCCCAGCTTGCCTTTGGGAAAGGCAACCAAACAAGAAGGCAACCGACCAACCAACCAACCAACCATCTTTTGTATGGGCTTCCGCCATGGCGTTAAGTCGGGAGGGTGCCCACTGTTCCTGGAGGTTGTTTGAAGCTTGACTCACGCGTGGAAACTGGGCTGGACTCAACGAGAATATGCTTGGATAGTTTTCAATTGGACCAAGGAGCAATTCTAGCTTTATTCTCACGGTCTTTGGGCAACGCATGTGGCTTGAAGACTAATTCATGAAGCCACTTGGGCGAATCCGCAAGACCCCGCACTTCCAGGAAACGCATTCTGATGTGGCTTGCTCCGCTGAACTTCGGTGCTAAATTATTTTAACAGCATTTGTTTATACAAAGCCATCTGATTAGATGAAAGGTTGTTTCGTATTCTGTATCTCCCAAGACTATTAGGAAAACGGCGTTGATCTTTCATTTGACTCTTCGATTATGCTCACTTCATGATTTTCCCTTTCAGCGCCTTCTTGCATGAGCGTTTTTTGGCACTTGAGCCAAGTTTGCGGCCATCCACTCCGTGCAACAGGGAGGACGCTTCTTTGCCAGTTGTTGCCGCGCCCACTCTGACACACTCTTTTCATGTTGCAACCTTGTGCCACATGTTGGTGCATTCCTCAAAGGCTGCAAGTCAAACTGTGCAGATGGTAAACCGACGAGGGTATTCCTGCCTCTTTTTTTTGGCGGGATCTCAGAAATTGGCTATGAGCTTGGCTTTCTTTAGTTACCAGATTCCATGAGAGTGCGTGTGGAGGTTCCTGGAGATGCACAGACCGGTCCTGTTCATGTAGCTCAATGTTCAGCTGCCGGAATCCTCCGATCAGAAAGTGAGGGCGCAAGCGTTTTGCCTGAGAGTGAAGTATTTTGGGTGAAGTAGGGAGTCCTGGTTCTTCCTGGAAGGCGTGGACCGTTGAATTCTCGCCCGCGAAACATGCTGGAAGTTGGGGGGGTTGCTTTTGGATGCATGTAGCAGGGAGTCTCAATTGAGGTTGCCACCTTCAGCATTCTTTACCTGGCCGCTTTGAGCATGACGGCCCTGTCGTGGCTTGGATTAATGTTGTGAGGTGCCCATACCAACGGCGGCCAACATTGTTGCACCACTTGCTCTTGAAGAGTTTCTTGCAGCCAGACACACAGAACCCCCCCGTGCTAATTAATGGTCATGATAGTCATGTACTGGGACACGAGTATCTAGTGACCAGTGCACCCGTTTTATGAACTTGGTTATTCAAGGGCTTTGGTTGACTACAAGAACAGCACAACATCTACAAGGAGCCCCTGCTGGGGGCCCGCAGCCTAGCAAATCTTGCCACGCGGCACCAAGAGCAGGACATGTATTTAGTGGTCAGTTTCCGAAATATGCATTTGATGCACATGTGAGGCAACGTTGAGGGTAGCGAGTGACAACAGCATGCCTCAAGTCCTCTGAAATGCAGAGCAGAAAGGGCTTCCCAAGCCCACCCCACTCAAATCCCCCATCCCGAAACGTCCTCATTTTAGATCTGACAGTCAACAAGGTGATACGGTGCTACTTTAGGGCGTTGCTTTTTTTTTTTTTGTCTTCAAACATGCAATTATGCAGGTTTTTTCAGAGCGCACTTGACAACGAGCCCTTCCCAAGACCCGAGACCCCCCCAACACCCCGAGACCCCGAGACCCCGAGACCCGAGACCCCAGACCCCAGACCCGAGACCCGAGACCCGCTGCCAATGATCTCAGGCTCCTTGCCGTCCTCACAGCAAGCAATCCAGTTCACATCCATCCGTGTAACCGATGGCTCCACAAACGCCTTCGATTTGGAGGTGGGCGACATTTCGAGAGTTCTTCTGAGAAGGAAGTCGACAAATTGACAGCTTATCTTGAACATGAACGCAGGGCAGGCAAGACTTCACACAGCTGGTAAGGCGCGGGCAATGCTGTTCAGCTGACGGACCCACACCGCAGCGGGTGGTTGGGAGACAGCACTGCCTTGCAGGCGGCAATCTAAGCAACGTGATAAGTGCTGCCTTACACAGGAAGGCCAGTCTAGCAATCAGACACATGTTTTGCTCTATGAAAAAGTCTAGCGCCCATTGACCGTGATCAAACAATCTCACCCATGCGCTGCCTTGCAGGGTGCAGCTCTGACAAGTTTCCACTTCGCTGAAAAGATTCAAAGATGTTTCTTCTAGGCGGAAACCCTACAGTGAATGAAGCAACAAATTGTTGCGCCGGCGCAAACGAAAATGTTGCCTGGAGGTTGCGCAGGTTTGTTGATGTGCAAAACTTTCTGGATGCAACGGATCCCGTTGTTGGTGTCCAACGCGCGTGCCACGAGGTCGCGCTCAACATAGTGCTCCACCAAATCCGCACCCTCTGCAGCTTGGGCACCTCCAGGGACACGAACCAATTTGTTTACCTCATTTCCCTTCTTGAGTCTTCATGTCAAAGCCTTTGGGGCTGGCAATGGAAAGCTCAAATTCAAACGCAGTTAGTTTCAAAAGCCGAGTCGGACAGCTCTTGGCACCCACACCTCGGTACAGGATGCTGAGGCCAGTGTGCGCGATATTGGGCACCAAGCCGATGATCTCGACTCCATCTGCTTTCGTTTTCAAAACGCGCGCTCGCGCCCGAGATTTGAGACTTCCAACTGTGACTAGTGCTTTGTGGTCTGCGCTGCTGTACGATTCTAGCCTGTCAAAGCGGCCCCGGTGTTCTGCGTGATCTGCCGGGGAACTCTTTGCCATGATACATTCCACACTGAAGGTCTTGGTGTCCACGTTTGCAAAGATGTCCACCTTGCCCACATTTGTGTGGTGGCACGAAGCAGCTGCGTATCCGAGCCTTTGCAAGGATTGGATGATGGCAGCATTGTATTGGTCTTCAAAAGGCAAGTCATCCTCTGACAGTGAGGAACCTGCCGCTGCCTTCGGTGGAAACCCCACAACCTGGGCAAAGGTAACGCGACCCGCGACCCGCGACCCGCGACCCGAGACCCGACCCGAGACCCGGAGACCCTAGACCCAAGACGCGAGACCCGAGACCCGCAACCCACGACCCACGACCCCCCGACCCGAGACCCGAGAGCCCAAGACCCTCGACCCAAGACGCGAGACCCGAGACCCCGAGACCCCCCCAAGACCCCGAGACCCAAGACCCCAGACCCCAGACCCGAGACCCGAGACCCAGACCCCGAGACCCCCCCCAAGACCCCGAGACCCGAGACCCCAGACCCCAGTCTCGAGATCCGACCCGCAACCCGCGACCCGAGACCCGACCCGAGACTTGAGAACCCGAGACCCTAGACCCAAGACGCGAGACCCGAGACCTCCCCCAGACCCCAGACCCCAGACCCGAGACCCGCGCCCGCGACCCGCGACCCGACCCGACCCGAGACGCGAGAACCCGAGACCCTAGACCCAAGACGCGAGGCCCGAGACCCCGAGACCCCCCCGAGACCCCGAGACCCCAGACCCCAGACCCGAGACCCGAGACCCGCGACCCCCGACCCGCGACCCGAGACCCAACCCGAGACCCGAGAACCCAAGACCCTAGACCCAAGACGCGAGACCCGAGACCCCGAGACCCCCCCAAGACCCCGAGACCCGCCCCGAGACCCGAGACCCTAGACCCAAGACGCGAGACCCGAGACCCCGAGACCCCCCCGAGACCCCGAGACCAGGACGCGAGACCCGAGAATCTCCCGAGACCCCGAGACCCGAGACCCCACACCCCAGACCCAGACCCCGCGCGACCCAAGACCCCGAGAGAGACCCCGAGACCTGAGAACCCACCCCAGACCCGAGACCCGAGACCCGCGACCCACGACCCGCGACCCGCGACCCGAGACCCGACCCGAGACCCGAGAAGCCGAGACCCTATAAGACCCAAGACGCGAGACCCGAGACCCCGAGACCCCCCCGAGACCCCGAGACCCGAGACCCCAGACCCCAGACCCGAGATTCGAGACCCGCGACCCGCGACCCGCGAGCCGCGACCCGAGACCCGCGACCCGAGACCCGACCCGAGACCCGAGAACCCGAGACCCTAGACCCAAGACGCGAGACCCGAGACCCCGAGACCCCCCCGAGACCCCGAGACCCGAGACCCCAGACCCCAGACCCCAGACCCGAGACCCGCGACCCGCGACCCGCGACCCGAGACCCGACCCGAGACCCGAGAACCCGAGACCCTAGACCCAAGACGCGAGACCCGAGACCCCGCCAGACCCCCCCGAGACCCCGCGACCCGAGACCCGAGACCCGCGACCCGCGACCCGCGACCCAAGACGCTAGACCAAGAACCCGAGACCCTAGACCCAAGACGCGAGACCCGAGACCCCGAGACCCCCCCAAGACCCCGAGAACCGAGGCCCCAGACCCCAGACCCCAGACCCGAGACCCGAGACCCGCAACCCGAGACGAGACCCGAGACCCGAGACCCCCAGACCCGAGACCCGAGACCCGAGACCCGCGACCCGCGACCCGCGACCCAAGACCCGACCCAAGACCCAAGAACCCGAGACCCTAGACCCAAGACGCGAGACCCGAGACCCCGAGACCCCCCCAAGATGCCGAGAACCGAGACCCCAGACCCCAGACCCCAGACCCGAGACCCGAGACCCGCGACCCGAGACGAGACCCGAGACCCGAGACCCCCAGACCCGAGACCCGAGACCCCGAGACCCGCGACCCGCGACCCGCGATCCGCGACCCGAGACCTGAGACCCGAGAACCCGAGAACCACCCGAAACCCGAGACCCGAGACGAGACCCGAGACCCGAGACCCGAGACCCGAGACCCCCAGACCCGAGAACCCGAGAACCACCCGAAACCCGAGACCCGAGACCCGAGACCCGAGACCCGAGACCCGAGACCCGAGACCCGAGACCCCCAGACCCGAGACCCCGAGACCCGCGATCCGCGACCCGAGACCCGAGACCCGAGAACTCGAGAACCACCCGAAACCCGAGACCCGAGACGAGACCCGCGACCCGAGACCCGAGACCCGAGACCCCCAGACCCGAGAACCCGAGAACCACCCGAAACCCGAGACCCGAGACCCGAGACCCGAGACCCCCAGACCCGAGACCCCGAGACCGCGAGACCCCGCGACCCGCGACCCGCGATCCGCGACCCGAGACCCGAGACCCGAGAACCCGAGAACCACGCGAAACCCGAGACCCGAGACCCGTGACCCGAGAAGTGTCGGGAGCTGGGCCCATTGTCAAGTTCGATCTCGGTTTTTTAGTGGGACCTGAGGCTGGTGGAGCACTGCGATATGTCACCTTACAGACTGGATACTTGACTGGGCGCTCCTTAAGGACATGCGAAATATGCTTTTCAAATTGTCTAATTGAGTAATTTAATCTTTGAAGGGTTTACCGGCGACGATACATTTTTCGTGTCATCTCAGGATGTGAACATGGTAAACTTTAAAATTTAATACCATCCAGCCGCGCATGGATGAAGATTCGGTCATGGCCAAATTGCGCGCCAGATGAGCCGTGATGACACTGACGACACAGTGAAGATGACAATGCTCATAGAACAAAACTGCAAAGTAGCTGCCCACTGTTTGTGGCAGCCTTCACCTGCGGCGAATTCACTTGACCATTCAGCTATGGACAATGACAATTTGTGGTTCGTGAAGCAGCTGAGCGCCACTGACAACTGACCTTCCATCATGGCTTGGTTGCTTCTCTGTGGCAGCGCCCGGGCTTGACCCTGGGAAGCTTGATGTGCCCAGTCAGTCAACGTTGCAAGTCAACCCACTATTAACGAGGTCTACTTCTGGCACTTCAATCGCCATCGGTGGTATGCTAAGCCGAACGGGGCAACAACAACAACAGCGACAGTGACAATGACAGTGACATGATTCCCAATCATCAACTCTGTGGTGCAGACATTCAGCTCCAGCAAATAACTACCAACCATGCTTGATAAATGCTCTTGCCCACACAGACACGCAGAGCAGCCGGACTAGCATTTTCCTTCCAATGCGAAAACCAGCTGGCCTGGCAATTCGGCAGGCACATTGCTTCTTGAAAGCTGCTTGCAAGCTGGTGGGCTAGCTGAGCTCAGGACGGTAAGATCAAGCCACCTGCGAGCACCGTGACAGGGCGCGATGTTCCACCATGATTTCAAACAGTCACAACGGCCAAGATTATACAACGAATGAGCGCAGCACATGCCTGATTTTCCCCCCGCACGTGCCAACTCAAGGGCTGGCACCTGGCAAAACCCAGGTTTCTTCATCACTGTCTGGGAGGACAGTGTCATTGGCAACAACAAGCTTGATGTTGTCAGGCTTTGGGCTGTTCCCAGCCAGGTCTTTATTGACACAGTTGGTGTCACCAACTGTCCGCTCGGCAGCATCAGCACTGTCGCTATGGCCTGCTGACTGGAACTCCGGCTTCAGCAAGAGTTGAAGGCGGTCGCTTCGAAGCTGCTTGAGGTGCAGCTGTTTCACCAGAGGCGTCATTGGTGGCAGTGGTGGGCGACAACAGGACAATGACTGATGGCTAAGCCAGCTGGCCACTGCCGCACAAGTTTGTTTCAATCTAAAACTAAATTCAATGCATCAATGTCAATGTCAATGTCAAGCCGGAAGTGAATCTGGACCAACCTCCAACAGCTTGATAGGGGCCGAAAGGACACCAACACATCGCCTTCGTCACACTGACAATGAAGGAACGGCGCCAGCACTGTGAACAGAACAATGTGTCAGTGCCGCTCTTTACTTCTATCAATCTGCAGCTGGCAAGTAAAGCCAGTTCTGGCCCTTATCAAATGCCATGACTTTTTGAGTTATTCCTCGGGCTGATGACGTTGAACTACGAATCAAAAAAAAGACAGATTTGAGACTGCTACAGCTTTCAGGGATTCATCACGAGGGCCTGCGCTGCCTGCTAGACAAGTTGGCAGCCAGCAAACGGCTGTGCTCTTCAAGCGCATTTTCACCCGACTCTTGAAGATCATCGACAATCACCAGCGCCGGGGCAGTACAATGCCCAGCACGCATTTCCAAAATCAGCCGAAAGTGGCAGGACAATGACAATGCAATGACAACGACAATGCTCAGACTCAGACAGTGACCCGCTCTCACTCCTCCGAGTTGAGCTCTTCCTCCGCCACCTGGGCGACAAGGCTGTGTCAAGGCACAGATGGGACACCATGCCTTTTAAGCACAATCATTTATTAACCAAGCAGGCCTCCAGGTCGGACATGTTATCGCCGGCGCCCTCCTCGCCGTCGTGGCCGCCCTCCTCGTCATTGTCGTCCTCGGCACGCGGCTTCTTGCTGGCCGTCTTCTTGCCGCCCTGCTGAGACTTGCGGCGTTTCTTGTTGCTTCCCTTGGCGGCCTGCTTCTTGCCCTTCTTCGGCGGATTTCCGCCATTGCTGTCATCAAGCGTGAGAGCACTCTTGAGCAGCTTGGCAAGCGGGGCTTTGAAGTGCCGACTCTTGGCGTCCGTGAAGCTGTGGAAGATCAGCTTCTGGCACTCTGCGCGAAGCCAGGTGCAATGATCCGCTGTGTAGCCTGGTGGTGACATAAATAGAAGTCACTGTCACTGTCATTGGCCAACAACAACGACTACTTAGCAAAATTGGAAAACTACCCAGAAACTTGAAAAGCGTGGCTTGCAGACAAGGCACCCACAGCACACACCGGGATGCCCTGAGCCAGGAGAGGCAAAATTGTTGTCGGGCAAGATGCAGTGAGCAAGTACACCACACGAGGTTTGAACCTGTGGGCCAACTCCTCCACCAAGTGCTTGTGAGGGGCTGACCAATTGATGGGCTCCGGCACTCCAACCTCAGCTCCAGACGACGACCCAGCCGCCGCATCAGAACTTGACTTGCGCCTTCCCCTGGACTGGTCAGACACCCTGGCCGCTCCCAACAACTTGGCCTTCGTCTCGATGCCCAGGCGGGCGATGAGGGACTCGGCATCCAATGGGTTCTTCGACACTCCGTAAACACTGTCACCTGCTGTTGAGCCTTGGTGATGGAGATTCTTCCTGGACCCAATGATTTCGGCAAGGGGTGTGTCATTGGAGCTGACAACGTGGATCATCTCGAGCTGCTGGAGGTGGAACACCTGAGACACTGACTGCTGGCAACTGGACGCTGACAACGAGCGCACAGACTCACAAATTTAAAGCCCTTGACATGTGGCAACAAAAGGCCAAGAAACAGCTGCCTTTCTAATTAGAAAAGCACAACAACAAATCCATGTCATTGTCTGACTGGGCCTACATTTGTGAGATCTGGCCACAGGCGCAACATCGACACACCACCAGAACTTCAACACAAGACCTTACTTGCAAATGATTCGCGCGTGCACCTGTCAAGACGGAAGCTGACACTATTATTGTTATTTGTGTGGCATGGGCCAACGACGACTTCAAGCACTCAAGCAAGCGGCGGAGCGGTCCCGGGCGCCACCGCTCACAGCACGGGCCTCGCGCTCCAAAGGCTGAGTCATTGTCAAGACGGGAATGCAAGCATTGCAGACAGCATTGATGCACACGGACAGATCACAAGGAGAAGCAAACAACACAGGCTGCCTTGCGGTGCTCCGTGACGGCCTCTTCGCTGTAGATTAAGTTCACCCGCCTTTGGGCCACATTCCCGGCAGTCTTGGTGAACATGCTCGTGAAGTTGGTCCCATGCGTGGACCGCCCGCCATCAGTGAAGATATAGACATCACAAGCTTGCGGGCACAGCGCCGGGGCCTCATCTGCATCCCAGTCGGGCGCCTCAGGCTCCCTGATCGACATGGCAGCCATTATAGTCTTCTCGAGCTGTTCCCTCCTCAGCGGAGTCAGCGACCTCCTTGGGTCTGAGCTCTGTTCGCCGCTGCTTTCGTTGTCATACCAGAACAGCACAGTGCCAGCTTTGGGGCTGCCACGCACCTTGGACACCTCCAGGGCACGGAGGGCAAGGGCGAGCTGCTGGCATGACACTGACCCATCGACAGTTGACAAGAGAGATGACACCAGTGTCTTCGACTCGTCGACGGCATCCCGCACCTGCAACGCATCATCATCCTTCATTTCTTTGACAGTGACCTTGGCCTCGCTGGCGACAAAGGAGACAAACGAATCGAGCTGCTCGTCAGCCGACTGCAAAAAACTGTCATTGCCCGCCATGGGCACGGCGTCATTTTTCTCGGAGCCTGACACCTTCGACCATAGTGGCGCAACATCAGTGTGCTCGAGGAACTCCTGAAGACTGGCCCCCCACCGCACTGATCCCTTCAGCACGCCGTCCCACTTCGCCGTGTAGGCTATGTCAGCAGCAAACTTCGCAGCAAGCTGCCCGGCCGCACTCAGGGCACCAAGCCAGGACAGGTTCTGGGCGGGTTTAGTCGCTCCCTCCAACCTCTGGGTCAGAGTGGCCCGGTTGAAAGGCCACCCGCCAAAGTGCTCCCGGTAGGCGGTGTGGCTGGCAAGGGCACGCCTGGCAAGGGTCTATTTTTGAGTGATGAAAACAGGGCAGGGGCCTTTTGGGACATTGTTGGGACACTTTACCTTGTCGGACTTGCAACAATCGACGGGAAACATACTCTGAAAAGAGGCAGGACAGTGGCGGGCAATCATTGGGGACAACCTCAGCTGCTACTACTACGACTACTGGCCTGATAATGGCAACATCCTCCTGATCCACGTGCATCTCAATCTTTGCCAGCAACAGCGACAAATTCTCCCGCTTCCACAGCCAAACATGGTACAGCCTGAGATGAACTATCACACGCAGCCTGACACACATTACAAGTTCAACGTTGGCATTGACGATTGACACCGGCCGGCCAAGCTAAACATATTTTTCCAGGCAGCCCCTTCGGATTCGACTTGCCTCCGCTCAGGGCTGAGCTGTTCATTTCTGTGACTTTGCAGACCCCGTTCAGCACATAATCGCACAAGGACGTGAAAAGCCAGCTGATGCTTTCCACATCACTGCGAGCGATTTTGATAAGGTCCTCTAGCTTGGCGACGGAATCTATCGGAGTCCTCTTCCCGAAAAGCTCATCGGCCAGGAAGGCCATCTCCTGCCAGACAAGTTGAGGACATTGGCAAATACTGGCTGATGTGGCGGTGGCTGACAATGACTGGATGACATGACAGTATCACATAATATTGACACACCCGACAATGACAATGAACATGCTTGACAGACCTGCGACGGAAAAGCGGTGTCCTTGAGCACATTGCTGGCGAAGAATTTGTTGAAGATGGACGCTGCGCTGGTGAGGTAGTTCATGGTAATCTTCTCTCCAGCAGCGACAGTGAGCTTGCTGAAGTCACGGAACAGCTGCTCCACCCCGATCTTCTTGCCATTGTTATGCCGCTCCAGCATGGCGCGGTACGTCCCGACTTGGAAGAGCCGCTGAACCTTGGTTCGGACGGCGGCTGAGGCCAACATAGTTCCCACAACAAGCGGCCATGATGACGGATAGATTTTGACAGTGTGCGGGCCACTGGGACACTGACTGACCTAAGATCAAATTACTTCGCTGGGGCAGCGACTACAGAGTAGTAGGTGCCCTCGAAGTCAATACCCACCTCTTCTCGAATCTGGGCTGACTGCCAGAAGGCGTCAATCTCGGACTCGGAGGGGCTGGCCTGGTAAGTGATGATGCTGCTGAGCCATGCCTTGACCCATTCCTGACAGGCACTAACACCTCACCGCAGTCAGAAAAACATCGTCTGATGAAAATTACTACAACGACTGACACAGACCCAGACTCTTGACAAGGATGATTAGTTCAAAAATGGGATAGAGTCAGCCAAGCCAAGCGCATTTCATCTTTAAACAGATGTGCATGGAGTTGGACCATGTCAACACATTCTGTCCTGAACCAGCTTGCCATCCTTGACATCGCGGTAAGTTGCCAGAATCCACGCGTGATGAAGCTCCTCCTGACTGATCCTTCTCAAAAGGGACCCCGCCCGGTGCGTGACGTTGCATGGGTTGCTCAAGCTGTCACTGACGACGACAGTGACCTTCAAGGCCGTGGGCTCCCTGAACTTTGCGTCCCGCAGAAACTTCACCCCGCTTTCCAAAATCGGCACTTGGTTGACCGTCCAGTGCCAATTCACCCAGGCCGCATTTCCGCCCCCTGTGACACTCCAGCTGCCCGGGCACTGTTGCAGCCGTTGCTTGATGACCAGCAAGTCTACTGGAGCGGCAGACCCGCCCTCTGCCAGACTGAGTGGCTCCCGGGAGGAGATGTTCTGGAATTCATCCAGCCTTACTGACTCGTGAAACACAAATACTCAACATATTTGCTGGGTGCAGAAAAACAAACTGGCTGAGGCTATGGCGACATGATGAATTCCCATGCCTCCTGGACACGCCCCATGTGCTCAAGGTTGAGCGACTTGAACTGCGGCACGGAGACATCCTTGCCCTTGGTGGGCGGCTGGCCTGCCGGCGCATGTCGGGCGATTGCTCAAGCCTTTTTAGGCTAGCCGCCCAGCCTGCAGCAGCGGACTTGGCCCCTTTGGGCGGCATGACAATGCTGGAGCGACAATGACAATGACTACTACGACTCCGAGCCACACAACACTGGCATACACCACTATGACGATCACTATGTGTTGAAGCCAGGTGTGGCAATATCAACAATGACAAATAATAGCAGGCAAGCCTCCCTTTACCGGCGCGAAATGCAATCTTCTGCGGTCTGACTTGAATTCAACGGCTGGTGGTGAATTGCAAACCACAGCCGCTCAGCAGCAACATTGCTAAATTGCCAGTGTCACTTCTCAACAATCAGGCCACTGGCCAGCAGGGCGCTCTTCACGGCTTGGCATAGAACGGGGACTGACATGCTGTTGCCGAGCATCCCACCCAGCTGAGCCTCAGACACCGCTCCTGTGGCACCCGCCAATTCGGAGAGGCGAAAGCCCTGAAGTGCTGCCATGTCCTCGACGCAGATCGTGCGGTGCGCCTGTGACAGCAGCACATGTCACCGAGACCAAACAAGGGCCATGACACACTCAGATCCACTGAAAGGCGCAACACGACAGGCAGCGCCTTGGTGAACCAGAAGCCCTTCGTCTTGCCTCTTGCCCGTGTGAGTGTGGGCGAGCAGTTGGTAGACACCTGCTGGAACTTAACACCAGCAGCAATGTCGACACAGCACTCCTGCTTCGCCAGGTCAATGCCATCCTTCCGCAGCTTCCTCAAGGCAGCCTTGATGTTGCGGCGGGCACCTGGGGCGTCCGGCAGAGTCTCCTTGGGCTTCTTGGCCAAGACACTCTCGAGGTTGACATTGACAGCCTTGGGGCGCTTGACACTGATGCCACTGGTGTTGGACAATGACTTGGGCGGGAGTGCGGCAATAATGTAGCAGCGGCGGCGGCGCTGAGGCAATCCGAACTCCCGGCTGTCCAAGACAAAGGCCTTCACCTGATACTTCAGCTTCTTAAAGGTCGTCATGATGAACTTGAAAGTAGCACGGTACTTCTGGTGCTTGGCCAGCGCCGCCACATTCTCTAACACCACTGCACGTGGGCGGCGAGCCGTCACATAATCCATCACTTGCTGGGAAAGATCCCGTGGGTCGGAACTGCCCTTCCGCTTCCCAGCCGTACCTTATTATAGCACAGCGGGGGCCAACCGGAAAGCAATCCAGCGACGACAATCATTCATAACGACGGCAGCTGGCCTGTTATTGGCCGTGCCTGATCTCCTGGCTCCTGCTGGCTGGGTGGGTGGCTGGCTGGCATTTTGTGTTTAATCGTCAGTCCAATTGCCAAGTTGTCTTGTTGACTGACTGTGCGGGCTGCTGACTCACTCACTGACTGCCTGACTGGCAGGCTGGCTGGTTGAGTGATTGACTGACTTACTGACTGCCTCCCTGCCTGATTCTAACTAGCTGAATTTATCAATGAATAGAAAACGAATGAATATGAATGAACCAATTAATGAAAGAGAAAGCAATAATGAAATAAAAAACAAAAATTGATAAACAAGTAAAAAACAAAACAACAACATAAATAATGAAATGCATGAAGTGAATGAAATGCACATGAAATGAAATGACAATGACCTGAAATGAAATGAAAATGAAATTAAATGAAATGAAAAATGAAACGAAATGAAATGAATGATTGATTGGTTGAACGAATGAATTAATGGATGAATGAACGAATGAGCGAATGAGCGAATGAGTGAATGATGTGAATGAATGAATGAATGAATGAATGGATGGATGGATGAATGAATGAATCAATGAATACATGAATGAATGAATGAATGAATGAATGAATGAATGAAGGAAGGAAGGAATGAATGAATGAATGAATGAATGAATGAATGAAATGAATGAAATGAGTGAGTGAGTGAGTGAGTGAGTGAATGAATGAATGAATGAATGACTGAATGAATGAATGAATGAATGAATGAATGAATGAATGAAATGGGTGGATGATGAATGAATGAATGAATGAATGAATGAATGAATGAATGATTGAACAAGCACATGAATGAATGAACAAATGACGGACGAACAAACGATATGAATCAAATGAACTGAAATGAAATGACTTCAAATGAATGAATGAACGAACGAACGAACGAACGAATGAATGAATGAATGAATGAATGAATGCATGAATGAATACATGAATGAATGAAATGAATGAATGAATGAATGAAATGGAATGGAATGGAATGAAATGAAATGAAATGAAATGAAATGAAATGAAATGAAATGAAATGAATGAAATGAGTGAGTGAGTGAGTGAGTGAGTGAGTGAATGAATGAATGAATGAATGAATGAATGAATACATGAATACATGAACAAGTGAATAAATGAATGAATGAATGAATGGATGGATGGATGAACGAATGAATGAATGAACGAATGAATGAGTTAATGATTTCATGGATGGATGGATGGATGGATGAATGAATGAATGAATGAATGGATGAAATGGATGAATGAATGACGAACGAATGACAAAATGAATGAATGAATGAACGAACGAATGAATGAATGACTGAATGAATGAATGAATGAATGAATGAATGAATGAATGAATGAATGAATGTATGAACGAAGGAAAGAGTGAACCAATGAATGAGCGAATGAAAGAACGAACAAACAAATGAAAGAAAGAAAGAAACAAAATAAAGAAAGAAATGAAAAACAAATAGAGAAAGAAAGCTGGAAAGACATAACAATAAAGAAATACATAAAAGAAATCAATGAATGAATGAATGAATGCATGAATGAATGAATGAATGAATGAATGAATGAATGAATGAATGAATGAATGAATGAATGAATGGATGGATGGATGGAATGGATTGATGGATGGGTGGATGGATGGATGAATGAATGAACGAATGAACGGACGGAGGAATGAATGAATCAAGGAAAGAACGAATGAACGAACGAATGAATGACAATGGATGGATGAATGGATGAAAGGGTGAACTCCTGAGAAAGCAAATCCATGAGTTTAATGATTGAACGATTGAATGTGTGATTCAACGAATGAGTGAAACACTTTAATGGATGAGTGACTTAGCTAACCGACCCGCCGACTGAATGACAACTGGCAATTGAAATTGACAACTCGCAGGCACTCACGCGCTCACACTCCCACTCTAACTCTCAAAAAACGCTCTGCCTCTCCCTCTCAGTTTCACTCTTCACTCTCTCACTCACTCTCACTCACACTCTCTCACTCTCTCTCTCTCTCTCACTCTCTCTGTCTCTCTCTCTCGCTCTCACTCTCTCACTCTGTCACACTCGCACTCACACTTACACCACTGCACGCTCACTCGTCCTGGGCTAAGCTGATTAAACTATTCTTAGGTTAATGAAATTTTGCACTGACCCTCCAGTGGATTGCCAAACCGACGGCTGACAGGCTGCGTCTGAAGGTGCAGCCTCGGCGCTGTACGGCTGACACGGGAAGCCGGCCGTGTACAGATCCACGGCTGGCGCCTTCACGGTAGCCTGCCTGAACAACCTTTTGGGACGATGACGGCTGCGTTTCAGAACTTGGCGACAATGACCACTGATGTCTGAGCAGAAGATGTTCTTGAACACCAACTTCAGCCTGACTGTGGCAGGCTCTTGCCGCAGATGGGTGAGCCACACAAATCAAGTTTTCAAGGCCATTGCAATTACCAGAAGCTACCAAGGCCCTGGCCTGGCACAAGAAATGGCATCAGTGCCTAGGCCGGTGCAGTCCGACCCGATCCGGATGACCTTCTTCAACTGCTTCAAGGGCATGGCCTGGGCGTGTGGGCAAAAGAACCGACAATGACGTGACAAAGACAAGGGCAAAACAATGGTGGCTTTTTTCCCGCAGCAGCCGCGCGATTCAAAATGCCCGACCAGGCTGCATGTGTTTGAGAATGCCAGCCGTCATTTCAGAAATTCACTGTCAATCGTCAGTGTCAATCAACATCCTTTGGATCACCTTGCTCGGCCAGATTGTCCGTGTTTTTGTCGCCGGTGAGCCGGGCGCGCTTCTGGAAAGACCCGCGCCAGTTGCATGCTCGACACCCGCGGAAGTAGCATTTGGAGCACCCAGTCGTGGCAGGGTCTCCCAGCTTCTTGGCCGCGGGCTTCTTCATGATTGCGGGGGGCTCCGCGTTGTTGTCCTCCACGTCGGGTTTGCTGCCAGCGGCGACGACAGGCATGGCTTTCTTTTTGGTGGCCCTCGTCGGCTTCTCTGGCATGACTTCCTTCCTGGCTGGCTTCTTGTTTGACGACATTGACGAATTGGCCACCTTTTTTTGCAGGGCTGCATCTACCTTTGAAGCGGGCCGCTTCATCACTATGTCCTCCTCAGACTGTGACTGGCACTCGTCGTTGTTGGACTCCGACGCCTCGACAGACTTCTGGGTCAAGGGCACCTCTGTGGGTGGCTGTGGCCAGCCAAAGTCATCAGCATCCCGGCCAGACACGAAGCCGGACATGACCGGCGGCGGAGGACTATTCAAAAAGACACTGGCTGATTGACAATGACCAATGATAATCAGTGGTTACCAGGCGACTCCTACAAGCCAAAAACAGCAACGGGTGTTAAAGGCAACCTGTCCACTCGACAGTTTCAACCTGCGCTGCATCAAAGGCATTTGGGGGCGGCGCCGGGCAGTTTCAACCTGCGCTGCATCAAAGGCATTTGGGGGCGGCGCCGGGCAGTGGTGGGTCCACGCGAGCAGGCTGACAATGACATAAGTTAAGGGCCAAAAAGGCTTCGGTGATGCCAATGGAATGCATATCCTTAAGAAGCACCTTCAGAATTTACCGTCCCGGCTTAACACTGTGGGATTCGCTAAGGGGGGGGGCCGTGGCGCCCCCCCCCCTTACGGAGTCGGGGGCGCCCCCCACTCGCTAAGGGGGGGGCTGAACCCCTATTTGGCACTCGCTAAGGGGGGGGGTGTGGCGGCCCCCCCCCTTAGCAAATCCCACATGGGGGTTCGACCCCCCCTTACGGAGTCGGGGGCGCCCCCCACTCGCTAAGGGGGGGGGCCGTGGCGGCCCCCCCCCTTACGGAGTGTACCTGTTATTTGAAGCGCTCCTTAAGGATATGCGGGCCAAATTGCTCCCCTTACGGAATTGGGGGCGCCCCGGACTCGCTAAGCAAAAAAGGGGGGTGCACCCTTACGGGATCGGGGGTGGGCCCCCCGACGCCATTTACTACTTTTCTTCCAGTCTGCAGCTCCCCCGCTGGCCGACAAGTGCAAAATTAGACTTAGAAGGTCTGGTCCTTCAAGTCAAATCAGTCGCCATTGTCAATTCAATTGTCAATGTCGAACTGACCTCTGAGCCTGACGGGAGTAAATCACTTACAATTGAAACTGACTTGACTGACTGTTGAAAATTGACAGGTTGGGCGACGAGGTTCCAATTGATTTGAAAAGCATCCCCAGTTTTTAAGAAAAAAGGATGAGAGTGATGACAGACTTCCGGCAGGCTCAGGGCACCTACTATTGTTGAACTACAAGGATGCCTGGTTCAGGTTGCTGGCCGCAACACGCCGGACCAAAGGCCAGCTCATAAAGCTACGGCTGTCATGCGTGACAGTGTGCTTGCCGGGGTACTTTTTCTCTGACACTGCCGCCAGCACGACATTTGGCGCCGTGTTCCCAGTGACCTGCTTCACATCCTAGCAGCTGTTTCAAGTTCACCAAGTGGCAAATAGAACAAAGGCTGGTGTTGCAACCCGGCAAAATGCAGCCCAGCAGCACGGCATACCCAGCCACCGCGGCCGTGAGTGATGAGAGAGTGGCGGGCGATCTCAGCCAGGGCCGGGTGCGCTTTGTCAAACTGAGGGGTGATGACGAGGTACCTCTTGGTCGAGATGCTGGCCGCACCGTTATACCTTAGCTCAAGAAAAATGGACACTGACAAAGTAAATTACAATGACAAGTCTGACAGGGACGGCGACATGCTCAGGAACATGTCCAGTCAGGAGTTGGCTGGCTGGCGACCCTTGTTACTGGAAAAGTGGCCTGGAGACAATATCACAAAACAGCAGGCAAGGGCACTTGATCCAGGGCCCATGCAGCTTGGTGGTCAAGACCACCCCCCCGCCAACTTCGCCCGCCACGAGACACGCTGACCAGGATCCAAGACATCTCGCGCAATGAAGGCTGTTGCGTCCATCAAGGATGTCGTCTCAGTGGCTTTCAACTGCCGAATGAGACTTCGCGCCTCCGCTGGGGAGGTGACACATTTGGCCACATAGACCAGCCTTGGCTGCCCAAAGATTGTGGTTACACACTGCCTGCCCAACTCTGCCGCTCAAGGAGCGCGCCAGCCAAATTGGGGGTAGTCTTGCGGGCGAACTTCTTCTCAATTGTCTGGGATTTCTTGGCCTTTGGTGGCAAGCAGAGGCGCTGAGGAAGGCTAGCTTCTTACACAGACAGGCTAAGGAAGCTAAGTCAGGCGCCCTGTCCTCATCACCCTTTTGCTGCTTCCTTGGCCAGTTGGGGGCACAATTAGAATGTGCTCGCCAATGTATAATGACAGAATGGAGAATGATTGGCCAGGCAAGTGTCTTGGCACGAGCGCTGTAGTCCTCAGGAGACAACTTCTCGGTCTTCCTCAAATTGCCCATTTGCTGGGCCTCAAACCTTCGCTTCTTTACCTCAGCTGTTGTGACACTTGCGCTTCCCACTGGAAGCTGTGGCAGCAATGACGGTCGACATTGACACTGACAAGGACAACTGTGACAATGACAATGACAACCTCCACACCCAATGCAGCCGCGAGGCAAGCTCGAGAAGTTTGCCTGCCTGGTCAGAATTCAGCGGGGTGCTGCCTTTCTGCTTGGCCGAGCGCTGCAGCTGATCAATCGTCATTGTCGACTCAGTTAAAGTCACCTGCTTCTCCACTGCAAGCCGGCGGCGCTTCACCCACGCTTGCTCGGAGTCAGTCGCCGACCGCGCCTGAAGGTTCAAAGAAAGGCAGCTTTCATGGCCAATGTCAATGTCAATGTCAAGCAAGTATTATTTCCATGGCTGCCAACAAACATCAACAAACTGTCACGATTGTCATTGTCATGGAGTGAAATACAGAAGTCATATGGCAAGGTGTGGCCTAAGCCTTGCCAAGCCACAGCCCTTTTCGCTGCCAGCTTGGCACCAGATATCCAGTTCGGCCCTCGTTGGCTTTTGCCCGCTGACCTTTGCGCTCCAAACCCCTGCGCCCACACAGCCCTCGCCGCCGTGATGAGCTTCGCTGTGGCAGCAGGGCTGCTGCAAGCCTCGCGTAAGCGGCGCTCCATCGATTTGATTTGCGCCTTGGCGGCCATGCGCGACTTCCCCAACCGGCAAACTATGTCGGCAAAGTCCCGCTCATTACCAGAGGAGTGGGCCCGCTTGAGCATCAGCGAGCGGGCAACCATCAACGTGAGGTCACGGTCGTTGCTTGGCTGGGGCTTTTTGCTGACAGACAAGCACCAGGATGTCACATCCGGATGGCGCTCATCATCAGCAATCATTGCACCTTGCCCAAATGTGATCATTACAGACACTGGCTGACTACCACCTTCAAGTCTGGTTCAAAGCTTCACTACTCCGACGACTACTGGCAGGCTGAAGCTAATATCAGCCAAGGGGCGTTGCTTTGAAGCATAGGCCTGGTAGTCCAGGAACTGGTGAAGCAAGCGGTCCACAGCATTTTGGGACCTTGTCGTTGACCCAAAGACAGTGACCAGCTTGTCAAGCTTCTCACGCACGGTGGACAATGACAGTTTGGGCTTGAGCGAGAAGACACCAAATGCATGGATTGCCTCGAACTCCCCCCACTCAGCTTTGATCTGCAGGCAAGCCATTTGAAACCAGGACCTCATCCGGTCAAAGCACCGCTGCTTGATGGCCTGGGAGACATCAGCACCCACTGACCGGTAGCCGCCATCTACTTCAATGACATGCTGCTCCTGCAGCCACCGAAGAGCCTGGGCTAAGTGACATGGGGCGCTGAGGTGATCCAAAGCACAAGAAACATGTTTTATCTATCAAAATTAGTAGGTAGGTTTATTGCCGAACACCCTGTGCTGACAAGGCCAAAGCCACATAGGATGTGTACCCTGGGATTGACGCAGCTGTCTCATTTACAAACAGCGCGTGGAGACGTTGCATGGTATGCTCAGCCACACTGGCAAACTTCACGGCGTCAATGTCATTGGCATCAGCAGCTCTGATCCTAAGCTTCTACAGCGACATCCAACAATCTGAGTAATTACTTTGCAAGCTGAATCAAGTGAAAGACAATGACATTCCTAGAGGATGAGCGCTGAGTGTCAGGTCAAGCTCCTCGCTGGCAGCGTCTGCCATCATGGATAGCTGGAGAATTCGCTCACTGTCGATGGTTCTGAGGAAGTCTGACGCGATCGTCGCAAATCGCTTTGCTTTGGTAAACTGAATCCTCACTCACACACACTGCCGGGCAAACTTCGTGACCACAAAATTCCGACTAATGTGATTGACATTGACAGACTGACACTGAACAATGACTAATTCAAAGCTGGGTGGCTCCTGAGCTGTGGAGAGAACTGCGCTTACAAAGAGTATGAAGCGGGCAGTGGGCTTATGTGATGAGCAATGGCGGTGGCGGGCTAGCTGGACACAACGAATCCTGCGTGCATCAAAGGGAACTCGTCGGGTTCTCAGCACCTCAGCTCCAAGAAGTTGCTGAGACAGCGCCCTGCGAGTCAGGTTCCACTGGTCTGCAAGCTTAATCGGCCAGGGCTCATACTTCCGGAAGATGGACTTGTTGAAAGCCGAGTTCCAAATTACAGACATGATGGAGAATTTGCCCGTAATCAGCGTTTGGAAGCAGGAGTTCAAATATGGATCTGCGCTCCACTTGGTCAACCTGAGGGTGCAAGACAGGTGTGATAAGTTATAGTTAAACGGTGTCTACTTGGAAGCATTTCAGAATATATAGCCAGGAGGCCTTCCAGCCGCGTGAGCAAAGTCCCTCACACGTACCCGCAAAGTAGGGAACAGAGGAGGCTGTCCAGCTACACCGAAGCGCATCAGCCTGCCCGCCTTCTGCTCATCGGCTGCAGTGTCACTGGCGAAGCACTCCTTAAGAGGCTACAGCTCAATTGGCAACCAGTCATCACCGAGCACGATGATGCAATGTTGGCAAATTAAACACAAATAATTGAGCTTAAGTGTCAACAGACCGGCAAAATGACTGGTAGTCGCTCTTCAGAAAAAGAGGTTGGGGGCCCTGCCAATCTGCTGGCGGCTTGCGCCGCTTGACAAACATAACTTTGACCGCCTTCTCCGTTGCAGACACCAGCCGATCTGAAGTGCTGACGTTGCCCACGATGAAGCTTGCCAAGCCAGCCTCGGCCTGCAACTCGTGACCTAGGATGGCAGTCGGCGCGCGGATTAACCCTGACACTGGCCGATGGGAATGCTGACATTTGACGATGACAATCAAACACTGCTACTTGAGCTGGCTGGCCGGATGATTTGCCGACAGCAGAAAACCTGACACTGAGTGTTGTTTGACGGACATCTTGCGTTACGCAGCTGCACATGGCATTCTTGAAGCGGCGCCGCCACCGTTCAAGTATGGCTTCATTGATGCACCACAGCATCTTGGCTGACTTCTTCTGGCCAAATCCGCTGCCGCGGGCGGACATGCCCTTGTGCTTCTCTTCAACAAACTCCTGGAACTGCCCCACTGACGGCGCCCCCCTCAAGGAAGGCTTGTCACTGTTTCCAGTGGTTTTTGAAAGATGGGCCAAGGATTTCTCATGCTGGTTTAGCTTGAAGGAGGTCGGGCTTTTCGTGACATAGTCGCACTTTGAGCAGCGGGCAGCGCCGTCGGCAGAGAACCTGACCCAAGGAAACCTTTGCAGCCACTTGCTTTGCAGCTGGGCGCCACCATCATCAAGGCTTTGCATGGCAAGCAGTGGGCGCAATGACTGCGAAACCAAACAATGATGCCCCGCCTACTACTTATTATTATGTGGTCTGGCTGTCAATATGATTTTGTCATTGTCGTCATGTTGTCATTGTCATTCATTGGCCGCATGTGTGGCTGGCGCTTGACTGACACTGACCTGACCTTGGGCCCATCCTGCGACAGCAACTTAACCTGCTGACATGACATTGACTGTCTGATTGACTGGCTAAAGCAAATTTCATCCAGCTCGAGCAGCACCAGGCCTGAAGGTTGGTGAGGAACCCAATTGGCAATCTGAACAGGTCAAGGGCAGACAAGTGAGCCATATTGATTCAAGGCCTGAATGTCGACGATGATCAGGGAGGACCAGCCACCTGACCAAGCAGGAGACACAAGGCAATAAATGCTCAGCTGGCCAGCGCTAACCAAATCCGTGTGCCACAACTTCAACAGCAGTGCAAGACAAGGCGGCTGTGGCATTTGCTTTTTTGCTCCCGTGGCCGCCGTTAGAGCCCCTTGTGGGAAGCACCAGCCATCCTCTCAAGAGCCTTGGCCAGGCAAGGGGTGGTTTCAAGACAAGAGCAACAGACACTGACAAATCTTGCAAGAGACAGGACACTGACAAGACACTTGGTTCAAGCCCAAAACCCTAAGCCTAAGCCCCATGCTCCTCTGCTTCTTGGCCTGGTGGTCAGCGTTCTTCGTCATGTGATCCATGTCCTTCTTATAGCCGGACTTGATGTTGTGCCTTGGCCGGGCCCAAGAGCCAGGATAACAATAATTCAACAATTTTGAGGATGGCTGATAATCGGATTGCAGAGTGGCTCAAACACCAGCTTGCGGCATGACATCGTGCACCAGTTCGACGCGTTGCCGATTCTCCTCCACCCGCGGTCCATCCAGAAGTCCCTCAGTTTCAGCCCACTGCACGGGGAGGAGGGGGAGCTGCTGGCACGACCACTGACTTGAAACCACTATCGCGATTCAAGTCGAGACACACCAGCTCCTGGGTTTTGCCCTCATCCGTCAAGAAGGCGAGGTACAGGGCGCGCTGAGCCTACAAGAAGGGGACTCGTAGCTGATGGCATGAGCATGTGCAAGACTGCAAATCATTGGCCAATTACTGGAAGCAACACAGGCCTGCTGGTCCACCTCATTGACCAGCTGCCTCCAGCTCCGAGGCAGGTGGTCAGCAATGACCACTTTGGACGACATTGCGGGCAGAGACACTGACGATGACAATGACCAATGACAATGACAATGACAACGACAATGACAATGACAATGACAATGACACGGCGGCTTTCGAGCCGAAATTAGCAGTATCATTCATCATGGGCAGCCTGTCGCAATACGATGGACTTGCCATGGAAACAAAGCCCCACAGGCAGGTATGTCAGCCAATCGCGCCTGCTCCGGCTGGAGGAACGTCGCAAACCACACAAGTGCCTTGATCACTGCTCGCAATCTCACAACATGCCAGGACATGCATAGGATCATAAATGCCCTTTACAAACCGCAGTTTGGCACACAATGACAGCCAATGACAATGACGCCCTGACTGGGTTTCTGGCAAGTCCGTGCATTCGGCAACCTGGCAAGCAACAGGCTGCAAGACCATTCACAGGCAATGACAAATGGCAATTTGACAAGGCGGCATCCGTCATTGTCATATGTCAATGTCTAGAAGGCACCGGCCGCCATCATTTTTCTGCACACTCGCACGACGGAAGAAGGCGTTCTTTCATGTTCAAGATCGAGCCTCTTCTTGAATTGCTGCTCTCAGCCAGCCGTTGATGTTGCGCGGCGCATGGGGCCGGCCTTCGAACTCGACAAGCTTCATCCTCGGGGACGGTGCATTGTTGAAATCGAGTTCAAGGAAATGACAATTTCCCTGCGCTCATGACATTGCTGCGTGAAAGCTGAAAAGCTGAAGCCAAGCGGCAAAAGCCGAAGGGCTCGCGCTCTCGGGATGCCGGCCAGCTCGCTCCTCAATGTGGGCTGGATCCAGCTGTCATCCAGGATGCTTTGCCTGGCCGGTTCAACACAACAACTGTTGAGTCGCAAGACTTAGACTGCGGTCATTGTCACATTGTCATGTCAATGTCGACAACTAAGTTTAACAACCACGAATAGCTGCCAATTGCTGCAGGGTGGCACAACCTCATCCTCCAGCAGGTTATGCTGCTGGGTTGGCGGATGTGGCCCCGGCTGGTCATCTTTCTCAATGACGCTCACCTCCTCCCACTGCTCATCCTTGACACTGACATTGACGGCCGGCTCCTGCTCATCCTTGACACTGACATTGACGGCCGGCTCCTGCTCATCCTTGACACTGACATCCGCCGGGTCTTGATCATCCGTGACACTGACGCTGCCACTGGCACCCGGCGTCTCCGCCTCCTCCACCGGCTTTGGCCCCTTGGCCGGCCTTGAACCTGCCGCCATGTTCTTATCATGGAGGGACTGGTTCCGAATGCGGAGATGGATCCTGGCAGGAAGTTTGCAAAGTACACTCAAACATCACAGCTGACAGTGACAAGTGCCAGACTCACTCCCGTGACACTACTGCCTCAATACTTTGACAGGACATCCTCAACGCTCGACGATGGGTGCTGTTTGGCAGATGATACCAAATGACAATAATCAAGCCCATCCAATACTCTACATTGACAGGAGCAGGAGCCTGACACCGAAGAAACTGACCAAGTTACTCAACAGTTACTCGAAGGTGGTGATGATGTTTGACTATTGAAATTCGACAAGGACAATCAACATGATATTCGTTTCGCAAAAATACAAACATTTGTCGCGGGCGAGGCGCTGGCCGTTCAACTCCTCCCACACCCTCACCACCTGGAGCTGGGCGTCTTGCCAGGGCCAGGTTACTTGGCGGCCGTTGCCAAAGAAGGATCCCGTGCAGGCAGCAGCCCAATCCTGCCAACGAATCCTAAGATGGCGGATGGCTTGACACTGACACTCAATTCAACAGATCATTAAATTATTACACTTGGCCGGTTGTGGGCAAGAAGCGCGGATTCGAAGGTCTTGTTCTTATCCCGAGCAAACTACATTGCCACACGGAAGTCGTACTCAAGGTCCTCCGACAGGCTGGGCAGGAGGCAGACGCTGCCGACGCCACATGCCTCAGCGGACACTGTTGAGCCGACAAATGACAGACATGAAAATAAGCAATCAACCACTTAATCAAATAATATTTGTTTCGAGCAACGACAATGAGCAATGACAGTGAGACATTGACAAGGTACAGTGAGCAATGCGCTCAGCAACATGCAGAAGGCCGGTGTCCTGTGCCAGCCAGCATGGCAGTTGATCAGCACCACCTCCGCTGGCGCCTCCAAGATCCTCTTCAGCGCCCTCTTCGCCCCGGGGTGGCTGAACACCTCGTAGTGATGAAACTGGCTGACACTGACTAACTGGCACTGACACTGACTAACTGACACTGACACTGACTAAACTGACAGTGACACTGACTAACTGACACTGACACTGAGACTGACTGACTACATGTAAACATTTATTCAAAACAAGTTTCACGGCAGACCGGAAAATAGTTTCCAATGCTAGCAAGCCGCAGACCTCTGAGTGGCCTCAAAGATGCCAGGGTTCTTGCAGCGCTGCCCCAGCTCACCTCTCTGCGACTCCGGGAGAAGTTCCAGCAGGTCGTGATAGACCACGCTTTGCCCCAGCATCGACAGGTCGCCGGGAACTTGCAGCACTCGTCCGTCGAAGGGCACCGACTCAGCCCAGGAAACAACTGTGACAATGACAAACTAAATGACACTGTAAATTTGACTGACAATGGCAATTTTTTTGCAAATATTATGAAAAATGAGAATTGGAAAAGCACTGACTAAATACACACAAAACACTGACAGACAAGTGTGTTGTCAAGGCGCAACTCGCTGCTTCTTCTTCTTCCCCCAGCCCATGATGATCACGAAGTCCGGCCATACGACCACATCCTGCGCGGGGCAGTGACAGGCGGCAAGACAGCTGACACTGACGGATGGCATTGCGCGCAAACAATTTAATTTGACATTGATATCAAAAGTTTTCATGACAACAAGCGGCCTGCCTGCATCCTGCCGACAATGACAATGACACTGACAAATGACACGCTTGGCTGGACACAGCTGCGGTGGCCACCATGATTCCCACAACCAGCCCGCAACAAGCACGACACTGTCATCATTGACTGCGCAACTGCGGCAACAGCACACATACAAACTGGGCCAGGGTGACCTGAGCCATGGCCGTGGCCATGTTGGGCAAGTTCAGAAAGAAGACTGGCAAAGCCTGACACAAACAAAGTTCTGCAACATTGTGTCGAACACGACACTGACAAATGATAAATGACAGTGCAGTCGCTTCAAGTGGCAGGTGTCCTTGCCAATTCATGGGCGAGACCTGGGCCTGGACCGATCTCGACGATGGGCGCGAGCAGCCTGCCAGCGAATTTGGCATCACAAAACAACAAATCAGACACAATACCCAAACAAACACATCACTGCCACGCAGCCAACACAACATAACCAGTTCCAAGGGCAGCTTCAACAGCAAGACCACGCGCGGCGGCATCTCGGACACTACCGACAGCAGGCGCCAGCATCAACAACAGAAATAGCAGGAGCAAAAACCAGCATGAGCAGCATTGGCAATGGCAGAAGCAGCAAACAGCTGCTGCTGCGGCTGCTAATGATGTCGAAGCTGCAGCTTGTTTGCTGTTGCTGCTGAAGATGGTGCTGGTGATCGTGATGCATGATGAGGTGATGAGTATGCTGATGATGGTGATGGTGATGATGATGGTGATGGCGATGATGATGATGATTATGATGATGATGGTGATGATGATGATGACGATCGTAATGATGATGATGATAATGATGATGATGATGATGAGGATGAGGACGATGATGATGATGATGATGTGGTGACGATGATGATGATGATGATGATGATGATCAATGATGACCTTGTGAAAATACCAATCATTGTGGCATCCTCTGAATCTGAATCATCAATGGGCCACACTTGAAATGGATGATGATGATGATAAGTATCATCAGGAAATGCATTTTGGACACAGTGGAAGAACAGGGCTGTGGCGCAATGGCAGCGTGCCTGCGGCGGCTGCGTGCTTCCGGGGAGGTCGCGGGTTCGAGTCCCGTCAGCCCTATGTCATATGTCGGGAAGAGGACGGAAGATTACAGGAAGAGGACGGAAGACTACTGGAAGAGGACGGAAGAGGACGGAAGACTAGAAGACTACTAGGGCAAGAGGACGGAAGATTACGGGAAGAGGACCGAAGACTACGGAAAAAGGAAGGGAGGAAGGAAGGAAGTGGGCTGGTGCTGGTGCTGGTGCTGGTGCTGGTGCTAGGTGCTAGGTGCTGGTGCTGGCGGCGGTGGCGGTGGTGGTGGTGGTGGTAGTGGTAGTCTAGCACAAGGACAATGGTGGGATGATGATTGCAGTGGTCATGACGATGCGACAGCAACAAAACGGCAGCGGCGCCTCCACCTCAGCATCCTGGTGGCCGACACGACTCCTGGGCAGCGACGACCCCGTGACATTTGAAAGTTCGAGGGTGCATGGCAACCTCACTCAGGCCCACACCGAGCAATCGTGGAATGGAAGTCCTGGCAGGGAGAGAGTCTGAGTTGGAGCACCTGTTTCTTTCTACCCGACGAAAACCCCCTCCTGCCACTCAGGCTAATGCTGGGCATAGCGCGGCTTCTGGAGCATCACAAACCATGGCAGCGGGCCATCAACAAAACCCTGGCTTTCAGTCACATCCTGTGGCAACACCATCTTAAGCCAGGACCTGGACCTGCTGCACGAGTGGCAAATGACCATCAGGAGTACTGCAGGTCAAGGACAGTGACAACAATGACATTGGCAAAGCTGCGGACAATGACACGGAGAATGGGGCAGTGACAACGATGACATTGGCCAAGCTGCGGACAATGACAGAGAGTAAAGCATTTTTTAGTTTGCTCCACCCATACCAAAGCATATTTTGCATGTCCTTAAGGAGCGCCCAGTTGATTGAATCTGCATGTCTGACGACCTCAACAGGTTACCGATGAGCAAACTCCCGATTCTTATTCAGCCACTAGATGCTCCCAGTCTTTGGGAGGGTGGCTTTGCTAGGATCGGGCAATAGTTTCTTTGCTCAGATCTTTTGAGCCAGCGCCAGGCTTGCTCTAAGTAAGTCCAACAAGTGGCAGAACTTTTGGGTTGGTTTTATTGATTTGCCCGCTAGACAGCCTTCGGTCTTTTGCCCTTCTGACAGGGCTGCTTGATCCGCGATTGTCAAGGGTGCACTGGAGTTCACGATGCGACCGGATTAACTCGATCCTTTTGGCTGCCCAGGTGGTCAGACAAGGGTCTTTGCGTGAGCTCGTGGTGGTGCGTCTCGCGGATGTACCTTTGAAGCTTGGCAGACACAATGATCAAACCAGAAGGGCAGAGAGTTCATTTGGCGTCCGGGTACCAAGCTGCTACCCTGCAACCAGGGAATAGGTGGAGCAGCTGTGTGTGGGTTACCCCGCAGTGCTACATTACTTGCTGCCCTCCGCCTTGGTTTTGACGAGGGACTTTACTCTCTGGCTAAATGGAGGCCGTGACATGGGATTTTGATTACATTTCGGGCCATTTTGCTCGAACCGATCCTCACCGGTCTCACGTGGTGCTCAAAAGGTCCCTGGGACGTCAAGCTCTGTCGCGCGGCAAAGGTCCATGGAACCACCTCGGTGCCCCATTCCTTCCCTTTCAACAGTCCATTGGTGGCGGCAACCTTAACATGGGTTTGTGTCAAAGGGGGACCCCGAAAATGGCTAAGATGCTTGGTGTCCTTTTGAGTTCCCCTTGAAAGCACCCGAAATGAGGTGCCTAAAAAAGGCACACCCATGTGTGTGTGTGACCAATGCAGATCCGAGCCAACTCATTCAGGAATCCCAGTCACCAGCCGACTGGAACCCAGCGTGCCCCATCTCACTCGACCAGATGGCATCTCCGAAATTCGGGTGGAGGTGAACCAGCCATTTTGTGGGTACACCAGGGTGGAAAGTAGATGGCGCAGAATTCCCGGATGTGGGTAGGTCAAGGAGATGACTAAGCCAAAATGGGGAAACAGTGCCATCTACATCCGCTCAGCTGTATCTCCAATTTTGAGAGCCACTTGGCAGTTGTGCTCTCGGCAAGGTACCTTCATCGCTGCCTTGATGCCCCTCGGCTTGAGTTTCATTTTGCGGAGGGTCGTGGAGGTTCTTTTGGTGGATCGGATCCTTATGGACTCTTGGCAGCCTTCTCGTTCTGCCCTTCTGACGTCCACCAACCTTAACCCTTCGGAGCTGAACACTAAGTTTCCCAGACTTGAAATTCCGAACTGAGACCAAGGCTTTCACATAGACTCATCTACATCATGTTCGACCCATAAAGCCGGCCCTATCCGGAAAACTTAAACCGTAGGATGGTTCTTGTGTCTCCAAGGCCGTGCGCAGGCCGCCTTGGGGCCTTTGCGCAAGCTTTTCCGAAGGGACGGCAGGTTGGCATAGACCAGGAAACCGCTGCAGCCGCTTTACGGCTATATCTGCCTGCATCAAAAGTAGGGCCACCTGTCGGTTCAGCCTCGTCCGTGTTGAAAAAGATCCCCAACTCGATTTGACATGCGCACGTGAGGAAATGGCACGGCACGTATGCGTGGACACGCTTCTGGCGTGAGAGCGCAGAGAGAATAACCGGCAATAAACAACATTCCCCACCCGTGCTCCCGTGCCCGAAACTCTTTTGCGACTCTTCAGATATGGGCGCGTCCTGAAATTGGGGGACCCGCAAAATGTGGTTTTCCATTTGGTTCCCTTTAGACCAACCTTGAAACGGCTGCCGAACCTTGGGAAAAACGAGCCACACCAATGAGGAGATGTGTATCAGATGCAGATCCCACGGCAGTCTCAGGTGGGTTTGGTACCTCTGGCGAAGCACCACCAGAGAAGGCGCGGTGGTTGGTGATGACTGGGCGGAAGCTTGTCCAATGGGGGGGGGTTGGGGATTGATTTAAAGGGACATCAAATTCTTAGGGTTTCTCAGTCCCTAGTCTCAAACCTTCTCGATTTGTTTATTTTGTATTGGCGCTGCTACCGGCAGCGTTCGCTGCCAGTTTGCCGCAATGCCGGCTTGTGTATCTTTGAAAGAAAGCGTGTGATTTCGTGAACATCTTCATGGAAGCGGCTGGAAGCAGATTCGGGCGAGCCTCAGCAAGAAGTTTCAGGGGCTCTATTTGGGCCTGTCCATCCTCACGCTAGGTCATTCAAACTCACAGCAATGTGTTTCAAAGATCATGTCAACGTTGAGTGGTCATGATTCTGCCCTACAGGCAGGACTCTTGACAGCCCTCATGGCTGTGCCAACTTGTGCCGACATCTTGTAGCAAGCAACTTGCTTCCACTAGGCCTTTGCCCCCCCAAGCACGCCACCCGATCACAACATGGTTTCTGTTCTTGCCACAACACCTCGAGCCAAAGAGGCTTTGCGAGAATGAGCCCTGAATGCTGATACCTCGCGCTGCCATTTTCAGCATCGGCACATTCACCAGGCTGATTGACTGCAGATTGAACTTGCTATGGGTGTTCATTTCTAACTTTGACCGACTGATTTCTATTTCTCACCCCCCTGAGTCCCCGGACCTGCTTTTTCGGGAAGACCATTTTAGTGGAGGAACAGTTTGGGCTTCTGTTGGCCACTCAGGGAGGCTTGGGTCATCCCTGCGCCTCCCCCACGACCAGGCGAGGTGCCTTTGGGTCTCTTAGCCTCTTGGCGCGGGTCGACGGTCGCCGCAAGACACCGGAGCCATTGATATCGAAACCAGCTTCCCCATAGGGCTAGAACAGTGCGATGACATTCCCAGCCCTGGCGCTTCTCACAACGGCAGCTCAGCGGGTGGCTTCAATTTCCTTCAAACTGCGGGCTAGATGGCAGTACCTCCCAGGAAGCTTCAACTTGAATCGGGCCGAACAGGATTCCGCCTTGTTATAGCCATAAATAAGATAGCATAGACTTTATAGAGTCAACCGTTGCCCCAAGCTGACTGTTCTTGGGGAGGCATCTAGTATCGAAGATGCAAACAACATCTTTCACGCGTGTCACTTTAACCTGCAAACAGCTGCTGTCAGAGAGTACGCGTCAGATCAATGCGAGGGTCGGTCGGAAGTTGCCTTTTCTTTTGCAGCAAAAACACGTGAAGCCGATTGTGCTGTGGGGCTTCATGCCCAATCTTTGCCAGATATGCCCTGAAGCCTCAAACACGTCAGCTGAGATTTCACTGCTGAGTCCACCTTAGCTTCGCTCCCAAGCTATGAGTTTTGACCCCCGTCAACAGTAGTTGGACATAAATCCAAATCCGAATTCATCATTTCTCTACCTCATTTTTCCATGTCACGTCTTTGGTTCATTGCCCAGGTCAGCGTGTGGTTCACTACCGGCACACTGAGTGTGGGCATGTGCTCCCTCTGCAACTGGGCCATGGTCCAGCTCTGGGCTTGGCTGGACCCCCTCTGCCGAAGCCTCGGGGTGGAGGAAATGGGAAAAGTGATCGGAGTCAGTCAGCGTTTCCTCCATTTCACTTCGATCCTTTGCGGATTTTTTCCGACAGCAGGTTCAATGGAAACCACTTTTAGAGGGTTAGCCATCTTTCGGACGGGGTATCGCTTCAACTCGCTGGTCTGTTGGTCGAGTATTCCAGTAGGTGAATCTTTTTTTGCCCCGGCCCTTCGGGCAAGTCAGCTTCAGGCGGGATAAATAAATATCGCTGCAGGTAGGAGGGGAGCCCCTTGGGTGTCCATCATGCTCATGGATCTCTACTGCAAACCTGGCGTTTGCCAGCTTGATTGCAGGTTTGGTGTTGTTTCATCAACACAGATCCAAAACGCAGCATACGAGCCTTTCGGCAGGAGCAGTCAGCGGAGCCCCAATGTTTGCCATTAGCCCGGGGCACCCCATTTTGCCGCCACGGGCTCGTTTGGCTGCAACTATTGTTGTGGCGAACCCTTAAAGTCGAAAGCTCATGGTCAAAGATTGAACCAGTGTTTGTGTGTGATAGCAAGCTTTTGGGTGGCTGCACGAATGGCACGGATGACAAAACGGATGGCCTGGTCCTTTGCATGTTTGAGACAATCTTGAGATGGTTGTCTCTTTTCCGCAGTCGTCTGCCTGCCGCGCATCTCTGTGTGTGTGTGTGTGTCTCGCTCTCTCTCTCTCCCTCTCTCTCTCTCTCTCTTTCTGCGCCTCTGTGTATATGTGTTGTGCAATTGTGCGTTTGTATGTGTGTGTTTGTCAGTGTGTCTTTGTGTGTGTGTGTGTCTTCGTGCGAGTGTGTGTGTGTGTGTGTGTCTGTTTGTCAGTGTGTTTTTGTGTGTGCCTCTTCCTCTCTCTCTCTCTCTCTTTGCGTGCTTGTTTGTTTGTTTGTTTGTGTGTGTGTGTGTTTTGTGCTTGTGCCTTTGTATTTGTATTCCTGTTTGTGTATGTGTGTGAGGGGGAGGCGCTGCCCTATGCGTAGCTTTGCATGTTTTGCCAAGGCTACATCACGTATCCGGCCGACAACTGGCTTGGGCCACAGAGGGCGTGAAGTCTCCAACGACTGGCTTGATGTTTGAATGGTTAGCCAGAAGGTGCATCTTTTCCCGCCTGTCAGCCGTGGTTGCATGGAACAACAACTTGCTCTGACGCTCATCAGCGAGCTGCATTTTGTTCAAGTTCAATCACATTGGGATGTGATGCTCTTTGGGAGTAAATCTTTATGCATTGGATGAACGCTTCCATTGTCACGTTGTTCCGTTGTTCCTTTTCAGCCACAACACCCAAGCCAGCATGATTCAGTCAGCCTTGCCTGACTGTTTGTGTTCATGGCAGTTGAACCCTGCACGCAAATACACATTATGCATACACAGTACCTTTATACCTTCCTACCCACCCACCCACCCACCCACTCACCCACCCACCCACCCACCCACCTACCCACCTACCTACCTTCCCATTGCCTACCTACCTACCTACCTTCCCATTGCCTACCTACCTACCTACCTACTTACTTATTTATGTATATATATATATATTATATTGTACATACACATAGTAATAGTATGTACTTTTTGGACACTTATATCTTGGCTGCATTCAACCCAGCCCCGTCCACCAAAGCTCGAAAGAAGTCTACACTGAGTTGGATAGAATTCCCCCCAAGCACACGAGGCGGTTCCTTATAATTGGGCCGCCAACTGACGCTAAGTTGATCCAATCATGGCTCCCTACAAGGTTGTACCTGCGCATATGTCCCCAAGGTCTGATTTTTGTTGGGACCGCCTTCATTCTAAGTTCTGCCGAGGCCTTGGGACTACACGTCCACCAGGTGCATCATGGTCAATGTGCCTCGTTTCGGGAAACTTTGGGGCTGGGGCTTACTTCTGAGTGCCAGGCCCCGGCATGTCACGCTGCAGTTGCTTGATTCTTTGGGTCGGGCGATTAATGAGGTTTTAGTCCATTGGCTCGTTTGCTGCTTTGCTTGTTGCTTTTGTGGGCCGGTCAATGAGGTTGCTGCGTTGGGTTTTGCCATACGCTGTGAGGAGTTACACGCTCAATGTTTAAGAGGCTCGAACACTTGGCTTTGGAGCAGTCCGGAACGAGAGCGGCACAAGAAGCAAACAGCGTCGCGATTCAAAACTCCATAGCTCAAGGCCTTGCCCCACTCAGTGTCAGGCAAAAGACTGTTGCGAGACAGGAAGGACGAACGAAAAAGTGTTGTTGCATTCACCAACCCCGGGCGGGACGCGGACCCAGACAGATATCAAATTCCAAGTTGTATAGACCTCTTTGGCAAGAGACCGGGAACGCACGAAGGATCTGTGACTACAGCGCAGGGAGTGCAACAGGATTGGTAGCAGCTCATTTTATTCGTGGGATCGCACCAATGTACATCACTGCACTGCCCAAGCGCCCCCCCGCTCCATTGCAGCATTACAGCATCGCAGCACCCAAGCCAATTATCTCACTGCACCGTGTTCAGCGTGGATCCCTTCAGCACACCCTGGTGTCCTGGACTTGAATGACGCGCGTGCGGGGCGGCTCTTTTAGATCTTGCGACCGGAAGTTGTTGCGAAGTGCTCCTTGGATCCCTACAGTATCGCAACAGACAAGTCGCTTCACGCCTCCAGATCCGCCGGGCTCATATTGACCATCGGCTCGGGTCACTTTGCCTCTTTGCCCAGTGCCGTCGTCTCAGCCACACTGGCCCTTAGAGTGTTGGAGCTTAACACCCTTCCCAGCCAATCGGCAAAAAGGGGGACCCCTCTTGCCGATTTCGGCACGAGAAGGGACACCTCAAACAAATACAAATCCAGATTATATGACCCAAGATTGAAATGGAATTTCGAAGCCCCCGGCTGATCGAGGCAGTGCAGTGGGTTTTGACAGCGGGCATCATCGAGGATCCTTGGAGGGGCTGGGAGAGTTTGCACTCACTTCAGGTATCGTCAGTCAAGGACTGCTGTCATGTACCTCTGAGGGTGTACCCTTAACTGCATACACATAAATGTACATCATATAATTATTTGTGTTTACTCTTAACCTACACTAGCTCTCTCACGTCGCGTAACTTGCCGCTACACTTCACAGGTCTTTCACTTGAGAGCCATGGGAGCTTCAACTCGCCAGGACGAACAAGATACCACTCGGCTACTAGACGCTGCTAAAAAGGCACTACTGCTCAACGAGACCAAGAGGGCCCTCATCATTCACCAAGCAAGCGCTTCCATCAAGCGTGAACTACAATCACCAGCACAACCACAAAGGAGGAAATGAAATCCGCGCAGTCAACCGCACAAGGCAATCCATTCACAGGACAACAAGGAAACGGTAGCATTCAGCAACAAAGCGCAAGGGAAAGGACAAATCCCATTACAAAAACAAACAAGGAGTCAAAGGATCAAACGCAAAACACGCAACCAATGTTTGCTGCGGATGCGGACAACCTGTACACATGGCCAACCAATGCAGAGTAGCGATTTACAATCGCCGCATTATGACAACAACTGGCATTAGCAGTATCAGACACAGCACCAGCAGCTAGCGCTTCCGCAGCCACAAGATCCACCCACTACAGATCCCAATTTGGACTGCAAGAAGACATTGTTGCCATGATCGCCGCAACGCAGAAGCAATCCACAGCGGACAACACATGGACAGTGTGTGAGTGACAGCGGTGCACCAACATGTTTGCCCACCATGGTTTGCAACACGCTATCCACTACAGCAACTTGAGCAAGGGACAGGACCACAGCTGAGAACAGCGACCAACCAGCACAACAAACCTTACAGTGGCAGATGGGTCTGCGTGGCCAACCGCAGCTGATATTCGAAGAGGACAAAAAATGTGTCTGGTTTCATTGATAGGCGGAACACACCAGCAATATCAATCACATCACTTGTGAGCATACCAAGTAGCGGACGTGAGCGTGTGTCAGAGCGAGTTCTGTGTTTGTTGTGTTTCTCTGTATGCCGGATGAGGGTGATTGATACTATATGATGTATATATATAGAGAGAGAGAGAGTCTGGTAGTTTTGCCTATATGTGGCTGAATATGCGTGTGTGTGTGTGTATGCGTAGTGTGTGGCTTGTGCGCCGTGCGAGTGGGTCTGGCCCGTTCCAACGCAGGAGAGCTTTAAGTTCGCCTCGCTGCTCCGGCTACGGCCGACGCCCTCCAAGGCGTGAGATGTTAGGTCTCCGACGAAAATGGGTATGTCAGGTATGTGTCTCATTCTGGGGGCTTGGGATCCCCGAAATTGTGTCGGTATTCCTTTTGGTCCTTTTTGCAACCAAGGTTGAAGGGCTACCCTCAAAAGACCCACACAAATGGTAACTGAGGGATTCACCTCTCTTACGAAAGGAGCTGGTGAAGGGGGGGGCATGGTTGATTGCCGATTGAATTTTCCTGTGACAGAAAACAGGAAGCTAAGCATGAGTTTCGCGGTGTGGCAACACGAGTTGGACCCTCCCAAATGTTTGGCAACCTTTTGTGTTCCTTTGAAGCCCATCAACAAGAGACGCCACACATACACATACACACACACACATGTGTCACCAGAGTCCAAGTTTGGGATGATTTCCGCGGCTTGGGACTCGATCTGTAAGGACCCAAGTGAGCGGAGGTATTGCACACAGGAAACTCTCACTCCCGGCGCTGATTCAAAAGGAAACTTCAACCCAGGGGTTCTTCTGGGTTGATCTTGGGTTCAAGCCTATTTGGCTCAAGCAATGGCCAATTCGGTTTCAATCCATGGCGGCAAAAAACACGTCGCAGCGTGGGCACGTTGCCAACAGACATCAAAGAATGACACCAAAAAGGACCGAAAAGGCGGCACCTAAAACCATCAACTCACTTGACCAAAGCGAATCGACCTTCTGACCTTTTGGTTTCACTATTTTTGCTGATGTGGCAACCATGTTTGGTCAAGGTTCCAAACATTTGTTTCTTTTTTTAAGAATAAATAAAACTGGGCCCTCTGGCCATTTGTCCTTCAGCCAGCTGAGTCAAAGGATGAAAGAGTCCAGGTGCTGCAGGGGGTCCAGCGCTGCCGCTGCGCGCTGCCCTTCTTGCCCAAAGCCTGGTTCATGCGCCTGGCAGACTCACCCCTAGCGGTGCCCTGGCAGATGTCGCGCTGTCACTGGGGGGAGCACACGTATCTCTCTCGCTACATATGTATATATTTAATATACACATACACAGACTTGTCACGTCTTGCAGCAACAAGATCACTGCAAGAGTATAGGATATCCCTTCTTGTGGAGGCATATCACTGCTCGCGGAGGCGAACTCATCACTCCTTGCGGAAGCAAAATCGCTACGTGCGGAAAACTCGCGCGCGCCTCTGCAGCGTTGGCAGCGCCCTTCAAGGCTTGAGGGCCAACACGCGTTTCGCCGCGCCCGCTTCCCCACGCCCAGGAAGCCGAGCGTACCTTGAGTTGCTTTCCCGCAAAGTATTCCTGCTGGCAACCGTGCCCTTGGCCTGTGGAAGCCAATTGACAATGTCAAGGCTTGATTTGCTTCGGAGCATTTCCGCGCTGTTCGTGTAGTCTTGAGCCAGTCTTCCCCACGTTTGGCCGCAATTGGGCGCCCTTGCTTAGCGTGGGACACAAAGCTTGAGCGGGTTGTCCTTTGCTCGTGGCCTGCCTGCCCCGTGCGTCCGCAGAGCTCAGGCAGGGAGCCACAATGGTGGGGAAGCGGCTAGGGGGTTGCGCGGTTTGCCGGCCAGCCCGCGGCCTAGCCGCCGCTCACACAGGCTTGACGGGGAGAAAGTTTCAAGGATGGTTGCTTGGGGTTGCGCGGTTTGCCGGCCAGCATGCCTGTCTATTCCCGAGCTTTGCCCGTAGTCTTCCCGCAGGCTGCCTTGCCCTGGGGCTTCCAGGCTCGCTTCAGGCGGACTGGAGGCTGCTGGAGCAGGGATTTTGGCCATCCCATGTTCGGGGAAGGAGGGTGGGGGCGGACTAATGGATGGGGTTTTGGAGGATCCCGATCTGACCGCTTCCCGGCCCTGGGGGCCGAGGCGAACACAACGTAAAGACACGCATATTGAATATATAACAAGTACATATTTATGCACATATACACAACGCACGTATTAATGCAAACGTACGTACAGATGATATGTAGAATATGTGTGTGCCCAAGCTAGAGACATCCAGGGCCCCCTTCTGGAAAGTCTGATAGAAGGCCAGAAGGACATGAACGCCACTTAGTAAAGGCTTGACCTGCCTGACACATATCCGTCGCACCATGCCCTGAAGAAGGGGATGAGCCACCCTTGTGCAGTTGATCAAGACCAAGTGCAAGTGAATCGGTTACTTGCGAACTCATAGCAGGGCGGCATCCAATGATTTCTATGCAAGGACCGAATACCAAAGCTTTACACAGGTAAGGGTCACGCGCGTGCAGGATTATGTAAGCCATGTACAAAGCGCGCGCTGCGTGCAAGCGTGGCCATGAACAGAGGTTGTTAGATGCAAGCGTGGCCATGAACAGAGGTTGATAGAAGAAGTGTTAAGTGGAGCCGCCAGTATCCTTCAACATTAGTTCTTCCAGTGTATACTTTAAGTTGGGGATATGACAGGAAACACCGACCGGCATTCGAGAGTACTCTCTCTCTCTCTCTCTCTCTCTCTCTCTCTTTGTCCCTCCCTCTGTCTCTCTCTCTCTCCCTCTCTCTCTCTCTCTGTTTGTCTCTCTCTCTCTCTCTCTCTCTGTCTCTCTCCCCGATGCAGGGCGACTCTGCTCGACGCTAAAACGGAAAACAGATCAAAGGCACTTCACCTCCTCCAACCTCGGCCGATGGCAGTTTTGAGGTCGCACTCTGCGGTGTCGCCGCGGGTGGTGGCCTGGCCACCACGGAGAATTTCATGTATATCTTCAGCCCCTCGGCCGCACAGGCACTTGCCGAGGTGACTTACACTTACAAGGTCCTTTGCTTCGCCCTTTGGTTTGCGCTGGCAAGTGCTTGCCCCTGTGGTTTGCCTGGTATTCCTGGAGAACCGCAGTCAACAATGACCACCTGACTTGCCTGGACAGCGGGTTGCAGCCATAAAAGGGGGAAGAGTGAGGCTGCATGTTTGTGTTTTGTTGCTTTTTTTTTTCCCATGTTAACAATCCCGCTTGGAAAGTGTGGACGCTCGTGATCCATTTTTCTACAGGGGCCTGGCGCGCAGGCTGAATGAGCTGCACTACTTTGTGCATGAGCTGTGGCAACTGCGACCCTCCCAATGTGCGGAGAAGTGCACGAGATTTTTTGTTTTTCCCAACCTGAACTCAGCTTCCAGGTCGATTGAGGGTCCTTGCTCTTCAGGCCCCACCAGATAGACCATCCAAATGTGTCGGCCGAGGTCGAGAAAGCATCGACAAGGCTTTCGTCGAGGCTGTTTTGAGGGAGCGATACATGACCAGCTCAAAGCACGGAGGGAACGTCCTGCACGTTTGGTCGCGGTCCTAAGAGGCGCTAAACATGCTAAACGCAGCACTTCACGTCAGGTGTTTGTGGACGAGATTCCGCTATGCGGTTTACTGAATAGTTGTGATGCGTCTTTTTTGGGAGGGGTGCCCCTTTCTGGACTTGTTGCATTTTGGCGACATGGAGTCCATGTTCTCAACGAAACCAGAAGGTTTTCAGAGGGATGGGTGACGAATGGCCCAGGGCGACCTCGAGTCTGCTTACGGCCGCATCGCGGCCTCCTTCGCCCACATGGTGTGGACAGGCGCCGCGCGCGCGTCCGGGCGACTCGCGCGACTCGCGCGACTCCGAGAGGCTTGGTGAAAAGGCAAACCGCCTGAGATGCCAAGCCAAACAGGAGCCATGACCACTGCCCTTGAGGCCAGCAAAGTTCGCATGCCAGAAGCTTAAACAATTTCAAGACGCCACCCGCATGGTGTTGGGATGTTTTTAGACGTGCAGAGATGAGTCGGATGGTCGAGTTGCTTACTGGCTTTCACTGGGATAAGGAAGAGGACCATCAGCTCATCCCCAATCTGAGATTTCCAGTTGAGTGACTTCTGTCTACATGCCACGGTCCTCATACTGTTTGTGTGCAGACGGCTTTCAAGGCATGAGCTTGCACGAACAAAGGACTTGCGCCGTTGGGCGAGCTGTGGTTCCTTTTAGCTTTCATTCAACGAACTATCGGGAGAAGAGGGGGTGCGTTTGGCCACCCAACACCATCGACAGACAAAAAAAGCAGGGCCACCCAATCAATTGTCCCATGTCCTCTTGTGGAACAACGAATATTTTCCGCGGCTCAGCTGACCGCGAGAGCATGTGTTAGCCCAGCCTGATGGTCAGGGCAAGCACTGTCAACATGGCTCTGTCCCCCCAGCCTGCCTTGCCCCTGGAAAGCAAAGGCGAACCAGTTGTTTCCATTTCTGGGTCATGGTTTTGCATTGGGACGGACGAGAGGCTACGCGGCCTGTGGCCTCGCGAAGTGGCAGTTTTTGCCGGAGGGTGATCCTGCCCGGCCCCGCAGCCGCCGGGGTCCCCAGAGGACGTGAACTGTTTTAGAGACCGGGCTGGGCATGGGAAATCCTTGGCATCTGAATTCAAGTTTCTCTCTTCTGGTGCCCTATCCGCTTGTTTGGGATGGAATGTTGTTTTGCAATTGTTTCCAGGTCCCATGACCCATGTTGCATTTGATTGTCGTGCCACACATCTGACAGTGCTGCTCTCCGAGCAAAAAGGAGGAGAAATTGTTCAAACTACCAGCCCTTGATTTTGACTGGGAAACCAGAAGATTTGTTGAAGACTTCTTCCATATTTCCATCGCCCATGTCAATCCCCAAAAGGGACTAGGTCTGGTTGCGTTTTTTTTTCTTCCCCGGGGAGTCATATGGCTGTGGGTCAAAACCATTGGTACCATTTTGGGGCAGGTGCACCACCCATTTTAGTCTATTTTAGTGGTTGGATTGGGATGTTCACTGGGGGTACGATTTGGATTTTGACCCATGGCCACATATTTGTGTATGCTTTTGTTTTTTCCGGGGATCGATCTGGGAGTTGCCGGAGCTCTAAGGAGTGCAGTACCTCCTGCCGCCCATCTTTCTCCATGGCCTCTACAACTGGTGCTCGACGCTGCAGCGGTGCGAGCCCTACGAGGAAGTCTACCAGGCCCCTTTTTTGGGATGGTTTTCCTCGGCGGCAACGTGGTTTCGAGCGCTTGGAGAATCCTGACCATGGTAAATAAAGGTCCTTTACTTGGGGATCCCGTAGCTCAGCTTTTGGAACTGTTCTAAAACATGCAGAAATCTGGATTTCCAAGGAGGGGAGTTGTTTTTCAGGCCTTTTACTATGTGTGGCAGAAGGGTGGCTTTGCAAAGGCGTGGAGAACTCTTGCGGCTTGTTTTGACAGGTCAAGGAACACGGGCCGCGGAATCATGCAACTTGCTGTCATGATGTACTTGGAACCAAATGGTGTCTCATTTCTGGCCTAAACTTTCTGGTAGCCTGGAGTGCTGCTGAGCCTACCCTTTTTTCGTTTGGGTCTTTGCTACACTCGCGTTGAATCATACGTTCCTTAAAAGACAAACCGATGCTCGGCCATAGGAAGCAGGCGACATGCTCAGGACAGTTTCAGGCTCTCTTTTTGTGTGTCCAGTGTCTCTTTTTGCAGGGGACCCCCCAACAACAATGGCAACGGTTTTCCTTTCAGTTTCCTTCAAAACGAACCGAAAGGCCGGACTGAGCCGTTCAACACTCATCTTGGGGCAGCCGACGGGAACCTTCAGGGGCAGACGCAGAAAAGCGAGGGCTGCTACCTGCCACCCATGTGGCGCATGGTCTTTAAAGCCGCGCACACGGCCTGGGCCCTGGTGGTTTTGGATTGGAAAAGTGCAAAGGCAAGCTGAAGCCGCTCCCTAAATGAACATGGACCCACCAATGTCGGGGTCCCCCAAAAGGAGATGCCTCTATGGATGACTTTCTGGGTTCCATGTTAATTTTGTAGGGGAGCAGGTGGGGATTCAGGTAACCACCAACCACTGAGAAGCGGTTCCCTATTGAGGGCTGTCGGTTAACCAAGGTGGTGATGCTGCTGAGTTTCTACTGGCAACTTGGCGGCTCCAGGCCCCTGCATCCCTCATACCGATCCCGACGCAGGAGGTGGAAGGGGCTGTGGGTGAATCTCTGAAATGTTTCTCAAAATAGGGATCCCGTAAATCCCTTGGTCTTAAACCCCGTAGGTTTTCTGTTGGTCTCCCTTTACACCTAAAAAAGGAAACCATGGGGCCACGCATCCAACGCCATCTCAGGTGGCATGCGGAGTTCTCCGAGATTGCGGGTGACGAAGAGGCCGGTTCGCTTCGCTTCCCGGGGGGGGGGGGGGTTGAGGTAGGGTGGGGCACGGGTTTGGAGGCTTGGCTTCGCTGGATGGTCTTCTGTGATGGAACATGGGCACGGGCATGTGATACTCACTTGCCCAAGGGAATTATGACTTTTGACCTCTTGGTTCGCTGATAAAAACTTGACCTTGACCCTTTGCTTTACAAAGTTCTATTCTTCTGTGAAGGCGAATGGTTCTTTTGCACGGGGTCCGCGCTTGGTGTGTGGTGTGAGTATGGCTTGAGAACTATCCGGCTCTCGGGATAGGACACACATATGAACTCAGGCGGAGGGGTGGGCATGGGCTTCAAAAAAAGTCCCCCGGCCAGGGATTGTTTTGGACTCCACGGTGCAAAGGGGTGCGGATGAGCTTCAGAATTTGGGGCAAGCAGCAGACATCCAGCAAAGGTAGGATTTTATCCCCCATGCCAGTCAGTTATCCGCTGGGCAGAGGTCGATTTGTTTTTTGATTATTTGTTTTCCGCAGGTTCTGTTCTATCATAAGACCTTGATGGAGCCACGCACTTTAATCCACATGCCAAAAGCATACTCTTGTGACGCCAACATTCAAAACCTACAATACATCAGAGTTCAAGGCGGGCAAAATCGTTTCCAGCCTGGACCACATGCCTTGCGCAACATGATTGGGCTGGCGGGGTTGCAGGCTGGCTTCCGATGCGAAGCATGGCGCGCACACACTCAGCACTAAGGCGCCTCCAAACAGGAAAGCCGCAAGTGCGGGGGTTTCGCCGAGCCTTGTTCACACTGTTTGGGAACCTTGCTTGAATTCCAGCTCGGCATGAGACAGACACGTTTTCCGCTAAACACTGGGAGCAGCGATGCACACAAAGCCACGAGTTCATAGTATGTGAAACTTGGCAAGGCATCTTGCTTGATGTTGCTGAGGTGATCATATGCAAGACTTAGACAAGCACAATTTCTAGGATGCCAACTGCTCTTCCAGTATCCAGTTGGATCACAGGACCATCCTTTCGATTTTCTTGAGTGATCCTGGCTTCACTCAGGACATGGACGAGGCAATTGCTCAGGCAGAGGCTGGATAGGGCATGGCCAGTTCCTTGGGTGCGTCTTTTGCGAGGATTGCCTTCTTGGGTTTGGTTTCGAGGCAATCCAAACGGAAATCACCTGTTGGAGGATTGGAGGGGCTTCCTTTCTGAGACAAACCCGTCCTGTCAGTAGAACCATCAGCTGCATCTGTAATTTCTACAGAATACAGAAGCTTCCGGCAGTGTTCGGAACTTCACCCGTATCTTCAGTCGAACATCTTCCAGCTGGTGTAGATGAGACGAGCCCCCCTCGGTTGATCCGACTAGTAGAGCATGTTGATGTGTTTCAATGGGCCTGGACAAGATGACAAGGTCTTTTAAACGCATAAGAATTTGCAATTGGAAACAGTACCAATTGTCTTTCCCGTCCCGTGCAATCTTGCTGGGTAAGGTTTGGTATGGTCACCTCATTGCTTGAGGTTCAAGCGACCATGAAAACCCATTTTATCCCGTCTTCTAGGATCAAGCCTTTAGTGGCTCGTGCTTTTCTAGGTGCCAACAACACGGGCGCATCCGAGTTTCCGGTCGAATCGAGACGGCCGACCTTGCTGATTTGCTGATGTCTCGCCCCGCTGGTCCGGTCTGCAACAACAGCAGCATGAAAAGCGACAGTCACGAGATGTCTTGTCTTTATTCCTGACTTCCGGCTTGTGATTCTATACTAATGTATTCCGCTGCACATTTATGCTGAGAAGAGACTCAGCGAGGGACAATTGTTCTACAGACGGCTCAAACGCTGGCCATGCAGAATGAGGCCAATCACCCAATTCACAGCATCAAGCTTCATGAGCGGGAAGTTGGGTGTAAAGCTTCCAGGAACCTGCAGCTTGTGACACTCCTGGCAGTTTGCTTCCGACAGGCATGAGCGTCCTGCTCAACCTCAGTCCTCACGCCGCCGAGACCCCAGTGCGCATTGGATGCAGTTGCAAGCTCGCAGCTCAGCTTCTTGCCTGAGCTCGCTTCAAGCTTCAATTACCCTTTTTCCAACAATCATAGAAGTTGGACACGGGTCCTTTGCGAGAGGATAGTTGTCTACCCAACCCCTGCTGTCCACTTCTATCATTATCGGAAAGAGGGTAGAGCTTTGAGCGATCACTCTGCAAGAGGGCCAAAAATTGCGGACCCTTCCCTGCACCCACATCAGTGGGAGGACGATCCAAGTTGGGTGAAACGCGCACACGCACTCCGCGTGCAAACCGAGAACGAGATTCCATACTCCTTTGAGATGCGCGTTGAGCCGCACCTTTTGACCCTACAGGATTGCAGGAGACGCAGCTTCCATGAACCCACTTGTCCGGTTTGCCGATGAAGCCTCTGGTTTGCCCCCCTTTGGGCCTATCTTGATAGGCTCCGAAAGGTCAACCTGCAAGTTCCGGGCCCTTGGGGCTCAGGGCTGAATTAGCACAGGAAAAAGAACATATTTTCCACAAACTTGTATCTTGGGATGATTTGGAGAGCCGCTCTGTCAAGAAAAACTGTTGCTATAGAAAGAGGCCTGTAGTTCAGAGTCTTAATTCCAGCTGGGCTGAAGCTCTGAGATTGTTTCGTTGCGCCTGCCTTGGCCAAGATGTTTGTGCATGATTGCCTCCAACATCGTATTCCATGGATTGGTGCTTTGGAGTTGGCGCTGTGAATTTGTGTGTTCCCCTAGATTTCGGCGCCGATTGATGTGAACTTACCCCCGTGCACAGTGTCTTGCCCTCATTCTTGTCGTGAATCATTTCATGTTCAGGCTTTGAGGAACATTCACAAGGGGAGAGAGCGAGAGAGAGAGAGAGAGAACGAGAGAGAGAGAGAGAGAGAGAGAGAGCGCGAGAGAGAGAGAGAAAAGAAGCATACAGGACCTCACAGGGTGCCTCTCACTGAGCCTGCCCTAGGCCAGCGAGCGCCTCACAGCGGGATCCCGACGCCCTAAACCGCGGGTGCAGAAAGAGAGCTTAAGAGATACAAAAAGGGGCTTGCAGACGCCGCGGGAAGGATGGCGGGGTTTCTCCGGGGCCATGGCATGCTCGGTGGGATTGGTACAATTCCCTTTTTTGCCATGGCCGGGCGACCCCGGAGTGATGGGTTTCCTGTTGGTTTTCCTTCAAACACCTCCTCGAACGGAGCGCTTAAACAACCGACACACTCATATCTTCCCACTCCAAGCACTTGCCTAGAGAGCACATCTAAGATAAGCAGCAGACGTTCGCGATCTTGGCAAGCCTCGGGGTTTTGTTGCAACTTTGGTGAGACCTGGGCACTTTGAAAGCGGAACCAACCGGTTGTTTCAAAGGATGTGTTACGCATGTTTGAACTGGGTTTGGCCCAAACCTGGTCTAAAACTGCAACCTGTCACACTTCTAGGTGCTTGTTGATGCCCTTGTGCCGGAGCAAAGCACTTGCTTCATGAGACGACCGTCGCAGAATTGCCTAGCTTTGTAGATTCAAGGATTGTGTTTTTGTGGGTCAGAGGCAGGACTTGCGGGTAGCAAACCTTCGGCTGTCCGGCGGGGGTTTGCTTGGGCCAATCTGCAAAAGGGGGTCGTGACTGCGAAGGCGTTTCACAGGCAAAAGGGGGCTCGATCACTTGGGCTTGCAGCTGCTTCTCCACACCAGCGCCCTTCTGACAACCCTTACGTTGACCATTGATCAAGGGACCCTCACGTGCAGGGTTCAGCATCGGCTTGGTCGCAAGAACAAGCAGCGCTTAGTATTTCAGTCGCCCTCTTCGGCAAAGGCACCATGTTCAATCTGTGTCAGAACCATCCTGCATATTCGCGGTATCTCATATTTGTGGTTCCGTCAAGCGCCTTGTTTCTTTTTGCGTGGAAACACAAGGCAGTGGCAATCAGTCTTAAACACGGGGGTAGACAACCTTCAAACAATCATCCTTATCTAGGAAGCGATGCCCATTGCCAGCACAAAGGAGTTGTTGCCATAGCTCAAAGAAGCTTCCAGAATGAGTTGTTATCATGTGCCATGTTTATTTCCAGTGGTTTGACCCATTGACGACTGAAATGTTCTATGGAAGCCACGCTACTTTGGCAGGCATGTGAAGACCATAGGACCATAGGTGTTCAATGCAGGTTCCATGTGCCACTGGATGAGGCCTACTACCAGCGGCCTGTGCAGCAGGCTTCGTCCATGATCAAGCGATGGTCGTACGGGTCTGTCCTTTCTTCAGGGTTCCCCGTTCTTTGGTTTGAAAAAGGCACCGCAAGGAAAGCCACCGTTCTGTAGGGTTGCAACCGAAAAAACGAAAAGAACAAAAGGAGACAGACACAGGTTGTTGGCAGTCCTCTGACGAAGTCCAGGGCTTCAATCAATTGGCCAACGGCCCTTCCCACGTACCTTGTGCCCATATTGGGGCAACCCAAATTGTACGTTTGCCAAATCAGACTGATTTGTTGCACAGGTGCAATGATTGCTTCTGGATCTCTGGATGGTGAAAGCTCGTTCAAGCTTTCTGAACCATCTCAAAGGGAGTGTCAAACAGCTCGGTTGGGCTTCCGAATGAGTGGTGTAAGTTTCTCTTAGGAATGCCGTGTTGCGTCTTGAAGCATCCTGTTTGCCTGTCTTTTTTGGAGTGCGGATGCTTGAACAAGCAGTTGAGCTTTCTTTTATTTAGGGTCAAATGGCACGATCCCCGCGATCCATGTGGGGATAACTGGGATGACAAAACCAACATGGCCATCGGTCAGAATCCCGTACCCCCAGTGAACATCCCAATGCCCACTAAAGTAGGTTCTAAAATGGGTGGTGGACCTACCCCCAAATGGGATCTCATTGGTTTTGACTCACAGCCACGTGGGGAACCGCGCGTTATGTAAGTAATCTGATTCTCGGCGCCCCTTTGTGGGGAGCAACGGCTTCCGCTGGCCAGGCGGTACAATATAGTGCCATGCCATCAGGCGCTCTCCGGAGAGCGTGGAGCGGTTGGGGGGGAACTGCATCTCTCTCTAGGGGTACCTTCCATTTCCATTCTTTCCAGGTATCCTTCTTTCTCAAAATATAAATTAAATTTAATTATGTATAAATAGCAACCTAATTGAATTATATATATTCAAACAACAATAGATAAACATAAATAAAACAAATATAGATATATAATACGGAGAAAATACATAAGTACGAACATTAAAAAATAGAAATTCCGGTGGAAAAAAAACAAATTAACAATTTCAGGAAAGAACGATGGTTGAACAGAATGGGGAATCAACCCCTAGACTCTCGAGTTTCTCAAAATGGAGGGCCCCTTTTTGGGTTTTAAAGGGAGCCACAAGCAGGCAACCATATTGGAATCCCCCTTTCTCGACACATACTCAACCGAAACAAATTGTGCGCAATCACAGGTTTGCATCTGAGGCACCGTGGCACGGTTCTGCCGTTATCGTCTTTTTTGAGCGTCGCTGAATCTTTGCCAATCTGAAGCATGGCATAGAAGCCAATTTGCGCTGATTTGAGCATCTCCCCCTTAGGACCCCCCCCCCCCAAGGCCCATCAGTGGAGTTTGGCTGGCGCGATCGGGCCAATCAGAAGGGCTTGCACGAAATGGGCCTCTTCTCATGTTGGGTCCTCTGCTTGTTTGGGCTGACTGCCTCACTGTCAGAAACTGCATGCCAGCCAATGTGCAAAAGCAATACCAGAGAAAGCCAGGTGCTTGCATTGCGTGCGTTTGGTTCTTCAGTTGGCACGGATCGCTTGGGCTGTGCCGAGGTGGGTTTAGACTGTTCTCCTGGGTCAAAAGACCATGTACGTAGTTTGGACTGGGAATGATCCACCCATTCCCCTTCGAAGGACGACTAGCAACCATCGACAGCCATTATCGTTAAACTCTCATTGCATGTCGCGGTCACTGCTCTCTTTTGGCTTTAGTTGCACGTGTTGTTCTTGCGACGTGTGATTGTTGTGTTTACTTTAGTCTTCAGGTCGGACGCCGGACCGCGCAGTCAAGTATCCTACACACATGACCTGAGAGAAGGCCCGAGGAGGAAGGTTTCTCTTGGTGAAGGGGTCTTGAGCGGGGCTCGAGAGCATGCTCAGGCGGGCAGATGTCTTGGATCTGATCGGAGCAGGAATATGACTGGCGGCAAGGCTTATCCCTTGGCCCAAAGTCATGCTTTGGGGGGTGTTTTTCTTCCAGTTTCAGGTGTCGATACAAGTGCCCCATGGTACAAGCAGCTGAGCATATTGTACAGCGGGGTGAACACTTTCACGCGGCATCCAAGCACTTGCATGACAAAATCAACGAGCTGGATGTGCACCTGAAATTGACGTGCCACTAAACTCGTTGGACACTCATTTCAAGCCCAATGCATTCACCTCTTTGCCCCTGCATGCATGCCGGAGCCTTTAGCCAGAGCCCTTTCAACAGCTTGCTTTTATCAGGGTAGAAATCAAGGTTGCGTGTTGTCTGCGGCTCATGAAAGCCTGTTAATCTCTTACTCTGGAATCACAACGCAAGAGAGAGAGAGAGAGAGAGTGTGTGTAGGTGTGTAGGTGTGTGTGTGTGTGTGGGTGTCTGCGTGTCTGTGTGTGTGTGTGTCTGCGTGTCTGTGTGTCTGTGTGTCTGTGTGTCTGTGTGTGTGTGTGTGTGTGTGTGTTTGTGTGTGTCTGTGTGTGTCTCAACTCTAAGCAGGGGGACATTTAGCTGAGGGGGGGGTATGTTTGCCAGAGGGGAAGTCTGTAGGAAGCGCTTCCACAGCCCGGGTTCCAAGGATTTACGCGTTGCTCACACATGACACGATTCTCAACGTTGTCTCCCACCTTGCCTGCAAGATCGGTCCCAGGGATCGCTTGCACCAGCTATAGTTTTCAGCACGGCTATCAAGTTACCCGGTCTTTCCGCGTGTACATGGGCATGCCTAGCGCCAGCACGTGCCGACATGAGGCATATGTCTGGATTTGGCATCCTCTGAGGGTTGTCCATTGGTGCGTCTTTTTGCCGACCCATATTTCTTTTTTTGGTGGGGGACAGGGAGCCAGCGGATTAGGAGTTTATGCAATGGGTTGAGGTTTCTTGTTTCTTTTTCTTCAGACCGCTTGCGCTTTGGACAACCCTCAAGTTCGGCCCAAGGAGGGGTGGACTGCGGAAACGGTGAGAACGGAGTTCTCCTTGCGGCAGTGGCCAATGTGCGTCGATGCGCAAGCGCGCTATGCTTTGAGTGCTCGAATTGTGAGCACAGCTTCCAAAGACCGCGTTTGGTGGAAAGGTTGGCGGTCGGAGCAGGGGCGCCCTTTTCAGTCAGATTCCTGAAATGGGATATGTCAATTTTGGGACCGGACGCTTGGATTTGTTTGGCCCCTGTCGGCTATTTTTATTTCATATTAGTTTCGAGTATTTTGGTGCAGCAGACAACAAGCCTTAACTATCGAGCTAGCAACAGTAAATGATGTTCCTTGCATTACGCGGGATTGATGTAAGGCCCACTGCTCCATCTCCCTTCGCCACTCTTGAAGAGAGAGGAGTTCGCAACTTGGAGCGAGAGCTGAGTTGGTCTTGACCACAGGGCCAGTTCGCACTTGCATAGAACGCCCGGGCTCAAAGTTTCTAAAGAAGCCTCTCCAAATTAATCCAAGACTCGCATGTCCTGGATGCAAGACAAGTGCGTGAACCAGGAGGGCATGTCCTGCATTTCAGCAACCTGCTGATAATGTGCCAATTGCAAGACACCTATGCAACACATAATGAGTTGTATGTAGCAAGGATCAGTCAGCATAGATTCGTAGAGGTGCCACGCGAAGTGATAACGCATGCGCCCGCCCCTTCGCCCCGCCCCACAAACTCATGCACACGTGCACCGCCGTGCACATACACACGAGCACACACGCACACACTCACACAACACACATACACACATACACACACACACACATACACACACATACACCCACATACACACACACACATACACACATACACACATACACACACATACGCATGCACACACATACACACACATACACACACATACACACACACACATACACATACACACACACACATACACACACACACAGACACAGGCACAGACACAGACACAGACACACAGACACACAGACACGCACGCACGCACGCACGCACGCACGCAAGCACGCACGCACGCACGCACGCACGCACACACCCACACACCCACCCACCCACCCACCCACCCACCCACACAAACCCACACAAACCCACACACCCACACACCCACACACCCACACACCCACCCACACACCCACACACCCACCCACCCACCCACACACCCACACACCCACACACCCACACACCCACACACCCACACACCCACACACCCACACACCCACACACCCACACACCCACACACCCACACACCCACACACCCACGCACGCACGCACGCACGCACGCGCACACGCACACGCACACGCACACGCACACGCACACGCACACGCACACGCACACGCACACGCACACGCACGCCCACACCCACACACACACACACACACGCGCACGCGCACCCGCACCCGCACGCGCACCCGCACCCGCACCCGCACCCGCACACGCACACGCGCACGCGCACGCGCACGCGCACGCGCACGCACACGCACACGCACACGCACACGCACACGCACACGCACACGCGCACGCACACGCACACGCGCACGCACACGCGCACGCACACGCACACGCACACGCACACGCACACGCGCACGCACACGCACGCACACGCACCCACGCACGCACGCACGCACGCGCACGCACCCACACCCACGCACACACACACACGCACACACACACACACACACACACGCATGCACGCCGCCCGCCCGCCCGCCCCGCCCGCCCGCCCCGCGCGCCACGCCCGCGCGCACGCCCGCACACCCGCACGCGCACGCGCGCGCGCACGCGCACGCACACGCACACGCACACGCACACGCGCACGCACACGCACTCGCACTCGCGCTCGCACTCGCACTCGCGCTCGCGCACGCACACGCACACGCACACGCGCACGCGCGCACGCGCGCACGCGCGCACGCGCACACGCACACACGCACACACGCACACACGCACACACGCACACACGCGCACACGCACACACGCACACACGCGCACACACCCACGCACACACACACGCACACACCCACCCACCCACACACACACACACACGCGCGCACGCGCGCACGCACAAGTGCCAAGCTCATAGGCGCATTGGCTGATGTGCACGTGCGCGCCCAATCTCCGACAACGATTCACCACACACGCAAACACCACAGGGGGTCGCTTACTGCAACGCTTTTAAGCTGTCAGGTTTTTCCGGGTCTGAAACATCTGACAACACCAGATTGAGAGGAGAACCCGATAGGGAAATTGGGGTCGATCCTGTGCTGATGCTTGCTCCTAGTCTGAAAAGGCAGCCTGTTTTCCCTCACTTGCCCAATGCCGACCCTTTTGATTTCCCCCTTTTGGCTCATTTTGGTAAAGTTTACTTAAAGGTCCCAAAACGTCAACCTGTGAATTCCAAGTCTTTTGGGCAAGCGAGTTTCAGATTGTCCTGATGTTTCATCCTCAATACCTTTGTCTGAGCAACTCGGGAGAGGGCCTTTGGAAGCTTCTTTGCTGAGAATTTGTTCGCATGGATCGCCGGATTCACATGAAAGGCACAGCCGAATAGAGCGACACCGACGAAAATGTTTATCTCGCGCAGCTGAATTGTTTCGTGCATGATGTTTTTGGATTTGTTTGGTATTAGCATTGCACTTTTGACTGAATAGAGCATTTTGTTTGCACCCCAAAGGACCGATCAGAAAATCCAGTGACTCAGCATGTTTTCGAAAGTGCAAGTCTTTGATCAAGTGTCCTTGGGGCTTGGATACTGCTCTTGCATGATGCATATTTGCAAGTACTTCGCTAGCAAGTTCATCAGCAAAACTCTATTCAACGTGCC
>CAUJNA010003738.1:660000-777500 GCA_963377175.1 Effrenium voratum | reverse complement strand
TTTGAGGCTCCGAGCAGCATATATGCATGACCCAGTCATTGGCTCCAGAATAAGCCGCCAACGGCTCATGCGACAAGCCATGGGGAGAAAAGGCAGATAGATCATTGACACAGGACGCCTAAACAGTCCGATAGTTCATAGCGATTCAGACTGCAGATTGGTGCCCATGCCGGAGAAAAAGGGAGGTGCGGCTGATGACTTGGCGCTTCCAACAACATGGCTATGCGGCTAAAAAGGCATCTGGAGCCTCCAAAACGGAGTATTTTCCCTCTTGATTTCCGGTGAAAAGGGTTCCCTCAAATAACACACCCGAATGAGTCGAGGTCAACAAAGATAGCCTTCTCGGCTTCCCTGCTGCCTAGACAATCGCGGTTGAGGCAGTTTCGAGTCCATGCGTCTGGGACGATCATCGTAGCCTGGGATGCGCCCTTGGCTGCCCTTGCGGGCATTGGCAGAAATGCTGCCCGGCTCAAGAACTAGAAGCAAGGTGCGCTTGGGAGTGTCTTTTTGAGGGAGCCTAGGCACAGACTCGTGCGCGCGCACACACTTATAAGACCCCCCAGCCAACAGCGTGCGCTCGACGCAATGCCTGATTGAGATTTGGGTGCTGCCGGCGGGAAGGGGCGGGAGGGGGGGGGTTGATTCATAGCGAAGGGATTGAATAATTCGTCCATCCTCGGACTGGTGGGTGACCTGGGAGATTGAAGACGCGCGTGTTTTTCCATGTGAGAAGCGTGTTGCCGATGTTTTGCGTTGCGCGTGTGCCTCAGCTGCCAATTCCTCCATGTTGAAGACTTACACAAAGAGAATGGTGCCATCTAGCTTCGCCCTGGTGTAAGCAATTTATACTGGCCAGTATACCCTCCCTCCAACAATTCAAGCTGACAGGAGGGTCTTTGAAAGCTTTTTGGGACTTTGCCCGCTTCCATTTCTGTTGGAAAGAGGGTAACGAACCTGTCACTCTTTGAGTTCTCATGTTTTGAAGAGCTTGAGGTATTGGTCTGTCTTTTTTGGGGAACCAAGACACACACTCGTTCAGGAAGAGTGACTGTAGCAAGAGGCCCAAGCTTCAGTTCCCAGCATTTTGGGATTCAATCTTCGGGGAAGTGCTCGTCGCGACGAGCAAATCAGCTGCCCAAGGAAGACCTCCTTTGGGAGGCAGTTGACGAGGGTCCTACAATAGAGGAGGTGCCTTCAATACAGGTCGTTTGCTTGGGAGCGAACTGTTGTGATTTCATTGATAATAATGAGCTTTGGGGGGTACCTGCTACGATGGCCGTCATTCCTCCACATGCTTTCATGACGGCTCGGAAAAGAAGATACTGTTGAGGGTGCCTAAATATATCTCCATCCCCATCAGGACTTAGACGGCAGATTGTGTAATTGGATGCCTGCGGACTGGAGAACACCAGCTCCATCCCACAGACGTGGAAGGTAGCGAGCCTCACAGGTGGCACAGCAAGGAGCTGCTTTCAAAAGGCCCGTGTATGCTTGTTACCTAAAAATGTCGGGGACAAGCAAGAAGCCTCCAGCTGAGGTTACCCGAGCTATGAGATTGTGGTGAATCGCGCCAAGGAGTTTCAGCCTCACCTTGTGGACGTGGGTGTTTGCAGCTTTGACCCAAGACGGCTATGGCTATGACCTTGACCCCCCAAGCCATGCATCGGTTGCTCCCTCGCAAATCTATGGCCTCAAAACTCCCAAACCTCTAGTTGACATGGGCATTTTCAGCATGGGCACTTTTTCGGGACCACCCTCAAGGTCGACAAGGTCCAGACAAGCCCGGATTTTGGAGGGTCGCAGACCCAAAGCCAAGAGCAACGACCTGAGGCGGCACAGCCTATCGGGAGCCGTTTCTGCTGACGCTGCTGGTGCCGGTGCTGCTGCTGGGTGTAGCATTGCTGGTGAAGCGCCGTGCGGCTTCTGGCGAGGCTGGAATGGGTGTGAGGCGAACTTCGAACCAGGGGTCAGTTTCTGGAGTTTTGGAGGGATGTCATTGGATCTTCGGGGATGGTTTTGTGGGGCTGGTTTTGTTCTGGCAAGCGGCAAAGGGCTTGTCTTTTGCTTTTGTTTACCCAGACCTGAACTTGATCTTCCACATACCCTCCATAAAGGCTTTCACATTGGATTTAGACCTTTGAACAGCTTCTCCCCCAACAGCTGAAAGCCATGGGGTCTCAGCACAGATTCGTTTGGGGGTGGCTCGGGTCTGGAGTCAGGTTCGAGCAGGATTCCGCAGGTTGGGGCTGGTTTGGTGCAAGGTTGGTGCAGGCCAGGTGTAAGGTTCAAGAAAGGTTCCGGAGGTTCCGTCGTGGTTTTGTGCAGGCGAGGCGAAAAGTTCCAGGAAGGTTCCGGACGTTCTGGGGTGGTCTGGCGCAGGCCAGGTGTAAGGTTTAAAGAAAGTCCGGAGGTTGTCGGGGGTCTGATCATCAGAAGGTTCAAGGAAGGTTCTGGAGTAACAGGCGTTGGAGGTATTGGGATAGTCCGGGGGGGTGGCTCTGAGGAAGGTTCAGCAGGGTTCTGCGAGGGTTCTGAGGAAAGGTTTCGCAGGGTTCCGCGAGAATAAGAGTGCCGCATGCTGTTGAGGATACCGAGCTTATTTGCATTGTCGCAGTCTTTGTCCATCAGGAAGTGTCCGGATGGTTGAATCCTTTTGGTGTCTCTATCGAGCCTTGGCTGATGGGTTTCACACCATGGATACCAACTCTTAGGCCCCATGCTCATAAAATGGCTCCTACATCCCCCCCCGCCGGCACGACAGAACACCTCCAGAGGGCTGGGATCCAGGGAAGGGGACGGAGCTCGTTTTCGCGTCCGCCAAGATAGCCTTTGGTTAGACTTGGCATTTGACGCGGCCTTCACTTTTCCCGGCTGATCCTTTGGCACGTAAAAGTTGTTTTGTTCACGTGAAATGCCTCAAGGGGCCAACCACCCGAGAGAACAGAGTGAATCTGGGCACAGGACCGAGTTTACTATCATGTCAGGTGCGCAACAGCTTGGTGAACAAGAGCACTCACTTCTCATTGGGCACGAAACAATCTGCCATGCCAACGTTTGCGAGGCTGTCAAGCAGCCCGCCAGAAGTGACGCGCTTTGCGACACGAAGTCCAAGGATGAAAGGTGAGAAGCGAAATTCCACTCCTCGAATTTTCCCGGAATGGACGCTTGAGTCGGTTATGAAATGAGATCGCCGGACAGGACATGTTTCACTTTGGGGTCTCGGAGGCCAAGTGCGAGTGCCAAAAAAACGCACAAGGCGACTGAGTTGCACCTGAGTCGCCTTGTGCGAAATGCAGAGAGCTCGCAATTCTTGCGAAAGGGTGCTTTGGGGATGGTAGAGAAGTAGAGAAGCTTAATGCTAGACGAGCAGAAGGGGAATCAACCGAGAGGTTCCCACTGAGCGATTGGATGACATGTACGCTGTGAGCCAACACTAAGGGCGCAATTTGGTTATATGGCATGGGGGCAATGGTGGTTGAGGCTGCTTGCACTCTGTGTTCGGTCTCGCAAATCTTGGCAGACGGTAAATGGTCTGGAACCATGCTTGCGCGCTGCTTTTTGCAGAAATAAATCCAGCCCTTCTGGAAGCGTAGAGTGTAGAGCCCCGCTACAAGAGAAATCCATTTGCTTCCCACAAGGCGTCAAGGCCGAGCTTTGGGAACTCGACCGTGGCCTAGAGTCGGAGACATTGACATAGGGCTTTGACACACAGGTCCCGCAGCCCTGAGATCAATCCTACTGCGCACGTCACAATGTTTTGGAGGTGAAGAATGGGGGGATGCCGCTACTTAATTGGTTTGGACCAAGAGGAATAAAAGCAATGAGCGGAGTGCACACTGCAGGGAAACGAGAAGGATGAGCAATATGTTCTTGGTATGTCCTTGGTATGTTTGCATCTGTCAAATCGATTGTTGCCACATTGATTCTCCGAACTCAGCCAAATGATCAGCTCTTGCCATAAAAGGGCAACAAGAGACTGATTTCCTTTTCGGCAATTCTTTTATTGCTTAGCGGCAGTTGTTTGCTGGGTTCATTTGTTTGCTGTCTCCACGGCTTATCAAAGTCAGAAACTGGGTCGCAGAACCGGCTGTCAGCGTGCGCTCAGCCACCACGTCGAGACGTTTAGCGTGTTCGAGGTAACAGGAACCCCCCCTTTTGGATGGCTTTAATGGGAAACCAAAGAGAAACCTACCACTTGGAGGGGTTCCTATTTTTTTGAAGGACCCAGCTTGAGATCTGATCAGGATGGACCAAATTGGTAATTAAGGCAGCACAATGCAGATAAGAAATCACAATATCGACAAACGTGGATGTGATGGCAACATCGGGTCCGGGTAGCTACTGGTAGTTCTAGATGACCCTTCTGGAGCGAACAAGCAAGTGCGCGCGTTTGGGTTTGCCAGGACATTGGCCCCTACTACAATGGCCGGCTATATCTTCACCGCAAAGATCTCAGGCCGGCGATGTGTGGAGAGCTTTTCGTTTGAGTTGAACAAGGTGGCCACGCCCGATTGTAGGTGACGCAATGGATGGCATGTTTCTGTGGCACCCTGTCTCCCTGTTCCAGCTTCCCACAACAAATCACGAACCAAACAGAGAGCCAGCGGTGGGGCGTAACCAATAGGAGATTCCTCTATGGTCTTTCCTTTTTATGTTGCGGTTGCATTGCACGCCACTTCCTCACTGGCCTGGCGTTTGGCCACCCATGACTTGGTGTTTGCAGGTACACAACCAATCTTGGCATTGTGGAATCTACGAACAAGCTGAGAATGCCGAAGATCATGCCTGATTGGGGTGAGGACCATCCTTGTTGGAAGGTTGACAGGAAACGCGGCGACGGAGGTATCCCGTGTAGCTTTTCTTCACCTTGAACCCCACATAGATATGCACGCCCTGTGAACCAGAAACGTCGTTTTCCAGGGCCCTCTTCGCTTCCATGTTGGTTGGTGGGCAAAACAGCATAAGCTGCGAAATCATTACATAGATGATTCTCTTGCGAAAATGACTAGCTTCAACATCCCCCACCCCAGGCTAATCAGATAATCATTTTCGGTTGCCTAAGTTATGGTCGCCAGAAACCGCATCTGTCTGGGTTGTTTCAGCGTGCACTACTAGAAGTGACCCCCCCCTGAAGTCGGTTCGGCCGAACGAAGGGACGCAATGGATGCAGTGGATGCCAGGCCCGGCACCGAGCCGGAGCTGGGGCGTGAGCTGGACTTCATGCTCTACCGGGACCCCAAGGCACAAAGCTGGGGGACGTCTCCCGCGGGTGAGCGGGTCCCGGGTGGCGGTCCTTGCCGAGGCTCCATAGCCTGGGAGGTGCTTTAAAGGAAACCAAAAGGCCATCAACTTCATTCACTTTTTCGGGACCCCCCAAAATTTGAGAACAGCCCGATTGGGTGTGTGTTAAGATAGGGGGGTGGGGGGCCAAAACATGGCATCGATCTTCTTTTTGCCTTTCATTTAAAAGGTGAGAGCGGTACCTTCGCAAAGACAGACACAATTCAACTGTGTAACTGGGTAAGGGGATGATTTTCACGAAAGGTAGTCTCAAGCTTGAGTTTGTCCTTGCGTTCGCAGTTTGGGGGTCAGCCTAGCCCCCCCCTCACTCCCCTTTCGACTCCCCCCTGGTCCGCCTGGGACCCGCCTGCCTGAGTGGCAGCTTCGCTCCTTTTTCTGGTCTTCTCACCGCTCTTTTGGTTCGCTTCGCTTCACACTTCGGTCCGCTTTTCGCACCGTTTTGCTCTTGTGATTCAAGGCCGGTCCTCCCAGTCAGTCGTGGTGTATTCCGAAGTTGATATGGGACACTCAGTGCATGTCTGCTTCATAGTGGGCTATGCACAATTATACGGTGCTGGGGGTACCTCAGTTTTAGCACAAACACCTCCACACTTTGTCCCGGGGACGTTCCATGGTTTAGGGGAATCACTATACGGTAACCTTTCGCGTCTCCCCTTCTCAAGTGCGGTGCCATTAAGACCGATGAAAAATGTACCCATACCAAATGGGCCCGGACCTGTGCCATCTACTCTTTGTGACACCCGATGAAACCGCCGGATGAAGAGAAACGGGCGCCCCAGAATGGTGGTTGTCCTTGTGGTTTCCCTTCAACGGCAAAAAACAAGGGTACCCATGGCACGCTCAAAAAAAGAGACACGCCCTGCTGACCCCTACGCAAGACGTCTGTGTCGAACGGCCCATGCCAAACCTTCCATAAGCCCCTGGTGTGAAGGGTTTCCGCTTAAGCCTCGTAGATGTGCCTACTGACCTTGGCAATCTTTGGACTGGTGAGCCAGTTTTGAAGGTTGTTGCGCCCAAGGAACGCAAGAAACCACAAATCTTAGAGTGCACACACTCCCCTGGACCCAGAGGAGCACGTTCTGTCGGGGCGCAGCTTCCTTCTTATTTCTTTGTATCGTCTTATGCTATCTACTAGTCACAACATCCTAATATCATAGCTAATGATCTTACTTTTTAGCATTGCAAGCAATCAATAGTTTGTGTCGTAAAACAAGAAAGAAAAGCAAATCCACAAAAATGGTGTCTCAAGTCTCAATTGCTATATTAGTAGTATCGATTCCGTGTCAGGAGCGTAGATCTTACAGTAGTAATTGGAAAGTCGATGGTCTGCCCCTCGTTGCAGGTCGCCGCAGTTTTGGTGTGTCCATGTGCATCCAACGCATTTGAGGGGTCTTTTTCATAGCGGCAGTTGTATGACTGTTGTATGACGTTGGTTTTGCGCTGTCGAGATGTCGAGAGACCCACTCTTCAGAAGCACAGAGCCGCCGGTCTGCCCCTGGTTATTCCAGGATGGGCACATGTCTGAGTTTCAGCTCTGGGACACGCGGCTTTCTGGATTAGCCGACAAACATTCATCCGACGGCTTTGCCCTGTTCGACGTTGCCATCCCGCGCCCTTCGCATGTCCTCAGGGCCTCGGCTGCGCCGATGCCGCGGCGTTCGACGCGGAGGCGGAGGAGGCGGGAGCCGCTGTGAAGGAGGCGGGATGGGTGGGCTGAGTGGCATGGCGTGGTTCACCCTACGTTCCAGATTTCTGGCTGACGCTTCAGGAGGCGTTTATGCACTGACCCTTCATAGAGCCTCCAGAAAGCCAACTCGTCGCCGGATCGGGCTAAGGGATGCGTAGAGGGCCTGCCCAAGAAGCCTGTTCAGAGTCAACCGCTTTTCGTAGTGCAATGTTGGACCATACTGAACAATATGAAGGAATTCCGGTTTTCAATGGGCAGCCTGTGGGATTCAAGTTTATGATGAACACCTCATGTGAGGCTTGCGCCTTCATGAAAGGGTTGCTAGAGTAGAGATTGCCTTTCTTTCGGGTCATTGCCATTGCCCTCGACTTGATGCTCCTCAAAATCAAGCCCATATGAATTGGGTTTGTCTCAAAATAGGGGTACCCAAAAAATATTGTACCTTTACAGTATCTCCCTATATCAGGCTGAATCGACAGAGAAGGAATAGCTCGGCTTAGGCCTGGTTTTCCTTTGTCCTGACCTCCTGAGGTGCTAGGAGCGGGCAATGTGCCCTTGTATAGTATGCGCAAGCCATCGTGATGTTACTTATGCCAAGCACAGAGATAATGAGAAGAACCAAAAGCTGTGGCAAATCCAAGATGAGGAAACGACAAGGTCGTAGAGCCGAACGGGCATCTCAGAAGAACATGTAGCTATGTCACTTGTGTTTTGACACTATCAACAGTTCTTTGGTGACCACTTCTCGGAGCCCGTTGGTTTCACCCAAGCCTTGGCCAGGAGGAGTCGCTGCCGCAGGGATGGAAGAGAGTGTGGAGCGAGGAGCACAGGGAGTGGTACTTCTGGAACAATGCCAACAAGGAGATGGGAGGGACTAATGCATGTGGGGCGGAAAATGAATGGACGGATTAGCTTGTCAGTGTTTGTGTCTAAGAGGTGTCTCAGCGAGCGGCAGTGTGTTGCAGCGTGTCTCAACGTGCGCCTTTGTCGGTCTATCCGCGTGACCGAGCACACGTACTTGCGTGCGGGTGCGCGTGTGCGGGTGTGCGCGTGTGTGCGTGTACGCGTGTGTGCGTGTGTGCGTGCATGCGTGCTTGCATGCGTGCTTGCATGCATGCGTGCTTGCATGCGTGCGTGGCTGTGGCTGTGGCTGCGGCTGTGGCTGTGGCTGTGGCTGTGGCTGTGGCTGTGGCTGTGGCTGTGGCTGTGGCTGTGGCTGTGGCTGTGGCTGTGTGGGTCTGTGTGATTGTGTTTGTGATTGTGTTTTTGCTTCTCGGTACTTCCCCAAGCATTGCCGCCATGCTAAGCATTTGAGCATCTCACGGCAATAAGGCTTTGACGGACGACGGGCCAGCCCCTTTAACTAGGGGCTTTTTGGGATGGCAACTCCTACAAATACAGCAGCGGAAGTTTCAAAAGACACGAAGTATATGTAGAGCGTGCTTCTCTTCCCCCTTCTGTTTCTTTCTTTCTTGCTTTCTTACTTTCTTGCTTTTTGCTTTCTTGCTTTCTTGCTTTCTTGCTTTCTTGCTTTTGTGCTTGCTTGCTTTCTTGCTTTCTTTCTTGCATTCTTTCTTTCTTTCTTTCTTTCTTTCTTTCTTTCTTTCTGTTTTTTGCTTCTCTCTCTCTCTCTCGTTTTCTGCCTCGCTCTCTCTCTCTGTCTGTCTCTCTCTCTCTCTCTGCCTCTTTCTCCGTCTCTTCTCTTTCCCTTTCTTTTCTTCTTTTGCACTCTTTTCTGTGTTTCTTTCTCCTTCTCTTTCTCTTGTTCATTCCCTTGCATTGTTTCTGTCTCATTTTGTCTCCACTTCTGTCTCTTTATCTTTCTCCACTTTCTCTTCCTCTTTCTCTTTCTGTGTCTCTTTCGCTTTCTCTTTCTGTTACTCTTGATCTGTCTCCTTCTCCTTCTTTTTCTTTCTGTTCACCTAGCTCAGCTAGTCAGGGTTTACTCTTGACTTGCTCAAAACAGGACCCCCTGGTAGTAAAGATCCTTGGGGTGCGCAGAGCGCTTGACCCTTCATAGTTCCAGCGGATCCCTTTCACTTTCGTGGAAAACGGTGGGTTCCAGCATTGACACTTAGGATGGTTGGGGTGTACCTGCAACCACCAAGGCCACTATGTGGGTGTGTCTTGTTTTAGTGCACCCAACATATGATTTTCCAGTGGCTTCCTCGAAGGAGTCCAGATGGACAAGGCCTTCGGAGCCTCCGGAGGAAGCCTTGCCGGAGGCCGCGGGGATTAAAAGCCATGCGGCTGTTCAAAGCAAGTTCGCGTTGGTGTTTCAGTCTCACAATTCGGGTTGAAACAGGGCCAAAACCATGGATTTCATTTGGATCCCATTTGCATCTCTCCTAACACTTGTTGAGGATGCCATGTGGATCTGTGCCCTGAAGTGGAGCGGTGTCTTGCACAAGTCCAAGGGTCCGCGGTTTTGAGGGACATGCGGTGAGCACGCCTGTCAGGGCTGGCAGAAGGTTCTCGATGTCGAGACAGGCAGCGCGCTCAAGCGAATCTCCCAGCTCGCGCGAAAGGCCGAGCAAGCGGAAGGTCATTGTTTGATTGTCTGGTTGAGCGCGCGGGCGATGGATTTGCAAATTGATTGGGTGGTTCGCTTGTGATTTCGTTCATGTGTTTGCAGGTCCCCGCCTGCCTGGCCCCCCCCCCCCGCCCGCGCGCCAGAGCGCAAGTGAGTGTGCCTTTTCAAGCGAGGGGTGCCTTTTTTCTTGTTTTTCCAATCGGCCCAGGCCAGCACTACTACTGGCACCAGCCAACAAGAGTGTCCAGCTGGGAGCCGCCAGAAGCGCCATCTGAGGCCAAGGCCAGGTGGGCCGCTGGGTGGCGAATATCCAGATCGAACTTAGCGGAACGTTTTGTCTTAACAACGGAACCCTCCGCTTAAAGCCAACCCAAGGAGGGGTTTTCGGAAATCATCATCGTATGATATGTTTGACAAAGTTCATCAAAGACGAGGTCCATTCAACCCCAAATTGCCTTTGTTGTATTGCTTGCAGTTTTATTTGAACCGCAGTTGGATGGGCTCCAAAAGGTGACCTGAGTTTGGTTGAAGATGTTGAAGTTATTCCCCTTTCCCCACCCAGTCTCCACACCAGTTGGTTTGAAAAGTGATTATTTGGCTGTGCCTTGAGTTTTCATGCCAAGTGATGCATGGCAGCGAGATACAAGAAAGACCACATGACCCGTTCCCGCGATGCATTTGACGAGTGACCAACCGCCAGCTTGCAGCATAGCTCCGTCAACCAACGCCATAGAGAAGGAGAGTTAAGTGGCGTTTCTCAAAATAGGGTTCGGTTCCTAAAGTGGATGTGTTGCATTCCTTTGGTTTCACCTTAAGTACCAAAAAGCGGTCCATTTTGAGAGACTCCCATAATCAGCACCTTGTCCTCGGGTTTGGGTTCCCAGGCATCACCACAGGGTTCGTAATCCACCAAAATGGCGCAGAAAAGCCAAAGCCGAAAACCAACGCCAAAAACCAAAGCCAGAAAACCAAGGCCAAAAACCAACGCCAAAAGCCAAAAGCTATGTGGGAAGATCTGCAAATACTTCAGATTTTGGTTTTCGCAACGTGCTGAGAAGACTGCCGTACAGGAGTTGCCAAAGCAGCCGCTCGACCTCACCAAGCGTCATAGGGGGAAGGCCAGATGGTGGGACCGGTTGTGGATCCCTCGTGTGAAGGTCTTCTGATGTTAGCCCCACCCGCGATGTAATTACGGAGCTTCTTGGACAAGGAAGGGTGACCAATCCCATTAAATCGGCATGGGAACATCTTTGGCATGACACCTGCAATCAATGGCAGGTCAGGAGCCCCAGATGTAAAAGATATATTGGATGTCTTCCAGGGTATCAATGTCCCTTGAGGTGCACTCGATGGGATATCCAGTTGTTCCTCTTGGCGTGCCTTTTTTGCCAATGTTGAGCTCTTCACCTTGGCATGGAATCAGCCTCAGCATGTGATGGATTCGATATCAATGATTCCATCTATGGAATCGACGAAGACACTGCCACTTTTATATATATATATATATATTTATACATACATGAACAATTTTGACAATGGCACACAACAACCAGTTCCGCATCTCAAACTGATTTTTTCAGTGGATGTGGGAGTGATAGGAGCATCATCAAACAACTGATGTTTGACACTCCCTTGGACTTGCTGCATGAGACGGTAAAGTGAGGATTTGGCTGGCCGATGCCCTCGATACTCAAAGCTCCAAACTGGACTGGACAGGTGATAGGCGGGCATAGGATTCTCCCACTGCTTTTCAAATCTCCTGGTTGTGAGGCGACCAGCGACGCAGGCGCCTGTGCGACGGATTTGGGGAGCAAGGTCGACCGGAAGGATGATAGTGAAGCTTCTTCTTGACTGCGTTTTCATGAAGGCGTTCAAAAGCATGATATTTCCTGACTGGTCTTGGAAGTGAAGCACCTTGTAATCTTGGTGATGCCAAAGCAGTTAGAGCCGGAGCAGGCAGTTCATACGTGAAAGCAAGCGTCATGGTTTGCTATCCCGCTCTTTCTCCTTTCTGCCTAGAGTGATGCTTCTGGCACTTGCTTGTGTTGCAGTTTGCTTGCAGGGAGAAAGAGGGAGAGAGGATGAGCTAACTTCGATTTGCTAACTTCAGTCAGTGGCACCCGGTTTTTTTCTTTCTTGGGTGATTAGCAGATAAGGTAATGGTTTCTCCCGTGGCAAGCAACGCTCGCTGCAAGCACGCAGATACCAGCCTCCTTGTGAATTGTCCCTTTGAGCATTCCAACAATTTGGAGTGGCATCGGAAGTGCGCATCGTTGCCGTTGAAGTGCCACGTGCCAGAAACAATTTGGAAGGCTTGGCAACAGCCTGCATACCTCAAAGCCCGGAAGTGCAGTTGCTGGAGAATCTGCATTGGGTTCAGCTCATTGAAGTGAATGGGTTGCGCTGAAGGCTGACGAACACCAGGTGCGAGAATCAATTGCTGGCGTGTTTGCCAAGTCTTCTTCTGTTTTCTGACAAGTGTGCTTCCCTTTGGTCTATCTTCGGAAAAACACAAAACACATCCTTCCAAAGTGGGCGGGCACAGTTTTCCCAGAAATGTTCTCCACCCAAGGGCCACGTTCCCAGGGGCGTTTCGGCACACGGCTTCCGCTTTCAGGCGAGCGGTCGGCCAAGCACGCCCGGGTTGCTAACCCTGTGGCGCAGCTGGTGAAGCAGTGGGGGCAGCAGGAGCCAAATCTCAGCGAGTGGTTTGTAAGGCCAACCAACGTTATATATATATATATGTATATGGTTTATACATAATGATATACACATATATATATATATATATATATATATGCTACGCCCCCCCCCTGGTGCCTAGGTTTTCAAGCTTGATTTCAGCGCTCAGGTTGTAGAGTTTATATTTTTTGCAATAGATTTTAAGCACAGACGCATGGGCTTGCAGTCCATCATGGCAGGATCCGAAATGTCCCAAGATGATACCCTTTCCAAATAGGATTTTACTTCTGCGAGAATTGGAATTTTGAATATAATTTGATTAGGATATAGTGTTCAATCATGTTTTTTTGCTCAACATTGCTCAACTACAGCTTATATAAGCAAATCCTTTCCAAATCGGAGCTACATGAAAAACTTAAGTATAGTTTCGGGCAAACTCCAACTAATCGTCAACAAAAGAAGTTAGGAGTTGATTCCCAAATATAGTCTAAGTGTTAGATATAATCTAAAACGAGCACAACTCAATTAGCTTTTCATAATAACAATTAAATTGAGACTACTTCTCAAATTAGGCTCATATTAAATATGGCTAAACATTTAAGGGACTTCTACAAGGAAATTCAAAATACGGTTTGTGTTATTTATACCCTGGCCCTTTTGCAGCATAAGAAAGGTCCGAAATTAAACTTGTTAGACGGTCTTCCAAAAGGAAATTTCAAGGGAAGAGAGGTTCAAATTCTAAAACTATTTCGAAACAGGGATTCTAGCTGAATCAGTTTTTCTATTTGCACAGGAAAACACAATTCATTCTATCTCAAAAGGCGGAGGTAGTAGATGAGCAAATGTGGAGAGGTAGTTCAAGAGGCGGGGGTGACGGTGTGTGAACACACATACATATGTATATATATATACACATATACACATATATAGTACCCTGAATGATCCTGTAAAAACAATACTGTAAAAAAGAAGTGTTTTTGAGCCTTACGCCCACCTTTGTTTGCCTCCTGGAAAAGGGTCAACATGCTTCATAGCTAGCATGAAGCAAGCCGCTCACCAAAAGCACTTGAAAGTTTGTCTAACTAATAACTTGAAAGGGTTTCCACTGGATCGCTAAGCACTTGAAAGTATTTTACCACTGGATGGACAAAGTCAAGATTGAAGATTACACAGAACACTTTCCTGAGAATTGTCTATCCTGGCCAAACCCACACAACATTCAAGTTCTTCTCACACTTGAAAAGTGCTTTACCACTGGATTGAGGACTCAATATCGAGGATTGCACAAACAACAACTTTCCTGAGAATCATCCATCCTGGTCAACCCCTAAAAAATGATCAAGTCGTTCTAAAACTTCGAACGTATTTTACCACTGGATTGAAGATTCGAGATTGACATATTTCTTATTGAACACCGAGAGTATTGGGACAAACCTGGAATTTTAAAAGAACATAAAACAAATCTGGGATTGATTCAAGATTCAAGATTCCCAGAAAACAGATTAATTTGAAATCTTGAATCTTGAATCCCAGTTTTGTTTTTTTAATGCATGCGATATTCAATCTTCCAGAATTCCAGAAAAGATTGTTTTTAATCTTGAATTCCAAATTCTCACATTGAACGTCTCCCAGCAATCTCGGGTCCAGAATTCTTAATTGTAGAATTGTGGCACACACCCCTTCCTTGGTGCCCAAGTTTGGCCAAAAACATGCAACATTACCTGAAAAAGTAGCTGAAGCGCACCATATATATATATATGTATACATACAAAATGATATAATATATATATATATATGTATACACATATGCACATATGTATATATATATATGTATACATATACATGTATATGTACGTATTTTATGATATGTCTATATCTATATCTATATCTATATATGTTATACTACACATCTATGTCATGCTCTTTATATTGCGTGTTCGGGCCCGCGCTCTTATGCCTGGCTTTGCCTTGGTGAAAACAAGGCCTCAGTTTGGTGGAACACAAGTTTTCAGACTTGTCCTCAGGCTTCCAGGTTCAACACATTTCATTGTCCACACAGCTAAGTCCAGTGAGGGCTCTTCGGTTCTCACTTTCCCCTGCTTGAGGGTGCTGCAGACAAGGCGCGAAGCCTTTCCACAAATGGGTGTGGAGAGTTGTTTGACCCTCTTCAGCGTTGGTTTACAGGCAAACCGGCAGGAAGACCGCTGTTTCGGGGGTCCAAATCCCCATTTTGCCACATCAATTGCCCCGGACCGGTTCAGGACGCGGCAGAGTCCGACATGCCAGAGACTGCGCCAGAGGCGGAGGAGGCGCGAGACATCCATCGAAGGAGTCCCCCTTTCTGGGTTGCTGTGTGTTTTCATGTGAAGCAATCTAGAGGGAACCCAATTTATTTGATTTTTATGATCTTGGGATGTGAAAGCTGCCTGGACCTTTTGGCTTGTCTCGAGTATCACATATGATTGGTTGGCTCGGAAAGAGCAAGCCATTTTCGCCATTGAACGCTCCCAAGCCCTGTGCATCGAACGTAAGCGGAGAAGCCTTGCGAGGCGGTTTGCCTGCCATTGCAAACATTTCGGGGCAGAAGCTGGGGTGCCAGCACTTGTCTTGCAAAAGCTTTTCAAAAGAGGATTGGGAGCAACTTTGGAAACGAAGCCTTCAAGTCAGAGGGTTTCGGACGGATATCAGGATCCCGAAGCGCCGCTGCCGCCGGGATGGGAGCAGCACTGGTCAGAGGAGCTGCCGCAACCTTTGCTTTCACTTCCTGAGTTTCTGCTTCAAAAGCGGCGCTTTTGGGTAGGGGCCGAAATCAGTTTGCTTCTTAGATTGAATCTTATCTAAGCACGCCTCACAATGAGGAGCGCCATCCCCAAGTCTCAACATGAAAGCCACCACCCTGAGATTTCCCTCATTTGGACACACCCGCACAAAACACCCAGACACACACAGACAACACACACACACACAAACCAGCAAACAACCAAGCACACAAACATGCAATGCAACCCTCACGCTTGGATGCCCGCATGCCTGCGATGATTGACGCACTATGACGCGCTTACGTGAATTCCGACTCAGGATGCTTGCGCACCAGGCAAGACACAGAGAAGCAGGAAGCACACTTGCGCCCCCACTCCACACACACACACAAACACATTCGAACAACCACACGCGCGGAGTTGGAGTGTTGGTCAATATCATTTGGTGCAACTCAACCTGCCGGGGAATGCGGCAACCGTTCGTTGGTGTTTTCCCCGGGTCTCGTTCCCTGCTGACCTGTTTCCCTAAGGACCGTTCCCTGACTGGGATTAATCGGAGGATTTTCAACCCCGCTGTTCTCGTCATCACTAGAGGGACCGATGTGGACAGCAAGCATGTACGCTCTCTCCAATCATGGAAGTGGACGGGGGGCTTCACCACGGATGAAGTTTGCCAACGCCTTGTTGGTTTGTGTTCGGCCAGGAAGAAGCCTAAGGCGAACGGTAGGTCATCCCGGAGTATTTGAAGGTGTGTCCTCAACGCCATGTCCAGGCAGGGTTTACTATGAACTGTCATCTTTCAAGTAAGACCTAGAGAGCGAATCGGACCATTTGCTTGGATAGCAAGCTAGAAGCTGCAGGTATACAACCCCAGCGATAAATCCCGGATCCAGTTTTGCGTTAGAACATGAAGTGCTTGCATCCTTCAGCCGCAAAAGGGAATGGGGCACACACACACACACCTATAAGGTGCTGCATTTCAAAAGATTAGACAGAGATGAATCTAGCAGAGGTGAGAAAGATCATGCATGGTTTGCCAATCAATATTTTCTCGCCCCTCTTTGAGCTCGCCTTGCTTAGTTTGTGTTCCGGAGGCTACCCACCATGGAAGTTGAGCAAAGCTATGCTACCCACCATGGAAGTTAAGCTATGGCTAATCATACGAGGAGCATGGCTCCTTTTACTACTGGCATCGGCCGACAAAGCAGCGCGGCTCCTGGTGGCTCGAGTCATGCCGCGATGGCCTGCATTGGTGGTGATTGAGAGGGGCTGGCTAAGCAGCACAGTTGAGGCAGTTGATCATTTGAGTAAGAGGCTTTGCAGGTTGGATGCGCTTGCTGTGGGGGCTATCTGGTTTTGGTAGAAGCAGGCATCGACGCGCACATTGAGGGTTCTCCTAATTAGCTCTTGCGGAGGAGTATGATGAGGGCTTCAGCGATCTTCGGTTATGAGAGCTGTTCCATTCAGTAATTTCGCCGGATGTAGGAAGATTCAACGCATGCCGGCTCTCACTCCCAAATTTGAGGGGCCCTTTTTTTTGGGGGGGCGGGGGATCCAAAAAGAAACCATGGCCATTTTAGGGAAGCCCAATGTTGGTCCCCTACAAGACTAGGTTTCCTTTTGGTTTCCCTTTATGTACCAACCAACAAGGGGTCCATCATTGGAGAAGCCCTTTCTGGCACCCTTTTTGGTTGCTCAAAGGAACCGTTGCCATTTTAGGGGGCCAATTGCAACTTTGCCCCCCCGATTTTTTTGAGACAACTCCACAGGACCAAAGGCTAGCGACCTGAGGTCCTCTTGGGAGCGGCCCACCTTGAGTGCTGACCTCAGCTGACTTCGCAGCGAGTCGGCTGCGTGAGTGGTGCGTGCGTGCGTGCGTGCGTGCTCGTGCTTGCTTGCTTGCGTGCGTGGGTGGGTGGGTGGGTGGGTGGGTTTTTCTCGTGTGTGTATGTCGTGTGTGCCTGCGTGTCGATGTGTTGCCTGTGTATGTGCGCGTGTGAGTCTGTGTGTGTGAATGTGTGTTTGGTATGCTTGAAGTCTGTTTTCAGGGTGGCAATGTCCACACAATTTCTTAAGTGTGCTTGAACGACCCCTGCTGTTCTACTCAAGTTGGGATGGTAGAACAGATCACAGCAGACTTGCAGCTATCTCAGTTGAAGACGTTTAGGGTGGCTTCTCTCTTCAGGTGCATCGGTCAACCTCGCTGCAATTAGTTTGATGCCCAACCTGCTGCGAGCTGGGCGCGGATGAGAAAGTCAGATCCATGGCCATCTCTGGGAACGTATGGAGCAAAACAACAAGTCGAATCTTTTGCCGTTGTAAGTACAAGCCTTGGATTTGGGGTATATACGGCCCACTCTTCCCTTATATGGCTCCATACCCGACAATCCCATTCCAGGAATGGTCCTTCGTTAGATGGAGTGCCAGGATCTTGCGGGGTTCTTTCCAAGTCTGCTTGATTCCTCAAGTTGAGCAGGGTCAATGAATCTTTGTTTCGCATGTGTATAGCCCTCTTGGGGCAATTGCCGGATTCGGCTTTTCTTCCCTCTCATAGCGCTGGTGCCGGTTCCACACTTTTGTTTTTTGCAAGCGGATCTCGCAGCCGTGCCATGCTATGCCCTCCCAGGAAAGCAACAGGCGCGGCTGGCACGGGGGAGTCCCCCCTTCTGCCATTTGTGTGAAACCATTTCGGGTCACCCAAGTGGCGAGTTTTGCATTTCGCAGGGAGTGTTGCACACCGATGCCAGATGAAGTTCAGCTTCTGAGTTGTTGATGCCTAGCTTGCATGAGAGGCGTTGACAGTGACAGGCTTGCAGGTTACACAGTTTGAGTTGCGTGCTCGAGTTTTGTTTGAAGCCTTTGGCTTCTCCGGCGGAGGTAATTCCTGCTATCCATCATTAACTGGCTCGGGTCACCCATTTTACCTACTTTGTGGACGGAGGGGTGTAAAAGGCTTGGAGCCCTGAAGTCATTGGAACAGTCTGGAGCTGTCCTGGTGACTTTGTCAAACGACGGGAGCCAAGGCGTGTGTTGGAGCGCGAAACTGACCCATTGGGGGGATCTTTGTTTTGGACACGCAGCCGCATGTGCAATGGCCATGGGCCAGTCACTCAGCCATCATCAGTATGCACGAATCTGAGTGTACCTGATGGCTTCTGAAGGCTTACAGCCGCATGTGGATGTCCAAGGAAGACAATTTAGGTGGCAGAGGATTATGTTAGCCCAGGTGGTGCCGTCAAATTCCCATGTGTGGCATGTATGTGGTAGACATATATATATATATATACATGTATGTCTATAAATATATACCCCGAGGATCTAATGTGTTGAACTATTTGCCAACATTCGCAGGATGGCTCGGCAGACCTCCGACGCTCCGGGAACCGTCCGATGTCTCCCAGAGCTGCATTCGACAAACCAGGTTTTCGACAAACATGGTCCGGGATTCATTATCCAGTTGCCCAACAATCTTCAGTATGACACAAAGAACACATCATGGTGGAGTACGCCCATGCTTCAGGTGCCCAAACTTGGATTTTTGGGGCCCTCTGACACAAAGCTCGAGCTATCCAACAAAGCTTGGTTTGCTGGTCTATTTGTAGCCCACAAAGCCGCATAGAAGCGCTTGTGTCGCGCATTAAGAAAACGCGGCTTGAGGGTCCAGGCCATTACAGTCCATCCAGTTTTGAGCATGCCATCTCAGAACAATCTTGAGCCGAGACTGAGACAACGTGGGCTACCCCGCCGCAGCAGGTGGGGCGCTCCTGAAAAGCTTAATTTTTTGAAGGCTTGACGCAGACCCAACATCAACCGCGTCATTGTTGGCTCACTACACGCGCGTTGCAGATGGACTTTGAGCAGATTGCAGATTTGCGGGGGCGGATCTTTCTGTAAAGAAGCTGCTTTGTCGCTCTTTTCGGGCAAGTAGAGGGGGAGGGGGGCTTGCTGGAGGTCGACCGGACTAGCCATTCTCTAAATTCACGGGTCGGGCTGGCGGGTTGTTTCTCAGCACCATAGATGCCTTTCTTTTTGTCTTGTTAGATGGGGCAAGTCATCAGGCGTTCTTGTTCGTATTTTGCGTGCTGGATAGCATGTGCCAGCCCAGCGGTTTGAGAAGGCGCTTGCAAGTTTTGGCACCCGTGCGCAATGATGCTGTCCGCACGGGTCTGGTGCTGAACGCAGGTGGCGCAGCAAAATTTCCAGCCCAGGCCAAGGGGATTTCATGAGTTCCAGGAGTTGTCTGCGTCCATTGTGGGCACCGGAGCCCTGCCCATATTGCAGCAAGCGACGGGCCAAGCGAGTCTTTCGCAGGCCGCAAAAATGGCAAGCTCCCTTTTTTTTGTGTCCATCATGCTGAACCCAGAACTGTGGCTTCTTCTCGGAAGGGTTCCTGAATGACACTGAGGCGAGTGCCAACGACCGATCCAAGCTGCGGCGGTCGCAAACAGCCAGCTGCGTGCGCCTTGGCTTGAACACGTGCAACTGCGGTTAATGTTGTCCCCTGCTGAGTGCAACAATCTGCCCAAAAGTGCATCACTCATCAAGACCCATCACTCACGAAGACCCACGCAACCAGAATCTAAGACTGAGCTTCGGGCCGCAGCTCGCTCTCGAAGCGGCTCCATGAATCAGCTGTCAAAGTACGCAAGTTGTTGATGTTTCAAGATGCACCTTCAATATCCGGTCATGATGTGAGTTGGCAGCAACTAGAATCGCTGCGCGCTTTACAAAGAAGCGAGCTCACTGGGGTGGATCAGCGTTCAAAATACTCAAGTTGTTGATGTTTTAAGATGCACCTGTTTGGCATCTCGCAGCATAATGTTCAAACTCATGATGTGAGTTGGACACGCTTGAAATCCCGGGAGAGACCCCAGGTCGTCCAAGCCTCAGGCCGGAGCACGGTCGAAAAGTATTGACAAACCAAAACCATGAACCATGTGCACTCCTGAAACCTCACGATCCGGAAATTTTTCAATCGCAGCTGCAGCAGCAGCATTGGTATCTTGACTTCGTTGGCTGTGCAAGGAAGTCAAAGGACGGACGGCAAAAAGGCGGCCAAAACTGATGCAGCTGGACTGAGTGGCTTGTCCTTTCACAACTGCTGAGGTGCTGTTGAAAGCTACCACTCGGCTTAGGTGCTGCCGGTGAAGCCCCAGGAAGGGTGGGGAAGAGGAGCGTTCAGTTGCGCATCACCACAAAAGCCCTGGCCCTGTGCGCTTGACATGTGCGAGGTCTACAGTGTCGTCCATTAGAGTCGTGGCCTCGGCGGCTTTTCGGCCTGTGGATTGAAAGCCATCAAACTGGTTTGTGAAGGAGCAAACCTTCATGAGTGGGTTGAGATACTATTATGAATATGAATCATGAATGGTAAAATCATGTGACCATGTGTATTGCTACAGCTTTGTTATTGTTTATCAAATGTGCTGACGAAAGGCAGGCTGCTGGCATTGATTCGCTGCAAGCACCTCCTGAACGTAGCGCAGTATGATTGTGGAAGCATGTGTGTGGACAATGTCGAAGTGTTTGGGAAACGTGTGAATGACTCTATGTTGATGTTACATTTTACATGTTGCAAAATGTTGCGGAAATGGTGTGGAGACCATGTGGACATGGTGTGGCAACTCTGTGGAAGCTGTGCCCGACATGTCCGACAAACTCCTTGGTTCCGACAACTTCGACAATCCGCAGGGCCGACATACCCCATGTAGGCTCTCAGGGCCTACATACCCTATTTCAGCAAATATGGTCAACATGGATCCTCAGGAATAAAATATATGAGTATATACATATAGTTATATATATATGTACATATATCAGGAGTGCCTCCCTAAGGTACCTCAGTGTCTTGACCAGGTTTGGTAGCAGGGTGGGAGTAGCAACGCTTCCCCGAATTCCCGCGACAAATTTTACAGCTTTGCGCTCTTCGCGCGCACCTCTCCGCTTCAGAGCTTCATTTTTTCAGGCAAGGTTTCTTCGGGAGATTGTGCCGGGCCCATTCAGGCGAATATGTTTGGTTTTTTCCGGATTTCTGGGGGCCTCTTCAATGCCACGGACGGCAGCTTGAGCCGGAGGCCAAGCCAAAGCCAGCTGCGCCTGGACCGCCCGAGCCCTGACTGGGCCCAAACCCTTCATTGGAACCCACTCAGATAATCACCAAATTGCACCTGAAACGGACATCCTGGTGTTTCCGTTTCTTTCCTCATATCAACATACCCTATAATGATCATCGGGCCTTCCTCCGCTTTGTTTGTTCCGGAAGTTGACGGGGTCGGCTTGACGAGCCCAACACGTGCCATGGCCGGTTGTTTTTGTGTTGGCCGCCCCGCAAAGGGACCATCGCGCAACAGATTTATGATCCTTGCGTGACACATGGGGTTGTTTTTGAGGGTACCCTCCTTTTGGGGTTAGAGGGCAACCAAAAGGAGAACACCGGCTTCTGTTATTTTGACACGTGCCCATTGCTTGATCACTGCGCAACCTCAACTTCTTGAATTTGTGGTGGTGTCACCGCGGAAAGTGGCCCCCTGGCGTCGCTGGCCTAAAATTGGTAAGAGAAGCAAACAGAAGGCTTGACAGCCAAGGGATCGGGGGTGGTTTCAGGGCTTCGCCCCATGGCCAGGGAGTTTCCGAGGTCCCAAACGTCCAAGCCCGCAGGTCGGAGCAAAGTACCTCCGCAGCGAGCTGAGAGGGTGACGTTCACACGAGGTGTGTGAGCTTCGTGTTCATCCAAAATTTGGGGTCAAGGTGGTTTGTTCACATTTGCAAGTGAAGCGCAGTTGGGAAAGATATGTCGTCATCGCGTTTCCCACCGCTGTTTGCCTCGTGAAGGGACTACATTCCCAGCTTGCTTGTGGATTGCTGAGCACTTGTGTCTGGGCTTTCATCCGGCCTCAGGCCAACGTACCTAGGCAGGGCTTGAGCGATTCAGGGTGGTGGGGTTGCGTTGGCGCCGCACATTTGTTCCCTCACAGGTGAGGGGAGTTTGGTGCTTCTTGAGATGCGACCTATGCCTTTCCCAAAACCGCCCGCCATCCACATTCAGTTGAAAAAGGAGGTTGGGCCAGATGCAATTTGTTTTCATACGTTTTGGCAGAGTTGCATGTTTGGCACAATTGGACAAGTTGGTCAATCGACTCACACTCAACCGAACATGGATCTCACGAATTCGATGCTAAATTCATTGATTGTTTGCCTGGCTTCAAGCGCTGCAAATCTCGGATCACATTGTCCTCGCTGGAGCTTTCAGACCGCATTGCTCGCTGCGGAAGTACAGGGACTCTTGGATGCACGCCATTTTGCCTTTTAATCCTTTCCTCAATGCGGGCACTCTGCTGGCTGAGTAGTCAGAGCACGGTCTCCATCTCAGCGGCATGAATCAACTGGTAGGCACGACGCGATGTGCAGACGCATCGTGCCGGCACCGCGCCCAGCTGAATGTAGCAGCCTTTGGGCGCACCTTGCTTGCAGCGATACCAAGGATTGCCATGCGGGGGGTATGTGCGAGCAAACAGAGTTTCTAAATGTGGATATGTGAAAAATAGCCGGGGGGGGGGGGGGTCGGATGGTGATGTTCCTTTCGGTCTCCCTCTAAACCAATCTGAAACGGGCCATTCTCCAAAAGGGCAACCCTAGGTGATGGACTACGATTGTCTTATCGCCCAGCTTGCTGAATTTGCAACCTAAGCAGTTTGCTTGGACAGAATCTCCACTCACCGCAGTATTCAGGATCTTCCCCTGAGCATGTTTTGCGACAACTGTGTTCCACTGCTCCAAGCCACCACTTGCGCAGAGCGATCCATGATACTGCGCAGGGGTCAGACAATTGTCAGGCTGATGTTTTTTTTGGGCTGAAGTTCAAGCAAGATGCTTTGTTCAAGCGTACTAGGCCCCGCAGTAGTGCCCTTTTACCCTTTTTTGGAGGAAGGGTTCCCCTACTAAAATAGACTACCGAAAAAAAATGGTACCCCATTCTAACCTCTCTACTGGAGGACCTAGCTTATATTTTTTTCCCCGTTGGGAAGCTCCGTATGGATTTTCTACCTCCAGTTGCGCATCGCGCTTCAGGCCCAGCAGCTGTCAGGCGGGGGACCAATGGCCGGATGTTTGCTTGCGGGCAACTGGGATGGCGGTCACTCGTGGCTTACGTGGCTTGGCATTTCGTTGGTGCGCGTCTTTGGGTTTACCATATGTTGTGTGATGGGATGTGATGGGTGCACTTGCACTGCGAATTTGCAGGGGCTTGAGGGCTGGAAAGGACTTTGGGCTATGCTGAATGGGTTGTCCACCATCAAGTCATGCGAACGCAGCGAGCTTTCGCTGCCGCTGTTTAAACGGCCCGAGGTGCCCTGACCCAAGAAACTTCGGAGTGTTCGCTCCGGATTTGCCTCCAAGTCACTGATCATGGAATTTGAGGATCGGAGGGTTTTGGAACACGAAAGCTTTTCTTTTCAGGGAGGCCCCCGAAACCACTTCCACCATTGAAGGGAGTATTGAAAGGTGACCTTCAAAACACAACCACGAAGGGGTCCTTCGGGATTCCTTTTGGCAGGCGGCCAGAGGCGGGCAGCTTCTGACCCGCAAGTGGCGTAGGGTGTCTTCTTTTGAGGGTGCCATGTGTCATTTGTCCTGTTTGGATTATGATTCCGGGGCCTGTTCCCTGGAAAGGAACGGGGTAAGCAACACACACGGATGAAACATATGGGTGCGTCTGAAAAATAAGGGAACCTCGCAAATGGGTGGGTTTCCCTTTGGTTTCCCTTTGAACCAGTCCAAAGAGGGATACCCTCAAGGAATCAGACACACAGACTGCTCCGTTTCATTGTGTTTGTGCCGTTTGTGTTGTCTTAGCCAGCCGCCACATCCATCGTTTCGACTAAGATATATCTTCTGAATGGGAAGGGGTTGCGTTCTTGTGATTGGTTCACTCTGACCTCTGGGAGTGTGCTGCAACCTGTACTTGAAAGCATCTCAAAGCCGCAGACAAGAGATGGACCCCCCAAAACATGCATGTCTTACCGATGTTACTGTTTTCCAATGCCATTTCCAATTTGTTGAAGGGCGGAGTGTCCTTCAGTTTGTTTTTTGCCAGTGCCCAAGCATGCAATTCCATTGCTTTAAGTACGGTGCTTGGGGCAAAAGAGCCAATCTATGGCTATGATCATCAGATGTAGGAGTTAGATGTGTAAAAAACTTGATGGAATCAGTTGGCCATCAAGGTTCCGAGACCAACATCTGATTGACGCTGCCCTTGCGCGCAGAGTGGGAGGGAAACAACGGGCCAAACGCAGAGTTGGGGCATGCACCGTGTTTCGTCTGGAGAAGACGTTGGCTTTCATGTTTTCGTATTAAACATGCAGGGAGTGCTTGATTGAGATTCTGCTTTGTACATGTGGGAGTTTCTCAAAATGCTGGATCCCTTTTGGTTGGTATTTAAAGGGGAACCAACAGGAAACCAACCATTTAAGGGACTCCTATTTTAAGAAACACACATATGTGCTGCAAGCCAGATCGCTTGGCTAGGATAGGACCCCCAAAGCTACGCATGCCGCTGCTAAGAATTTGCTTTAGGTGCCTTTCTTGTGCGCATTACTTCTGCGTGTCTATTTTGACTATTGTGCTTTCGATGACACTGTTCTGCACTTTGTTGCGGTTGCTCTGTTTTGAATTGCACATGCTGCCGTGTTTTATGTTTGCGCTCGTCGCAGGTTGGATGGCTTTGGAGTTTTCTTGTGTTTACTCAGTTCTTCCGCTAGGGTGTGTCTTTGTTTTGTGATCTTTGTGACTTGTGATCTTTGTTTTGCCTTTGCTGGTGAAAATGTCAAGTCAAGCTACTAGAACATCATAAGCTTGTTGCCTGGAACAGCTGTGCCAAAGTGCAGGTCAACCAAGCAGAGGCCAGCAACAAATGCGTGCAGCGGGCTCAGACTGCTCGGTATTGATGCTTGGGAATTGTTTGAGATGGGTATGTATTGAAGCTCTTCACCTGTATACATGTGCGTCATATTATCATATATATATATATACATATGTGATGCATGCATATCATGTAGCCTGGTGGGTTTCTACTGCACACAAAACATGTGCACTTAGCCTTAAAACCTGAAACCTTATATAAACCTCTTGGCGCCCAAAACCTCAAACGGCTCAAACTCTTCAACCCTACACCATGCGACCTTAGCGGGATTCCTGGCGGCAGAAGGAAGACATGATTCAGGACGCACCCTGAAATCTACATGTACGTGCATTCCAAAATAGCACCAGGTCAATTCGGACATTCAGGTGTATGTGTACACCCGCGAGGTACAAAGCTTGGGGTTGCCGATGGATCCGCGGCTTGCCGCCTCATTGCATGTGATGTATGCCATTTGGTTCGTGATCACATGCTCCGCACGGGGAGCATCTTTTGCGTGCCAGGAACTCTGTGAGCCCACGAACAGGGGCCGCCCAGTTCAGTTGTTGCGTTGCAGCGGCGGGCATGCCGGGGCAATTGACGATGGGATCTGTTTCACTGTGGTCATAGCTAATGCCCCTGGGGCGCTCTCCCCAAAGCCAAAAGCATCTACAAGATGTGATTCGTGAATGTAAATGGGAACTCTCAAATGTGGTTGGAAGACATACGTCACCACGCAAAGGATGTCCACCAAAGGTCCCCAATCAACATCCACAGCCATTCCTCTAAACCCAGTGTTATTTTTTGTTGACTCTAGATTGACTGACTCGCCAGTCCCGCCCAGATCGCTCTGCAACATCGAAGCCCAGGCGGGATGAAAGCCACCAGACGGGCTATCGGCTGGGAAGATTACTTATTGGATGAAAGGTGACGACAGACCCCAAACCTTGATACATGTTGGTGCGCGGGTTTTGAGCGCTCACATGGACCCTTGGAGCTACAGTTCGGCTATTCCTTTGGTCCTTTGGGTTTGCGGTGGAGTTCCTACGTCTTGAAAGATGAGCCAATCAGAACATGCGGTGTGACAACGTTCCCTTGCAAGAACCGCGTTGCGCATCGCGAGGAGTGGTGTTTCTGTGCTCCGAAAGAGCAAGCATGCTGCCAACTGCTGCTTTTACAATGCTTTAGTATCATTCACGCTTGAAACGGCACACATCCCAGAGAGAACCCGCACTTCTGAAGCCTGCATATGCGAGGCAGGGCCATTCTTGGTCACCCAAAACGCAACAAATGGGCATCCATAAGCAAACACACATATGCATGCGTCCTTGCAAAGGGCATAAGCCAGGCCAAGTCTATTTTGAAGGCCAGCTGGGAATGCCAGACCGAGCCGAAGAAAGGGGTGCGTGCTTTTTTTTTCCCAGTGCCAGTGGACGGTTTAGTCGCAGGATGATTCATCAACAGCTTGCATGGTCTGCTTTGGACCTTTCGCCTCGAACATTTGATGCTGTGGACCTCTCAGTCAGTGAAATGTTTTGGTTCAGCCTCTTCTGGCTACTTATGCGGCCGAGGCATTGAAGATGAAAATACAAGGGTGAAGAAGTCCCAAAGGTGCCGGGGCTGTTAGAGAAGCCCTGTTTCCAGCGACTTCAGGAGTATGGGGAGTGTGTCCTGCTTGCCTCCCAAGTGATTGATTCAATGCTAGCCCGATGTGAACCCTCTTTTCGACCAATGCTTAACATGGAACACGAGTTCTACGTGTACTACGCGCGCATTCGTAGAGACCGGACATCCGGAAGACCGCGAAGTTCGTTGCTCCCGCGGTCTCGTAGGCCTGCGAAGAGGCGAAGAAGCGGAAATGGGTCCGGATAGGACTCGGGGAACAGCTCCAAATGACGTTTGGGCCTCAAAAAACGACAGACCGATTGAAGGGCCATTTTGAGGATGACGCTTACCCCCAAACGGGTCCCGGACCTGGTGCTTGCTGGTGCTCGCTCGCAAATTTTCACTGGCTTGCAGGAGAGCTCGGTCCGTGGTTGTGGGCTTTTGGGCGACTAACCCAACTCATAGCTCGGTTTGACCATTAAACTCCTTGCTCTTGATAATCATTTGCAATCCTTTGCAGTCCTTTGTAGTCGCCGGTAATCGTTTTAAGCCTTTCCAATCCTGTATAGTCCCTTATGATCCTTTGTATTCCTCTAATTCTTTACACACCTTGTCAAACTCTTTTGTAACCCTTCACAAACCCTTTGCAATCCTGTAGACCATAATCCAGCATAATCCTACTTTACCCTTCACAAACCCTTTCTCCTTTGCAGCTTGGAGAAAGCGCGTATGAGCCTAGGTCCCCCAGCAGTGCCCTTTTACCCTTTTTGGGGGGGAGGGTTCCCCTACTAAAATAGACTGCAGAAAAAGTTGGTACCCTTCTTCTAACCTCTCTACTGGAGGACCTAGGAGCCTATTCACTGGCAACACAATACAGAAATAACCTGCAGTTGGTCACTTCCCGCTCCGCGGCTTCTGCTGCCAGGCCATGGTGAGGGCGCAGCAAAGAAAAACCGCGCATGCCATTTTCCCAAGGAAAAAGGTGAAGCAAGGCGTACAAGCCGAGTGTGAAAAGCAAGGTGGATTTCGTTTCAAGTAGCCCACCAAGGGTTTGAACATTGGTTCTTGAAAGTTTTGATTTGGCAGCGTTCTTCAGATCTCATTGTGTGCCATTGTCCAACACATGTTTGTCGTTTGAACACTTGTTCGCGCAGCTCGAGGCTTTGACCATGTCATACAGCCGCTTGCCAAGCGAGGGGGCTTGCTTGAGATGCTTGACAAGCTGCTCGCTTAGGGAATTGTCAGGGATCTTACCTTGGAGTCACTGGAACGGCTACTTGCTGAAGCGCAAAGAGCTACGCCAATGGGCCCAAACTGGACATGAGAGCCTTCCAAGGCCGTGCTACCTTGTACCGCGAAGCTGGATCCTTTTGCCCTACCTCTGGCGAATCAAATCTGTCAGAATGGATGGGGGTGCACCCCAAGGAAGCTTGCTATCCTTAGGAATGTACAGTCCATCGACCATGTGTTGGAACCAGAGACTTAGGTACTTTGTACATCAAACATAGAGACGGGGAAGTGAATTGACCCATTTCTTGTTTGGCTGACGTGCTGTTCAAAGACCCGATTTGGACACCTGTCTTCGATCGGTTCCGCGGTCAGCTGCTCGGTGGCGGCTCCAGTAGTTTTTGAGACCTTTCGGTTTCTGAGTCGCAGCATGTCCCGGCCACGGGCTCAGAGAATTCGGCCTTTCTGGTGTTTGCCGCCTGTGAAAGGGCTTGAGGTGGGTGGGCTGGCCGGTTGCGCCAAGCCATTTGTTGTTTAAACGTTTCCACCCATGGTTGCAGACACAACAAGATGCTTTCGCTGAAGCTAAGGCCAGTCAAAAGCAGCATACAAGCAGCGTTGCTTGCTGAAGCTCCAAATGCCTCGGAAAGCGACACAGCCCAAAGTGATCAGGGACGGGCAGCTGCTAACTATGGCTTGGACCAGCGAATCGTTCAGGTCTGCTTCCAAAGGAGTGCCATAGAGTGACGATGCATCGTATCCCTGCAACATGTGCAAGCAACACGCGGAGATCAGCTTTCAGGCCTTTCCTTCGAGCCCTCGCGCTGAGGCTCCTCATGATCGCAGCCGGGCAGCCAGATTGGGGAGTCACCAAAGAGCACCTGCGCGTCCCAAACTTTTGAGGGACAAACTACTTGATGCGGGGGCAATGAGTCGCCATTCGGACCTTTAACTTTGAGAGCTGGCGAGCTGATTTTGGAGTTGCGTTCGAACGCGCAAATGGGTAGCGATTTCACGCACGGTCACGTTGGAAAGGTACAGGGTTCTGTTGGTTATATTTTGAAGTGCTGCGGCTCAGCTCTCATGGGGATATGGCAACGGGATTTGCTCATGTCTCCAAATCGCCGAGCACATCCCAGATCGCGAAATCCCTTCTGCTTTTTGTCAGGACTGGGAAGAAAAGTGAAACCTTGCTTTGGTTCACACTTCTCTGCTAGTTTCGACAAGGTTGCTACAGAATGATGGGGCATTACATCCGAACTTCAAGCGTTGGCTTCTGGCCACAAGGACCATGGTGATGCGGGGATCCCACTTGCTGTCTCCGAATCCGGGACTTCCAAACGAGAGAGTCCGCCCTCCATGTTGAACACGTGGCGGTCTCTACAGCGGCACTGCAGAGCGTCTAATTGTTCAGGCACTCAGTGTTCGACTGGCCTTGCTTATCATATATAGTCATGTCGCTCCGTTTGGTTGAGCTCAGGAGAAATAGCCCATCAGCCTTTTCGTACCCCAAGGGAAACCACAAAGGATATGTATATTTCGAACATATTTCCAGATCCATTCGGGCAGATGGCCACTCACATTCACTTGCAGGGGCAAACCTTTATGCAGGAGGGGGCGGCAAGGGCCGCCAAGGGAAAGGACCTACGGACATGTCGGTTTGCGGAAAGCCGACCAAAGACGAACCCACCAAGCACGACCAGTCCGAACTTTGACCGGAGCAAAGGGCGACCACACCATGCCTGAACAGCAGCTGCAAGGGCCTAAGCAAAATCCAGGGCCTCTGTCCCCTACCTTGCCACCCTGTTTTCCATGCAGCAACGCAAAGGGGGGGGGGTCTAAACAGAACGCCGGGCACCATGGACAGGTCATGCGGGACTCAGCGATTCGTTCTCGAGGCCTGCGCCGGCCTGGCGGCACGCTATGTGCCCCAGGCCTTCGTGCCCGGCCTGGCGCAAGGGGCGGCGTGGGCGCGCCCAGCCGAAGTCTGGGGGTTTGCGTGGACGTTGGGTTTCACTCAGTCTTTGGTTGGAGTTGTTGGCCTTGGTAGGAAGAGCCCCACAAATCCTGCAGATCGGAACTGGCTTTTCCCTCTGGGCTACAGAGCGCGTGATGTACCGCGGTGTGTCCACATAGCAACGATAGCAATCGATGCAGGCGGCCAGTGCCTGATCGAACAGGAAGACTGTTGCTGCGCTCCATATTGGTCGTAGCGAGACTGGACAGCAACGAAGACAAGGGAGAAGCTTCGCGGGTGCACACACAGCGCATAGAGGGCAGATTGTGCTCTTATTCGTCTCGAGGGTGCTTGGTTGACTTGCCTGCTGTGCTGGCTTGATTGCCTGATTGCCTGATTGCCTGATTGCTCGATGGTTCCTTTTGCTTATGGAGCACAATCTCGACCCCAGACTACTGGAATGGGGGATCCATAGGGGGCCTCTCCGTCAAAAGAGGGAAGGATTCGGATTCCCCGTGCAACGGGACACCCTACCATCAACAGTCTTGAAACGCGGACGCCCATAGACCATCGACATGTTTGATCAATTGGCTTACCACACCTCCCCTCTTCTCGCGGCCTTTAGGCCAAGCACTCCCCACGCCAGCTTCGCCGAGGGCAAGTCCACAGGGGTTGGAGCCCTCAGACGGGAGATGGTGCAGAGCTTGAGGTAGGCAGCCACCCCTCACCCCCCCCACCACTGGCTGTGAAATACATTGACATGTGCCCCCAAAATTGACCATACCTGTGGCCAACCATTGAGCCTGAAGGTTGAGTGGGGGGCCGGGTCCCTAAGTGAGTGGTACTTGTGCATTTGGGCTGCCACTTTCTGTGAACAGAGGAATCCGACTTGAAAGTGACCGAGGGATGGGAATCCCACTTTGGTATCCGGGCTATTTCCGCCCCAAGTCAGTTGAGTCCAGGGTGCCAGGCACGGTACAGTAACACAGGATAAAGTGCACAAAGCGCACCAGTTGGAGGTGGTTGATCAACCGGCCTTTATAGGGTCTCACCCTTCCCAGCTGGTACAGGATGTTGTCCATCCCACTGCATTGCAGGAGGGGAATGCGTATCTGAGTCGTGTCTGCCCTTAATATTTGTCTCAACAGCGTTTCGTAAAGCCTTGGGCAGAGCCATGTCAGAAGCATGAAAGACACGGCAGTGAACAAATCAGGTCAACCATTGTGAACGAGGTTGTTCCCCCCAAGCCCAAAAGCCGAGAATGACATCGAACCCCACAGCAAGTCAGCATAGATGTCGCAAGTTCACTTTGATTGAAAGTCGACGTTGATCAAGCCAGCTCTGTCGTGAAGCTTATGGGTCCCAAAAATGGTTCCCAGGATAAACACTCACTATGGGAGAACGCTCCCATCCCGCCCCAACAAAAGAAGAAGAAGAAGAAAGAAAACATACAGTGGATGTAGACACATTCTGGTTCATGTGACTCCCACAATGAATCGTTGCTAATTCCTATCAGAGAACAACACCATGGACTGTTGGTTGCAAATTATTATTCCCAAAACCGGACAGGGAACCCCCCCCAAAACGAGCTCGTGCCTTCAAAGACGAGCCGCGCACGTCTCTGGGCTCTCGGCTCAGCGCCTCCCGACTCGCGATCGCGCGACTCGACTCAAGGCCCTCGCCGGCTTCGCGGCGGTGAGCTGCGCCATCGGCGCCGGCGCTGCGGCGGTGCAGTCCCGCGCCGCCCGCATGGCCAGGCGAGCCGCGCGGTTCGTTTTTTGTTTTTGGCTGGTGTGATAAAATGGCAGGGAACGAGAAATGACCCCCTCACAAACCTTCTATGGTTTCCTTGAAAGGGAATTCTGGGTTCATTCCCACATTCCCTACTGAGCACCAAACAAGTCTTTTTGGGGCTCCGGGCCCTTCCTGTTGCGTGGACTTTGGGTCCAAGGCAGTTCGTGTCAAGCGCCCATGAGTCCAAAACAGGGAACCTATGGAACCAGCCTGTCTGCAGTGGGTCCAAGACTGCGTCACTCTCCATAGTTCCAATGCAGCTCATGGACAGCTTTGGCCTGATGGGTGTGCGTGCGTGCGTGCGTGCGTGCGTGCGTGCGTGCGTGCGTGCGTGGGTGGGTGGGTGGGTGGGTGGGTGGGTGTGTGTGTGTGTGTGTGTGTGTTTTGTTTGAGGCTTGGTATACTTTGCAGGTTGGCTTACTTGCAAACCAGCGGGGAAACCACCATTTGGGGTCTCCTCTTCAAGACACTCTTGTATGATCTTTCAGAAGAAGCTATAAAGCCTTTTTTAGGGGACCCCCAACAAACTTGTGATTCGCCTTTAGGTTTCAAAACAGTTAAAGTGCCGCAAAAAGACGAGCCACCCCAAATACTTCTTGAGATGATTGGCAAATTGTTCGGTGAGTGACCCCTTGCTTGGGCTTTTGGCATCTTTCAGTGCTGCGAAGGCACAGCAGCTTGCTTTTTGGAAGTAAACATTTTTTGAGGGTTGGTTTTTTCGGGACACCAACAATTTTCTTGGAGTTCCCCTAGTTTGCGACAAGCCCCCAGCTGAACCCCTCATTCTCCGGTGCGAAGCGATTCAATTGCTTGGCCAGGCGATCCCACGCAGTGAAGATCTACGACACGTGCATCGGCGCGCCCGGGTTTTCGGATCGTAGCGGGATTGGATTGCCTGGCCAGTGGTGTCTGCGAGTCAATTGCGCAGCACATGGCACAATTCAAGGTGTCATAGTTAAAGCCCCTCTTTGAAAGGTTGCATTCGTCTTGTGACACGCTGAATTCTATATTCTCGCGTCCGTCAGTTTCTTCCACTGCAAATTAATTTCTGTCACACCCACCCGCATACATGCATACTGGTTCCTTGGGCTATTTTGATTCCCACCATAGCCGCAAGCGAACCGTCCAAACCGATGACAGTCTTGCTTGAGCAGTTGCTTGGGCCAGATTCGGTCAATTGAGAAGACGCTTTGCTGACAAAGGTGCAATCATAGATTTTCATAAAGCCTTAATCTCGAAACCCGAGACATAGTGTCCACACCCAATACCTTCACCCTACGAGAGACTAGTCTGCGAAGCCCAAAGCAAGATAGGGCAAAGATGTGTTGATCCACATCTCGGCCGATTCTTTGCTTGAACTAAGGGACAGACATTTCGCGCCTGGCCAGGCTGCACGCTTTGCGTCCGCGCCTGTCCTACTGATGTACTGGAGCCGCAGCCCGAGTTTGATTGATTCCAGGCAACGGCTTGGGGCTATAGCTTGGGTTCTTCTTTGAATTGGGGACCCGTTTTTGGCCTCGCAGATGGCCCAGTCTCGCAGATGGCCCAGTCTCTGTTTTTTGAGGGCACCCCCGTTTTCATGAATTTCAAAGGACACCAAAAGGGCAACCCTAAACACAGACAGCCACGCCTAGGGCGACAGGCCTTGAGAGACAGCCTTTGTGAGCCTTCAGGATGGTGCCCGCCACCGTGAACGCCGCCAAGCAGGTTGCCTCCTCTCCTCGAGTTGAGGAGCTGCTGGCATTTAAAAAAAAATCGCTGGGGGAAGCTTCTCCCCTGTTGGCAGTATATATGTATGTGTTATATATTTACTCTCTATATATATATATGCTGTTTTAAGCACATGTTGTTTCTGTCTGTGGCTCGTCCTTTTTGGAGTCGGTACCCTAAAGAGGAAACCGAAGGGGAAGCCACCATTTTGGAGGCTCCCAAAAAGTCTGTTCCTCCGCTTGGTTTGGCCTGGTGGCCTGTTGCGTGCAAGGGCCACAGTGTTCTGGCTTCATTTCTTAACGGAGTTCTTCCGTTTTGCCTTGGTTGTTTGTTTTCCGGCGTTGGCCGTTTGCGTGTTCTCTTGCTCGGTGTCTCAGCTTATGCAGTGATGCTGCAAGTGCATGACTAACGCGCTTCAGGGCTGTGCTATGCCTTCTATCAGCACCTGCGTCACGTCAAGTTTTGCCACGTAAGTGTTTTGCAGTTGTTTTCATGTGTCTTGCAGGTTGCTTTTATTTGCCAAGAGCAGGGAACCCCGATTCCGAGCATTTGTCATTCCATTCCCAAACCCTGAAGCATGGGCAGCGCCTCCCGATTACGAACTCTTTGATGCTGCTCCGATTGAGTCTAAACCGTCTCTAGCCCAAAACCAACATGGTGGCTGGTGGCTCGTCTTTTTTGTAGGCTCGGCCCCAAAAGCATATCCCTTTAAACCGCCAACTCGGGGTCCCCTTAAAAACAACGCAATGCGAACCCAAAACGCAGGGGTGCAGGGATGGCTTGTGTATGGAGTTGTTTTTCATTTTCTTGTTCCGTTTTGTTTCTCGGCAGGACTGCGTGGGCTGCAAGCGCTGCGAGACGGCTTGCCCTACGGACTTCCTGAGCATCCGCCCGAAGCCAAGCGCTTCGTGTTGATCCGAAGCGCTTCGTGTGCTGTAAGGATATTGGACACCCAAAGTGGGTGGGTATCATGATGCAAACAAGAGTAGTGCCAAGGAACGTGGTGCCAAGGAACGTTGTTGGGCCAGAACGGTTTCGTCAAATGTGGGGTATATCCTTTTTGAGACACGCGTCTTGGGCGTGTCTTGGGGATTCCCCGAAAGACGAACCGCTGTGGCAAGTAGGGAACAAGGGGATTCATTTGGTGTTCACTATGCACATGGCTGCAAATATTCTGAATCACCCATACCCTGCCAACCTGAAAAGGAGCGGGCCAACCAGATCTAGAGGATTGGCTCTGGAGTGTGTGTGTTTTTTTGCCCGAAAGCTTGTATGGTTTTTAGCCCAGTGAAGATTCACTGGTGGTCGAACGAGAACGGCATGCGCAGTCAAATATGCACTTGTCAAACGAGGTTGCTTAGCTCTGAGAGAGCAATGAGTGAAGAATGTGCACAGGGCTCGCCACAAACTCCAGTGATACTTGGAGCCAATAATGGCTCGGCGCTTGTTTTTTTTTTTTTTTTTTCTGGATGAACCAATGATATTTTGAAGGTGGTGGAGGGGAGTGGCTGGAACATCGGGAACCCACAAACGAAACTTGGCAGTTTGTTTCTCCAATTTTTATACGTATGCCCGTGGGGGCACCGCCTCTTCGACCATTGAATGCTTTTTGTTTTTAGGGGGGCAGGGGGTGGAGGGGCACTTTTCTGTGCCTATAGGGCAAATGCGCAATTTCTAGAATCTCTTTTCGTGGTCTTCCCCTTTTCGTATTCCTTGGGGATCTGTCCATCCACATCGCATGATTCACTCCCTGCACTCGGAAGGTCCGCATGTCAACGCGTCAGCTGAGGCGTGTACCTGCAGGAGAACGAGGAGACCCAGTACAGCTTGGGCTTGGACCTGGCGGCCGGGCACTTGGCGTCATTCTTTGGGCCCGGAAATGCGGGGATTTGGGGGGGGGGGGGGGGGGCAAGAGAGCCCAACAAACAACCCTGCCCCTTCGGGTTTTTCCAGGTTTTTAAACCCCTCCCAAATTTTGGTATGTTTTTTTGTTTTTTTGTTGTTTTGCCACACCTAGGTGTTTCCGACTCAAATCCGTGTTTCTAAGTTCTTTGTGCTTCCAGCCTGGTGTTCCAATCCCAACCTGGAAGGCCCTGCTCAATTTGTCCCAACCCCAAACCTGTCGTATTCAACCTTCGTACCACTTTGTACGAAAACCGGTAGGTTCAACCACAGCGAGTCCGCCTCGAGGACTTCCATTGCTGGCGGAGTTAGAAATTCATCTTGGTTGGTTAGACCCACACAGACACAATTTGTATACATGAATAGACATGCACATTTTACGCTAAGACTTTGGGTTGAGTGTGCGTTTCGAAGGCGCACATGTTTTGGGTTGGTTTTGCAGGGCTCCTTAAACGATACATTTTGCCCATTTGAAACATGGCCTTCTCCACCAAAATGAAGGGAAACCACCATTTACAAGGCAACGTTCAGGTGTATATTGCAAGGATCCCTGTTTTGGAGGAAACCAATGGAACACCACCCATTTAACCAGGGTCCCCTCAGAGAGACACCCTAAATGTGACTCAGGACTGGTCCTAAGCCAGCGAGGCCGAGCCTTTCTTGGCCTGAGCGCAGGGGCCGTGGGAGTCGCCTAAATAATGTGTATATACATACATATGCATATATACATATATATATATATACATATATATATATACACATATATATATAACATATATATATATATAATATATATATATATATGTATGCATATATTCACATAGAAATATACATACAAATATAGACATATATATATATATGTGGGGCTACTTGGGAAGTGCTTGGGAGGACTTTCGTGGAAGAAGCACTCAGATTGAGGTCGTTTGAGATATGGCAAAGAATCACGCCACTTGCCCAAGCACCAGCTCAACGCTCGAGCTGGTTCTTCCCCTGTTTGTGGTAGCATGGTGTTGGCCTACATGCTTATCTACGTGAGGCTTTGCATGTGGGTGTGTGTATGTGCCGTTCCTACAGTCGCCCCTGTTCACGCCAATTTGTGTGTGTGTGTGTGCGTGTGTCTCTCTCTCTCTCTGTGTGTGTGTGTGTCTGTGCGTTTGTGTTTGTGTTTGTTTGTGTGTTTGTGTGTTTGTGTGTTTGTGTGTTTGTGTGTTTGTGTGTTTGTGTGTTTGTGTGTTTGTACTTGTGCTCGTGCTTGTGCTTGTGCTTGTGCTTGCGTTTGCGTTACTGTTTCTGTGTGTATGTATGCGTGTGTTTGTATTTGTGTATATCATATATATATATATATGTGTTTGTGTTTGTGTGTGTGAGTTTGTGTGTGTGTGTGTGCGTGTGTGCGTGCGTGCGTGCGTGGGTGGGTGCGTGCGTGCGTGCGTGCGTACGTGCGTGCGTGCGTGCGTGCGTGCGTGTATCAAAGCTCAGAGTCCTTTGTGTCTTTGGGGTGGATGGGGGGAATCCGCTTCTTTCCAGGACCATTTGAGGGGGGAATTGGGCAGGGCACATGCGCTAATGCGCTCGCGCAGAATGCCAGGTGCTCTGCGTGCGGTCGGATTGAGAGTTGGGCCGTCGGATTTTTGCAGCGCAAAAAAGGCACGCATGGCCATGTGCGTGCCCCGAGGGGTGGCAGTGTTTGAGCTTTCATGAGATTGGGTGCACCTGAGAAGCCGGATCTGGGGATGTTCATCCCCTCCTACTTTCAGAGGATTTGGATGCTTTGCTTGGACCAAGGCCTTGGTCATTGGTCTTACGTCTAAGTCATTAACAATCCAAGGGACTCTGCGCTATCCAAGTGTTGGCTGGTCAATGCGGCGAGATCATGCACTTTTCTGGGTTTGTGTTCTTCGATGCCTTTTACTCTCACACATTGATCCACCCCTTTAATGTATCTTGAGCTTCTTGAGGCACTGCAGCAGAGGCAGGCGGTTTCACGGGTGAGTTGCTAGTTTCTTACTGCGATCAGGTTCCCCGAAAAGGTAGTGGTTGCCACCTATCGTTACACGTGCCGGAGCGTGCTGCACAACATCAGCGACGTCCCGCTGCCATTTGGGCGGGTTCAAAAAGGCAACTCGGCCTTCTACGAGGTCGGAGGCGCAGGGTGGACGTTCAGCTTCATTCACATTCAGTCTTTGCTTCATGCATACGGAGCATGGAAGCATGGCGTGACATAGTCGTTGAACAGAATCCAGGTCAGCTTGGTGGCATTGCTTTCCTTTCCAGCGAGGTGTTTATTGCAAGCCCTCCAGGATGCTTGAGACAAGCTATCTGGGAGCACCAGCCACCAGCATTCTCGTTCTTTTCCGCACACGCATAATGTGATTTCTGCTGAGACTTGTCCACCGAAAGATGAGATGGACTATTTGGAACTGTTTGGAATCACTGGCCATGTTGCCCTTTCAGAAACGCACGGGGCAGTGGAACACCCTGCAGCAAGCGACCAAACTCAAGCAGCCAAATCAGCCGGCTTGGCTTGTCAGAGGCCGGTCACAAGCGTTTGCCCAAGAGGCCAAGGGCGATCTGTAAGTAAGTCGTGCTACATTGGCCAGGTTTGGCTGCGGCCTTGCCCCCACCCCCCCTCCCCCACTGCACGGCTCGCCCAAACAAATCTGCGCGAGGGCATTTGAGCCAATGGAGCTGGGCAGCGACGTGTGGGGCTCGGTTGTGGGAGATGCTCGACTTGTTTGAAGCCGTTGATTGGACATGCTCTGGTCTCTGAGCATTCGGGCCTTTGTTGCATCCTATTGAACGGAGGCATGTGCATGTTACCTTACTCAAAGTCACGACTTGCTTCGATGCCCTGAACCTATCCCCAAGCTTCGATCCGAGCTCCACGGGGCGGAGTCGAAGAAACGAGCCTCAGCCTGCATCACAATCCTAGGACCCACTTCGAACCCATTGGTCAGCCAATGCGTGGTCCCTCTCACATGGCCACACCAAAGTGAGAGCTCAGTCGCCAAAAGCGCTTTTACTTTCAGCTACTTTCAGCTTTGGTGGGGACTATGGGTTTGTCTCAAAATTGGGCAGCCGCAAAATCGGCTTCGGTTTCTTTTTGGTTTCCCTTCCAAGCCATCCCAATAATTGGCAGCCTCAAACAAGGCACCCTGTGGCTGCAGACTCAGCTGGCGATGAGGATGCCGTCGTCGCCATCAGCTTCGATGAGAACTCAACCGGCAAGACGTTTGCGGATACCAAGGCGGGTACTCAAGAGAAGGGCCGTGCATGAGGAAAGTCCCCAACGTGGGGTCGAGCCACGGTAGAAAGGTTTGTTTTTTCCCGCCTGCCAACTTCAAGGTGGGGTCGACCCATGGTTGACATGCGAGTGTCCATGAATTGGCCAATGCAGATTTGGATATGTTGCACCGTGGCTAGCTCCTTGCGAGGCTTCTTAGATGACTTTTTACTAGCACCCACACACACGCTCATGCACAGCTCGTTCTGCTTGTGTTGGCACTGACTTGAACGTATTGTCACAAGCAGAACGCTTGCGTTGTCTCTCAGATGTACATGTCTGTGGTTTGCTTTGTCTGTCTTGAAGGCGCGCAATCCAAACTCATTTCATGGGTTAATAATGCCAGCTTCAACATCTGACGATTGTGTATTCGCCTTTGCACGCAGGTGCAGGCAAACTTGCCGTGTTATTGCATGTGGCTTCTGTTGCTTCCTGCTTGTGCCAATACATACATGCTTATACAATAAATAATCAAGGAAAGCTTGCTGCATGCTGCCTGTGTGATACATGGATATGCTGCGTATTGTGTGTAAGTTGTGATGCACCTCTGTCATGCTTCTGGCATGGGCAGCTTCTGGGGCATGGGACCAAGTCACGACTGTGACACTTTTGTGTCACATCTTGGAGCAACCTTAGTAACTGGCAGCAAGCTTAGTTTGCGCGCCAAACGGGAATCCGTGCTCGACTCTATGCTACCACGTGGATTGATCTTGCGGTGTTTCTTTGCTTCTCTTCGTTGCAATGTTCAGCTAAAGGGATACATCCTATCTCCTTTGAATAATCGTTTGTCAGGGTCCATTCTGTATCAGAACGCATTTGGAGTGCTGTGCTCAGGTCCGTTATACGTGGCAGCTGTCCATCGATGGCAAGGTGCACACGCCGGGCTGGCCCAGAAGACATGTGCCGTCGAAACACCTTTTCTCTTGGGGCGACTTCTCATTGACATGGAACCCAAACAGCGGGTCCCCCCCCCATAGAGGTTCCTCAACTGGGTTATGTAGTGGGTCTTGTCGGGATGACGGCCACCAACTTCTACTGATTAGTCAAGGAACCAGGACCATGACTTACATCAGAGTGAGTCTTTGACCAATGGACAAGGATCAATTCGGATGTTTGAGACCAAGCATGACGGATTCCAGGCTCAAATTAAACGGAGTTTCCTTCTCTTCTTGTTTTTTGAAGGGGCTACCTTTGTTCGCCCAGACGGATTCTAGCGTCAAAGTCCGAATCCGGGATGGTTTGCTCCACTTGTGGCTGTGTTAATAGATCGTGTTTTTCCCATCAAAGCCCACAGAGTACGACTTGGCAAGGTGAAGAAGGCTTAATTCGCAGAAGGTACAGTGACAGCCTGAGCGAAGCAGCATGAACAGCCACTCTTATTTAAGTGAGGCTAATTGTGTTTGGTCCGCGTCACACGAAACTCAGCCAGGGAATTGCCGACTATGTGGGAACCAGCCGCTTCCCAGGAGTCAACTTCATGGGCCTGGTTTCACTCAAGCATAGGTTTGGCCGGATCAGCCGCTTCAACTGCACGTCGGGGTTGCAATCTGCGTCGCTAGGAGAGACGCAGCAGGGGTAAGGGGTGGCTATCCTTTTGGCACAGCTCGAGCACCTGGGCACCTGAGTCGGAATCTGTTTCCAGCAAAGACGAAAGAGCGAGCCACAACATGCCAACATGTCTTGCCACTGCCATGGATGCCCGAGCCAGATTGCCTGGTTGGATTAGAGAGGATCACGATCTTACGATCAACTGCAATGGCGTGCCGATCTGGGTAACTAGAGGAACCTTTGTTAATGTATTATAAGGAAACAGTTGGAAATTCCTTACGTGTACTTATTGATGTGTCGGAGTATGCATGCAGAAATGCATGTGCGCAGCTATCTCTACATCTATCTAGCTCTTTGGCTATGTATATAAGTTGCCGCGGGGATCATGAATATGTTGCCAGGAAATCAAACTCAAGCAATCTTTTCAAAGGCATTTCTCCTTGACATCCCCCAGAGAGGATCGGTTAAACACCAGTCAGGCTTTCCTCCATTTTCGCCTTGTGGAACCTCCAAAGTCACGCCTGTCAGCATCCAAGTCTGGATGATTGTCGGGAAGATCAGTTCAAGCATTCACATGCCGAGGATTGAGTTCACCAACACCAAGTGCGGCACTCAGCTTGGAAGTTGGCTCACTGTCTTAACTGCTACTGGGTTGGATCTTCAGACTTTAACTTTTTGGTTGAAATCAAGGGGGTTTCCACACCCCCAAAATGTTATTCACTTTTTTCAGGGGGGTCGTTGCAGCAACCAAGACTGTCCAGATTTTCGTGGGGCGACCCTCCAGTGAAGTTCCTGGCTTCGGGTCGCTGGGTCGCGTCGTTTGGTCGCTCGACGGCCTTGGCCAGGACCTCGGGGAAGAAGCGGATCTTTGTGGACGGGCGCATGCTCCACGAGATGACGGCGCCGGGATGGGGGGGGAGAGGGGGGGGGGCGGGGAAGTTTGCGTCCAAGTATGTGTCAAAATGGTTGGTTGCCTTTGGGTTCCTTTAAACAAAAGGGGTTGTGCCACTTTGAGAAACTTGCAAACGTTTGTCTGTGTGTATGTGTGTCTATCCCATTCATAGCGCCGTCAGCAGCGAGTTTGGGAAGCCATTTTGCTGAACGCATGGCGTGGCGTTCCAGAACTACAGAGGCACAATACGGGCCGGATTTGATCAACAAATCGATTGTGTTGCTTGCAAGGATCTGTCATGGGAATTACTTGATCGCTATTCTGCGTCCTCCTTGATTTCGTGTGTCAAGCACTTGTTGAATTCGCCATCAACACCAAGATTGGTGAACTACGAGACCATTGTGCAAGAAGAGATGGCCTCACTCTAATTGCGGTTTTTGACTTGAAGATTGAGTTGTGCTGTTGCCCAACGCAGACTTGACAGGATGCGCTTGCTTTGCTTCATTCCAACAGCGACCTCGGATTGCCTAAATTGGGCCTGCAGCCTCCATGGAGCATTCCGCTTTTGTGACTTCGGAGACACCAAAGGTCGTGGCCATCGCACGGCCAAGTTCTAAGCGCCTGGTAGCTCGGCTCTAGAACACCTCAGGGCCCCTGAGCCCCGAGACCCAGGCTTTCAGGTTCCCCAGATCGGTGCCCGGAAGGTCTTTCGGTCGCTCAACTTTCAGTACAGCTGGCCCATTGGCAGCGCCCCCAGATCTGCAAGTCTCCGATCTGCATGCCATGCGGAGACTTGGGATGCGACGGACTTCTTGCCAACCCGAGGCAGCCATCTCTTGTCCATCGTGCCAATCAAGGCAGAAGGCAGCACTCGCGGGTGGAAGGAGTCTGCTTTCACAGAGCCAATGATTTATCATGGATGAAAATGGGCGTGTTGTTGTCTTAGGGAATCCGCAAAGTTGTGGTGTCTTGTGGGTTTCCCTATGTTTCCCTTAAACCCCCCCTCAACAAAAGGGGTACCCTGAAGCAAAGACAACAGAGGACACGAGACGCCAGGGATCTTCATCGGGAAATATGGACATGGTCACGTGGTGCTGGGCATTTCTGTTTGAAGATCAATGCGTAGTGCGTTTCGAAGTGGCACTTTGCTGCCAGCCAACGAGAGCATCCTGGACAAAGTCATGGATCGCATGGCCAACTCTGCTTGGCCCTGAGAGTCTGCGGCGCTCGTCTCAAAACGGGGTGCAGCGACAGGCGCAGAACTATTTTTTCTTACTAAATGACAGGCGGTTGGATCAGACTGTTTTGTGCTTGGGAACAACTATGTTTTACAACTTTCCGGCCATCAGCAGTCTTGCAACTGAGCTGAGAGGGATGGCAAGCAAGAATCCATTGCGTTTGCTTCGTGTGTTGGCTTTTCATCAAGTTACTATCCACCCTCACGGTCAACAGCATGATATGAAGCAGATACGCGACGTATCAACATCTATGAGCATTCCTTCTTGAGTGCGTCTAAGCTGCTAGCATGACAAGCAGGGTCAACCTGATGTTCAAACCGGATATGTGCAGAAGGCACAGTGATGCATGTAAAAAATGCGGTGCGATGCTGTCCATATCCGTCCATTGAGGGACAGGACGTTTCCGCCAGGCCTTGGCATTCTGCTCGGCATATCCCTCCACCCGGGTGACGCTGTCCTTTAAGTTCGCTTGAGCCATCGGAGGCATACAAGGCTCTGAGACCAAAGGCAGGCCTCAACACAATCGAAAGTTGCACTGCGCCTTGTGTTCGCTCTGTGGTCTACACAAAACTCCCTTAGAATCAGAGGTAACTTCCGTGGTACGGACACTAATTGGACAGTAATTGAAAGCTAGCTCACTGACAAAGGCAAGAGAAGAATATGCACGCACGAGAACAAATGCGTAAGCACTCGCAAGCTTAAAGCAAGCACTGTAATCTCCGTTGGATGAGTTGAGCTTTGGTGGCGACTCAAAATGTTCAAAGCGCTTTGGTGCGCCGCATGTTATTGAAGAAATGTCCAAACACGCATGTCTCGGCGGATATCAGTTTCTTCGGAAGCTCGAAAGCCAGCGGGGCGCATTTCGCGACGTCAATTTGCGTGGCAGGCGCAGAGGCAAGGTTACAATAGATACAGATTTCGCAAAGGCGCAGCGCTTTCGGAAGGCCCAGTTTCGAGCCTTTGTCATGCGATTGCCAGCGTCACGCGCAGTTGCGGCTTCTGCGTTGGCAGGTGGTCTTGCGCAGACATTAAAGAATCGCAGCCTCGCGCTAAAAAGGCAACCAACACCTATACACTTTCCGCCGCCAGCCGTATCGTTAGATACATAGTTATAGAATAAACATATATATATATAAGGCATATATATATATATATCTATCCGTTTCTATTGCTAACACTCTCTTATTTGAGGGCTATAGCAGTCTTCGGCCGACACACGCCCAACAAAAGTAGTTTCAAATGGCCACCCGCTTTTCAAGTCAATTTTCTAGGGCATTCTTTTTGCGAGAGCAGCGGGCACTTCGGCCCCATCGGGGGCATTTTGAGCGACGAGAGACAAGCCATGCCAAGTTCGCAGCTTCTCACGTCCACGGGCGAGCCAATGGCTTCGATTGGCTTCAGAAGTCACAGGGCTTGATCTTGCATCGTAACGCCATCGGAAATAAGGCGTGTTTTTGTCTCTTTGGGACGGCATAGGCCATAGGCCATGGTTTGCCAGGATGGCACGTTCCTTTTCTGACAAGGTCTTGAGCATCATGGCACGTCTCGGCGGATGAGTGTAATTCCAACAGGAAGACCACAAACATAAGAGGCCTGCGTCAATCTGGTAGGTTCGCCATCAAATCAGCCTGGTTCCTTGCGTGAATTGTCAGGTCGATTGTGGACTTGGCTGCACTTCAGTGGGCGATTTTTGGTGTTGGGGGACGGAGTGGCATGGCTTTCACAAGGCTCACCCAGTCCAGATGGATTTGAAAGCAAACGCATCCCTCTTGCCACCAGCCAAACATATTCGAGTTATGTGTCGCCCTGGGAAACCATGTTGCGACTGCGACCTGAAGAGCGGAACTTTGGTCTATGTTTCCCGGCTGCCATTCACAGGGAGGCCTGAACAGTGCAGCAGGGAATATTGGGAGCCGCTCCATTTTTGGCAAGAGAACGAAGAATGCATGGCTGGATTCATTTCCCTGTCTCCGCGTGATGGGGCTCAGAACGCGGCGGCGTCTTTGGGTTTTTGCACAGTTTTCCATCCCTGGGATTGGCTCCGCGCCCCTTGGGCACGGGCGGGTGCCCAAGGTGACATACACGTGGCTGGAGCTACTCTCGCGTGAGGGGGGGTGGGGGGGGGCTTAGCCTTTGAGCTTTGGATGCACGGGATCATGGCCTTTCGACCTTCACCTTACAAAGCGTTTGAAACGGCGCAGACGCTGGCGATTGTCCAATTTGCATGGGTTTGAACACTAGAAGGGCCAGCCGCAAAAAGCGCAACTAGACTTGCTGCTTCTGAACTTGCTTGGCATGGCGGATTGTCACATGGTAGACCCTTGGCAAAGGGACTCCCCCAAAGTGGACCAGGGGGCGAGATAGAGCCAAGGGCAGCATTTTGTTGCCCTTTTGGGCCATCACCCCTTCCAAGGGAAACTCACCTTCAATGGGTCTAGAAGCTGATGTTTAAACCCAAACAGGAAATATATGCGGACCCCAGTAAAAGGGCCTATGCTTTTGACAGCGGCAAAGACTTGCAAGACGGCCATGCAGCTCGAGCCGAGGCCAATTCGAGCTGCGCATCAACGGGCTGCCCTTCCGGTCCTTCCGCCAGCGCAGCGCAGTGCGCTGGTTCATGGCGAATCACGGAGCTCCAAGAAGGAAACTGACTTCCTGAGTTCCTGGACATGATACTTTTTGTGAAGACCATTTTAGTGGCATTAAACAAGTTGGAACTCTTTTTGGTCCATTCACTCAGGAAGTGAGGAAAGGTGTGAATTCCGCGTTTTTTTTTGTTGAGGCTCGGTATCCTTGTTGGTTGGTTTTAAAGGGAAGCCACAAGGAAAAAAAACACCCGTTTTTGGGGCTCCCCTAAAACAGCCACACCCAGATGGTGGTTGTAAAGCGCTTTTTCATTGGGTAGCGGTTTGGGGAGATCCAAAGACCCCCAACCGGAAATGGCACAGAGAATTGGACCACAGCGTGCTGCCTTGCTTTTGGTGTGTGCCTTGCTAGCAGGCTTTCGGTTGGTTCGGGCAGCCGGAACTCTCCGAGAATTGCTGATGTTCTATTGAACATTGCCATCTTATTCGCTCGGCTTGGCAATTTGAAGGGAATCGCAATTTCGACGATTGACCTGCATGGCTTGAGTTCAAGAGCGAATCCGGCGACTCACCGGCTGTCGCTGGTGATTCGTACGTCCAAGAACTGCTCGGAACGTGCGCCGATCGATCGATTGGTGCCGTCAGGTACCCGTGCGAGTGGTGCGGCCAGCAGTGCCACAGGCGCTCCACGTGAAGAAAACAAATGCCAGCCAGTTGCAAAAGATGCCAAAGGCACAGTAAGATGGTATTTGGGGCCAGTTGCAAGGCCGTCACGGAGCAACATGGAGCAACAATCACTTGGACAGACCTATGGCGTGGCGGCGTGGCGGCGTCCAAACTATTTATTCTGTGGTTGAAAGATCGTGCACTTTCAACCATCTCGCCTGCTTTGCTATTGATGCAAACGTCAAGCAACACGAAACAATATTCACCTATCGTTGCATGAACCCGATTCCTCGTTGCCCAGGATCCCTTGGAACACATGCGTCATTTGGTGCCCTGGTTGAAGAAGCCCTCCCTTCGCCTGGATCGCAGGCGCTTGCGTTGCGGCCGGAGGCAGACCCAGAGCCGCCCGGCCGAACACAAACCGAAGCAGCAAGGTGAGCCGCTGGTTTGATGCCTTTCGATATGCACAGCTAGCCCGGATGCCTTTTGCATGTCGTTCAGACAGAGAACCCCGCTTCGGTTGTCTCCAGTCGTGGCTAGTATGGCTAATAGTGACTAGTGTGAGCCAGTCTGCTATTGGGCCGACTCAGGTCAGTTGCGCAGGCAATTGTGAGTTGCGCGGGCAATTGTTGGATGGTTCAGAGTCATACATCTGGAGAATGTCCCCGAATAAGCAAACATATTCACCTGTTTACCAGCGGGGTCCCCAAGTTCTAGAAGCACCTCATACCCCGCAACAGCTACAGCCCTGTGCTTCACAGTTTTGAGCGTAGCCCCATTCAAATCCACCAGGTCTTGACACTGAAGCCAAATGGCGTGCCGAATCATCTCGCTTGGGATATCTTGGGATTCCTGTTGGACAACAAAGTTTGGCACATGATGGTTCAGGGGGCCAACGGGAGCGAAGCGGGGTCGGATCGCTTGCACCTTTTGGACGCTGTGTTTTTCGGCATCTGAAAGGATCCCATTGGCACCCAACGGCTCAGCCAAATGATTTACATGTTTCATTTCACCCAACAGGACGCCAATTTGTAATTTCCAGCTACAGTTCATTCGGAATATGCAGAGCCTCCCGGGACCGAGATGTACTTCCCGCTTAGGTACCTAGAGATGCGCCGGAAGGTCGAGGAGCTGCAGTGCCTCGGATTGGAATTCCGGAGTTTCGGTCGGAAAAACTGGGGGTTCTCAAAATGGACACCTTTGTCAGGTGCCCCTTAATTGGTGGTTTGGATTGGTGGCTTGGGGATTTGAGGCATTGGTTCCTATAGAGGGCAACTGGGAAACCGCCCCCAAAGCACCAAACCACCGATTCAAACCACCAATCAGGGGGAAGCTGACTTTGGCTCATTGGTTTTCCGGTTGTTTGCCTGAAATACCAACCAACACTGTTCAATTTTGAGAAACTTCTTCGTTGCAAGATGGCTGGTCTGCAGTTGGAGAAATGCGGCCAAATACGGTTGGGGTGCTTCAGAATGCCAAAGCCGACCTTGTAATTTTTAACCTTTTGGTTTCCCAATGAATTCAAGGTCCCAACACGTCAACCTTCTATGTTTGGTTCCTTTGCACAACTGAGAATTTAGTCAGTACCATAGTAGAAAAAGTTGTTAGTAATACTTTGGCCCCTTACATTTGGGAGGGCATGGGGGGACAACCCAAATTCCCTGCAAAAACCAGGGGACTACCCAATTCTTCCATGTCCTTTGTGGGAGCACGTGATTTGTCACAGCTCCTGTGGGATCATGTTGGTTTGTGTCCGATTGGGGGGGTCGCTTTGGCTTCGAGCCAAAGAATCCTCAAAGAACGCGCACAGAGGGCTGTTTAAATTGGGGATTGAAAGTGCAGCACTGCCTCTTTTGGATCCTTTCATTTCATTGCGCTTCGTGTGGGACATGAGCCAGCAAAAGAGTTTGGAGATCAGGTCCAATACTTTCATGTCCCTTTCTCAGGATAGCACATGGCAGTTCATGTAGCCGAAATGATTCCCTCTCAAAAGGTATTGCTTGGGAAGCGGACAGAATGAGCCCTGGTGGATGGCCGCTTGCTGGTCTTTGCAGCCGAGGCTGCGAAGCCAATGTCAAGTTCGCGGAAGAATCGCCTTGTTTCCTCCAATCCAAATCTGAGGCTTTTGAGGGGATAGGTCGAGCTAGGGATTCCGGGTCGGATGAATGCAAAGGTGTCCCATGAAGCTGGGCGCCTTGAGGGGTTCTACAACTAGTCAACTTTACTGTAGCAAGTTTCACCGAACATACTTGGAGACCAATTTGACTTCCTCTATGGATGGGCGATTCGTGGACTGACTGATTTCAAGGATTGATTGGCGGATTGGATTTGAGTCAGATTGGATGGGATTGGATTGATTTGACGGATTGATTGAACTGATTGATTTGTTGACTGGTCACTTGTTTCATTGGTTGGTTAGTTTATCGGATGATTGGATGAACTGGTTCGTTCGTTGGATGGATGGATTGGATGGTTGGCATGCGTTTCTTGATTCAGTCATTCTTCTATGTTTGCTGTTCATTTGATGGTTGGGCTAGGTTGACTCCGGCAGTGAGTTTCGGGGTGCGCTTCTCTTTGCGTGGGTTCTTGTGCGCTCGGTGTATTTCTCGGTGCATGGGTTGCGCATGGTTGCGCCCTTTGGGTTCAGTCTGTGGGGTTTGGGGATTTGACAAACAAGCGCTGTCCAACTTGGGTGTGTCTTAGAATCGGGCCCTGTTGGTTTGCCTTTCACCACCCCCCAAAAAGGGTACCCTCCAAAGAGCCCTGCCCATTTGCGGAGTGTTCGCACTTCGCATTGTGCGAACGTGGCGACTGATAGCTGAGGCGAAACCGCGAGCGGGCGCAGGCAAGACCGAAGCCCGCCGGGGCCCCGAAGAGCCCAAGGCTTGTTGTTGTGGGGCCCCCCTCTTTCAGCTTCCCTCTGGTGGTTTGGGTGGTTTGGGTTGGTGTTCGCGGGTGGTTTCCCATTTACTCTCTACAAGAACCAGGGGCTCAAACCCCCGAGCCACCAATTCACACCACCAATTCAGGGCTGCCTGAGTTTTCGGGTGGTCTTAAAGGGAAGCCAAGAGGAAAACTAGCAGTGTCGGGCCATGTTTTGCCACATACCCAACACCAAGCTTTGCCCCATCCGTTGCTCGGCGCAAAAGCAGACCTGCAGCTCTGGATTCTCAGCATGGTCTGAAAGGCTAAAATTGGAAATGGAAGACAACACCCAGCTTCCATGTGAAGGTTCTTTCCAGGCTGTTTGGTATTTCTGGTGTTTGGATTCAAAAGCCCTAGGGAGCTGTTCGATATCTGGGACTCCTCAACCCAGGCGGCTCTGGGTGTAGATGTAAACTGGCCTTCGCCGGAGCGTCCTTTGCGCTCCTCAATCTGTCGGTCCTCCTCTCCGAAAACTGGCTCCATGACTCTTCCGCGGGCTGGCAGTGACGCTGACAGTCTATCCAGTCGCACATGCGTTAGACTTGGCAACATGTCCTGTGCTTGGAGCGGTGCTGTTTCGTTACTTTCACGGCAAAGTGAACCCAGCCGCAAATTCGCCACCAAGGCCACCAAGGAGCGGCCAGTCGCGTCGCCATGGAAGGCAAGGAGAAGGGTGACTTTTTTTTGCTTGCAGGTGCAGACAGGAGATGCACTGGACGTTTACGGTCTGTTGCATCCCATGACTCCGGCATGGAGAGCAAAAAACAGGTGTCGTCAAAACCTAAACCTAGGAGCCCTTTCTGGGGCTCTTGCAGAGTGTGTCTTCAACAAGAGGTCCATGGTTTTTGCCAATCCCGCGCTGGCAGGGACGCTCACGTCTGTCTAGAACCAACACTGAATGGCATGTCCAGGCAACCTTGGATTGCAGCTCATTGTTTCGACAAGCAAAAACCCATCGTTGAGACTCATTCGGTAAATGCACATCATGTTTGGATCCAGGAGTGTGGGGAATTCAAATGTGAGTTTGTACCATAGCCAGAAGCCTGCCATGCAGACTGGTAGAGAGTCTACACTATTCAGCCTTACTGCAGGCTCAGGAGCGGTCAGAAGGCCCCAGCGCCCGGCTCTTGGGATGCGCATATTCCTTGGGAAGTTGCGCTTTTTGCTGGGGTTTCAAGAAAGGGCCCTGCACTTTCCAGCATAGCAAAAGCACAGGAAACTATAAACTGACATATGCTGCGGATCACTTGCAAGGCCCTTATTCTCAGCCAAATTCGCCGCTGGCGAACCCAACGGCACACATGAGGGTTTCGATCGCTTCGAGCGGCGTTAAGTGGCGAGATGTCTCATGGGTTTTGGGCCCAGCCGGTCACGCATCCATTCACATTGAGGTGTTTGTCCTCGGCAGTTCTTTTGTGCAAACTTTTCTTGCAACATGAGATCAATGTTGGGGATTGCTGACGCATCGACTGCAGGAACATCCTTTTTGGCATGAGGGTATCAAATACCGGCTATGTGTTTGCAACTCTTATGAACCTTTATGCTGATCGTTCGCGTGAGTCCAAGGAAGGGCTGGCACTTGGAGCGTTGCTTTTGCAGTGTTTCCTCCTGGATATCAGAAACTAGCAATTTCTGGACTGGCTCAACCAGAGTCTCCTTCTTCTCCGTCCGCACGGACGGCCTCAGGTTGCGAGCACAGCCGTGGCCGACCCATGGAAGAGCGCGATGCCCAAAGTGGCATACCCCGACCCCTCGGCCGGGGTATTCAGAAACCGAGGCTCATGGCTTGTGAACAATGGTCACTGGTCTAGCATGTGCTGAACAGCAATTTGTTGCAGTCTTCATCCTTATCGAAGTGTTGAATCAAAGGAGTCCTTGACACATACTGAGAGCTTGGCTCCAGAAATCGTGGTTCAGGAAATCTCATCCTATTTTGCACAGGAAGACGTGGCTGGCTTGAATGTCCTGTTCAACGAGTTGTTTGGGATGTTGGGGGACTCCACATTGGTAGCCAGCGATGCTCTGCACTCCAGGGGACCATGCGAGGCCTTGGTGAGAGCCTTTCTTCGGGTTTCACAGCTCACACATGCCTTGCTTCACTCGGAGGTGCGGATGGCTCAAGCCCTGGTTTCACGGTTTTGGTGAAGTTATGCGTTCAGACGGTTTCATTCAAAGACAACCCAGGATGGGCCTCACATGATTTTATTAAAGTTTATAATCAACATGGATATCAGCCCAGTCAGAGTTAGAATCAGTGGCCGTGCAATCGAAATCCCTTGACATGGTAAATCAAACTCAAGAAGGTGGTGTATCATGTGGTGGCTGCTCTTGACATTCTTCAGTCCAAGGGTCCCAACGGTTCCTACGCCTCTTGGCTTCTGGGGGCGAAGCCCTTGTCACCAATGTATGATCACACAAGCATGCAATATCATGATGCTAGCCAAGCACAACAACCTGTCCGTTGTTGGTTGGCTGAGCTGCGGTCTGCAGCTTCTGCTGGGATCGGAAAGCTCAAAACGAGCCGGGGATGGACGCGATGGACGCCATGGACACGATGGATACGGAGGCTTCGAGCGAGGCAGACCCCAAGAGGCGGCGGGTGGAGCGTGGTGAGCTGAACCTGACCCTGCAGAGTCTCACAGGCAGGGGTTGCTCAGTGAGCTCTGCAAACATTTTGTAAAGAATGGGGCATGCTGTCCGTGGGCCATGGGCAAACCAACCTGTTTTGGATGAGGCTGCGAGGTCTCTCTTTTTTTCGGGCGGGGGGGAGGACGTTCTCGGAGAGTGTATGGCCACGTGCCAACTCATTCTCAGGCCCAGTGCGTCCGATGGCTTGTTTCCCCAAAATATATTTTAGAGGCATCCCAAAGTGGGTTCATTGTTTGAGTCTCATTCCCACCAGAATATTGGAAGGGACTGGTCCCTGTCTCCACCCAAAATACAGCGTGTCTACTGCTTCAATGATTCAATGTTGCCTACCCACCTTTGCATCATGCCGACATCCGCAGCCAGAGGTGGTTTTGGGCTAAAGCGTTAACCGTAGGTGGTCGCTTGTCTTGACTCTTAATAAGTATCCACTTGGGCCACCATTTTGGCTCAAGTGGACCTTTTGATCTTTTGTCTTGTGATTTGAAATCTTTCTTTCCCCTACTCTCAAAGCCATGTACGCCCCCGCCTACGCTGGTGCCGCGGTAGCAGAGGCCAAGGCTAAGGCAAAGGCCTCCATGGCAAAGTACCTGGCGAGCCTCGTGAAGAGGGAGGAAGAAGGATGGACCGTTTTGGCTGCTGAGGTCCCTCAGGCACCTGACGAGCGTTTCTTCTCCAGCGCAGATGAGCTGGAGCAGGCCCCCCTTATCCCGGCCAAGCGCAAGGCAGAGGATGAGCCGATGGAAGATGCAGCCCCTGGGGTGGCGCAGGTGCCGAAGGCCCTGACACGCCCCCCAGGGGCGTTCCTGGAGCTCCTGAACCCGCCGGAGGAGGACGTGCCCATGGAGGAGCTCCTGGCGAAGGACGAGAAGGAGCTGCCGATGCCCAGGTCCCCCTCGGCTGCAGCCCGCTTGGAGGAGGCCCGCCTGGATGCCCGGGCAGACGCCAAGTGGCAGAGGCGCCGGGAGCTGATGGCGAAGGTCAAGGAGCAGGCGTCCTCGGAGGAGGATGAGAACCCCGCAGCCCCCCCGCCGGGGGGGAGCGTGTTCACCAAGGCCCTCAAGGTCTCGGAGGGCCTCTACCAGTTCAGCGACGACCAGATGGCGGGCGACTTCCCTTGCTTCGATGCGACCACGGCCACTAGGCTCCGCCGACTGCAGGCCAAGGACGTCCAGCGGCTCCTGCGAGGCTTTGAGGGCCCCCAACTCAAGCGGGGGGGCCTGGAGCGCGTTGTGGAGGCCTTCTACATCGCCAAGATGAAGTACGAGCATGAGGCCCGGCTCAGCACCCCGGGACAGCAGGTTGGCAAGCGCGCTGGCTTGGGGTACGGGGGCCTGGAGAACCGCCCCCTGGGCAAGGTGCCCACATCCTGGATCTGCCCCTGCTGCACCATGCCCTGGGTGAAGAAGGGCGCCACGAAGTGCATGGGGTGCGGCAAGAAGACGGAGCCCATTGACACGGCGACCAACTCGGCCACCCTGGAGATGGCGGGCACGCATTGGCAGTTGACGGTGGATGACCAGGGCAATGCGGTCTGGACGGCGGCCCGGTCCGCGGGTGCCGAAGGCCCTGACACGGACCGGGCCCGCGACCTCAAGCTCAGTGCCTCGGTGGACGTCAGCGAGCTGGCCACCGACCCGATGGCCTGCGAGAACCCGGACCAGGCCAGCTTCTCGGACTTCGTCCCCTCCTCGGTCCGGGCGGTGATCAGGAACTGCCCCATGGAGCTGGACGAGGAGTTTCTGACGGCCCCACCGGGGGAGAGGCCCCCATTGCCAGGCGACAAGGAAGAGGGCCAGGAATGCAGAGCCTTCCACCCGTCTGCGGTGAAGGCCTTCAAGATTCAGACCCGGCTCAACGCCACCACCATCGCCCAGGAGGAGGCCAAGAAGGCGGACCAGGTGGAAGCGGTGGAGCGCTCCGCGGCGGTCCTCCACGAACTTCAAGGGGGGGCCATTGACGGAGGAGGTGATGGAGGCCTGCTCCTGAAGAACCTGGACTTGGACCTCTTCCGTGAGAAGCTGCTGGACAAGCTGGGTGCGGACTGGGGGAGACCCACACCGGAGCTCCTCCAGGCCCAGACCACTGCGGAGGAGGCGAAAGCGAAACACCAAGCCAGACAGGCGAAGGGCTCCCTCGAAACCAGAATGCTCGAGCCCATCGCGCCTTCCTTCAGTGCGTGCCCTAGTGAGGTCCGGGTCGCCATTGAGACTGGGGTCTTCGAGCCGACAACGGCATGGAGGGACTTCAGTATGGACGACCTCACATCCCTCACGGACTCCTACCTTGAGGCCAAGGCGGTCATCTCGCTGGGTAGGAATCCCTTCCCGGCGGCCCTCCTGTCAGATCTGCCGGACCTGACAGGGATCCCCATGCCAAAGGCGGGGGGCTCTGGTGCGGCGCGCCCAGGTGCCGAGGGCCCTGACAGGCCGCCCACCATCCCCCCAGCCTCGGGCTCTGGCGTGACGAGCTCAGGTGCCGAGGGCCCTGACAAGCCGTCCGCCACCCCGGTGGGCCTGGACACCAAGGACCCGGAGGTGCAGCTCTCGGTCCTGCGCTGGATGATGAGCAAACGGGTCGGAGAGGTCCGTATCTTTGCGGGCCGCTGGGTCCGACGACCGGGCCCGGTACACGTCCCGGATTGGGCGAAAAACCTCACCAAGGTGAATCCGGAGGCGTTGGAGAAGGGTACGCATCCCAGGAACCACCAGGTGGGTGGACTCCCCTGGGCCAGGTACTCCGTTGATGAGTTGCACCAGCAGGCGAAGGCGGGGGACCGACCCTACCCTGGGGACCTGCGATCCATCTTTTGGGCTGCCCCCCACGATCCGGATGAGGACTTCCACTGGACGCGCCAGATCTCGTCCTGGACACTCCCAGGCCTACTGGGGATGTTCGGGCACAGCTACACCCTGCGCCAGCTCTGGGGAGTCTGGGAGTCTCTGCCACTGCTGCAGGGCCCTAGGCAGCGGGGCCCGAAAAACAAGGCCCAGAATCAGACCCGCCTGGAGGGCTGGGAGACCCTGAAGGAGGACGCGCGGTGCTTCCTGAAGGAGGAGGGCCTTCCGTTTCCGCAGACAGGACCGGAGTGGCGATTGGTCTACCGGGCCATGGGCAAGGTCCTCGCGGCCCGGGCCTTCCTCACGGACACCCCGGCGGAGGTGATGCAGCTCCCGGTCCAGGACGTGGCGGACTCCAAGGAGCAGATGATCCTGCGGGCGGTATGCGACGAGCGCATCTCGGTCCCGGTGGAGAGCCTCCAGCAGTTCCCAGAGGTGTACAAGGCCCTCATGGACCGCATTGGAGGCCCGGGGGCCCTGGCGGAGGTGAAGGTCAACTGGCGCTGCAACACGAAGCAGTGGTGGGTCGGCGCAGTCCCCGACTCAGTGGCCCCCTCCATCTACCGCAAGCTCGGCTACACCAACGACATGATCAAGCTGATGGGCCTGGACCCCTCCGCCCCTGGGTGCCGGACAGGTGCCGATGGCCCTGACATCCGCCCCAGGGGAGGCGAGGGCGATGAGGGGATCGTTTACCCCCCCATCACGGCGGACAACGTCCACGGCGTGGTGGGTAAGGACTACCGGAAGAAGAACTATCCGGTGGAGATGAAGCATGTCTTCTGGGCGCACATGGAGTGTGGCCTGGTCCTGAGCTCCGTCACCCGTGGGAACTCATCCCGAAGACAAAAGGGGAGACCCGGGGGGGCTACATGTGCAAGTATTGTAAGGGGTACTGGCGTGCCGGGGGAGGGGGCACCCGCCTCCTCCAGATCCGGGCCGGCAAGGCCATCTTGCAGCTGGTGTTGGACGAGCCGCCGGAGGGCCTCTACAACCGCTGGGTGAAGGAGCGGCTGGAGTACTACCGCCGGGTGGAGCCCTCGGCCCCGTTGCGGGACGTCTCCATCGTGGACCAGAAGGTGCCCAGGTTCAGATTCAGCCAGACCACCCAGACAGGCCACGTCTCCAATGCCATCTGGGAGCTGATTCTGCGGAATCCGGAGGCTGCTGCGCTCAAGCGCATCGATGACATCGCGAAGGGGGCCGCGTGATGATGCGGGACAACGCCATCTTCCGGCACACCATCCAGGACCGCGGCCATCCGGAACGGATGCGCAGCGCACCCCGGGGGGGGGACAGCTGCCGAAGGCGCTGATATCCCCCCCCAGGGAACAGCGCAGGCCCAGACTTGCACCAGGCGAGGAAAATTGGCGCGGCTTGGGCTGATCCGGGGTGCGCCTTGGTTCCCCTCTCTTGTTTGGTTTTCCCTTTTCGGGGCGGCTCCCTGGGTCCCCCTTTTTCCCCCGTTTCCTCCGTTTCGGGGTTGACTTTCCGGGGTTTTGGGGGGCCCCCTGTTGTTTGGTTGGGGTTTGCACCTAGGGACTAGGCCCCCGGCTCGAGTGGATCATGATGATGTGGAGGCCCCGCCTCCCTTCCCCGTTTGGGACGACCTTCCTAGGGGCGCCAACCGCGCTCCAGTTGATTTTGCATGACCTTGGATTTGCACCAGTGCAGTCGGACGGGGAAATCCTCGTGGCGTGCTGCCTGGAATGGGTCAAAAAGGACAAGGTCGCCAACCCGGATGCGGTGGTCTTTGACCCGCGGCCGTGGACACGGATCGTGGGGCTGGCACCTGACGGCAACCACGTCCTGGTGGCCTCGGACACCTACAACTTGATCCTCGCGAGGATACTCGGCTCCCAACCACAACCGCTGGAGGAGGCGGATTTGGAGCTCGCTACTAAGACCCTGCAACAACTTCTGTTTCGTGCGGCAGGCGCCAGGCAATCGCACACCTATTCTCCACTGGAAATGGAACAGGCCATCCGGGACCGCGAAGAGTGGATCCTTTCCGGATCGATTGAGGCCCCGGATGTCCTGGCAGTGGCCAACAAGTGGCGGCATTGGAAACCAGGGAAGATCAAAACCCAATTGCCGACATCTCAGAGAGCGTTGGAACAACACTTGAGGGCCAGGTGGTTGGAACGCCTCCTGGGATACTTCATCCCCTTCCGGCACCAGATCCCCTACATGCACCAGGTGATGGGGGCCAGGGAGCTGGAGGAGTTTGGCCACCTCTTTGGTGATGCCCGGTTCCGTACCATCCGGGCACACTGCTTGGCCTATGAGGGCATGCGCAAGATCGGCTTCCAGAACCTCCCCTGGACGGCCGGCGACGTCCGGCACCTCATGAACCAGGCGGTCACGTTGGAGGTCACCCCGGCGAAGCTCCAGAAGTGGTGGGGCACTTTAAAGTGGCTCTCCATTAAACTCGGCATGCTCAACGTTGACGAACACAAACAACTCCTGGAGAAGCGGAAAGCCATCCAGGAGACGCTGGTGGACACCCAGGTCAAGCCACAGCGCAAGGCGGTGGTTCCGACCCGGGCAATTGTTTGGGCCCTGGAACAAGGGGCAGAAGGGGCCCCGCCGGAGAACCGGGTCCCGGAGCTGACCAAAGCAGTGGACAGGTACATCATGGCGATGGCCAGGTTCAACCTGGCCTGCAGTGCGCGCTTCAACGACGTGCAGCACACCTCGCCGCAGACGGTCAAGTCCACGAGCAACACCCTGGAGCTGCTGGCCTGGCAAACGAAGACCACGTCGGCAGTGGCCATCAAACGGAACCCGGTCCCGCTCATCGCCCCATTGTTCTCCTTCTCGGGGGCCAGATGGTGGATCCCCTTGGAGCGGTGGTGGAAGAGATTCAGGGCCTCGGAGGAGTTCCGCGAGATGGACTACCTGATCCCCACGATCAACAAGGACAGGACGGGCTTCATCCCCCGCCCAGGAACCCCAGACAGGTCCCTGAGGTGGCTCAAAGACGCCTTGGGGAAGCAGGGCGCGCCAGTCAAGGACGTGGCTGAACTCTCATGGTACTCCTTCCGGGTCTTCATGCCGGATTTGGCATTCCAGGCGCACATACCGAGGGACCAGCGCCAGTACCTGGGAAACTGCCCAAAGCATCCGCGATTGAAAAAAATCAATCTCGAAAAGCGAATTTCAAGAGCGATTGAATTTTGACGGCGGAGCCCGCGATTGAATTTCAACATCAGTTGCGCGATTGAGTTTGGTCCCGCAGCCTCTTCAAGTCGCGATTGAATTTGACAAGCCCGGGTTTTTTTTCGCGATTGAATTTGGCTTTTCTCGCGATTGAATTTTGATTTTCCCGCGATTGAATTTGCTTTCCCGAGTCTGGCCCAGGATGAGCCGCGGACATTTGGAGGAAATCAATTTTAATTAGACGATTTATAGATTGTAGAAGCCCATTGCGAAAAATAAATTAAATGTATAATATATGTTGAATGTGATACCCGCAGCTCATCCGCACAATCGAACGCATCCGTTGTTGGCGGCTCGTGGCATTTGGCTCAAGCCCCGGCACCTGTGTTCTAACCCCGGGCCCCTCTGCCGTGATGAAGGCGTCCATGCGGGCAGGCAATCGCGGCGGGCCTCGCAACGCAAGAAAGGCAGATCTGGACCAAGTGGCCATGCTGCAAGCTTTCGCGCAGCACGCTCTGCAGAACGGCGCGCTTGCGCTGCTGCAGTTTGGCGGCTATCTGAACCTGCCGGTGAGCAAGGCCATCTTGGGAGCGGAGCTGGCTCGGCTCTGCCCCATCCTGCAGTTGGTGCTGCGGCAGTGTCCGTCCGGAAAAGTGAAGTTCGCGTGCTTGCGCACTGTGTATGTCAAGTTTTGCGCTCAGCACCCACAAGTGTGGGAGTTCCTTGGGACGCACAGGTCCCTGAGCGACCACGCCTCGGACTGCGCCAACACTGTCCTGACAACGCTCGCGCACGCCCGGCGTCTCTGCGATCCAGTGAGGTTCAGACAGGCGACGCAGGACCTAAGGACTGGGCAGGCGCAGGCGCTGGAAGGGCTGAGAGACCACTTCCTCTTGCATCGCCAGCCGGAGCTGGATCGCGAAGAAGCCACGGAGGCCGGCGAGCCAGAGGAAGATGACGAGGTCAACCTCGACAACTTGTCCGACTTTCTGGCGTCGCAGGACGCACCCGAGCTGGACGCATCCGCCCAAAAAAGCACTTCGGCGGAGGACAAGGGCCCGCGAAAGCGTCCCGCGTCGGTGGCAAGCGCGGCGCAGGGCCCGATGAAGAAGCCGGCCGCTGCCGCCAGCAGCGCAGAGGCTTTCCGCAGCGAGTCGGCGCAGGCAAAGTATTGGGGCCGTGTGCACGTCGGCTACTACTCAGAGAAGTCGTACATTCGGTACTGGTGCGAAGCGGACAAAAAATACCGCTTGATTATAGGGGCCTCCGGGCCCGACCACAAATCCGTCTGCAAGCAGCTGTGGCCTGCAGTGCTTCAGGGCAAGCAGATCGACGCGAAAAAAAGCCATTGCTGCCGAATCGTTGTGTGTGCCGCATGCGCGCGCATCCCAAGGGTCCTCTTGGCTTGTACTATAGATAATTGTGTACTCGGACAGCCATGCCTTTACAGGTTGCTTTCCACCACTGTCATCCCACGAACTGGGACAGCAAGGCGTTCGAGCCTCTTCCCGCGTGGCTAGAAGCGCGAGTGGCAGAAGTGAAGCTGCGCGCGCGCTACAACGCGTTCCACGCCCCTTATCCAAGGGGGTACCCCCTCAGGGCGGTCAGTGTGCTGTGGCATCTGCAAGAACGCAAGGCCAACGGCGACCTCATAATGTTTGCGCCGAGTGAGATCATCTGGATGTGCGTTCGAGATCGATCGTGACTTGCGCGCGAGCCTGCAGCGCTGCTCTTGAGCGGTCGCAGGCCTTTGGGCCGCGGCCGCAAAGGCTGGCCTCCGGGCCGCCAAGACGCAGGCCTATGGGCCGCGACGGCTGGCCTCCGGGCCGCCAAGACGCAGGCCTATGGGCCGCGAAGGCTGGCCTCCGGGCTGCCAAGACGCAGGCCTATGGGCCGCGAAGGCGGGCCTCCGGGCCGCCAAGACGCAGGTCTATGGGCCGCGAAGGCTGGCCTCCGGGCCGCCAAGACGCAGGCCTACGCGGCCGCCAAGACGCAGGCCTATGGGCCGCGAAGGCTGGCCTCCGGGCCGCCAAGACGCAGGCCTATGGGCCGCTAAGGCGCAGGCCTATGGGCCGCGAAGGCTGGCCTCCGGCTTGCGGGCCAAACAGTCACGGCGCGGTGAAAGCGCGCTCGCACTTGTGTCTTGTCTGATTGCTAATATGCAGACACACAAACAGACACATATATATATACATAACACATATATTTTTTATATGAACATATTTATATACATATATATGTACATATTTGTATTTATATATACATGCACATATATAAGCTGCGCATACAAATGTATATATTGAAGTATACATGTATATATATATATATATATATATGCGTATATACTTGCGCTCCGCTGCCGTTTCGGCCCGCAGTCTGGCGCGCCGCGAGCCGCGCGCGCGTCAAGCGACGGATGGCCCGAAGAGCCATCCTGAAGGCCCGCGCAAAGCCGAGCCCGAGCCCGAGCTCAAGCAGCAGCGGCAGCGAGGACGAAACAAAGTCGCGCACGGGCAGCAGCAGCAGCAGCTCCCAGTCCTTCTTTAAGCGCTGGTTTCAGCACTGATTCGCGAATCAGCGCTGGTTTGACAAGGAAAAGTAGGGTTTTTGTGTCGGATCAGCGCTGATCCACTCGAGCAAGCGCTGAAACCTTCGAATAAGCGCCGGTTTCAGCACGGATTCGTCGAATCCACGCCAAGATGGCAAGGATCCAAGTTGACACTGATTCGACGAATCCTCGTCACGTGACAGGGCTTCGATGAGCCCTTGTTGGGTTGACACTGATTCGGCGGGTCAAACTGCAAACAAAAAACAGGAGCTTAAGCTTCCTTGGGCCTGCGAAGGGAATGCGTGATGAGTTAAATTTGACAATTTTGGAATGAGCAACATCAGTATTATTTTACATTAGCACGTGCGTGCTCTTGACCAATTGGCTGTGAGCATCCTGTAACTGATTCGTTTTGAAAAGAAGGCTGAGTTTGTGAGCACATGGACCATGAAAGGAGCTGCGGTGATGCAGGCGCACTTTGTCTATCGCGAGCGAGCTGCGCAGTCCTGCGCCCGGTCAATCCTGCTGCAAAAGTGGAACTTACGGAGCTGCCTCCTCTTCTTTTTTGTTTGCTTTTGCCACGAGCCCGCCAGGAAAAAGAGGTTGGGCTATTTTAGGCGGTCTCGCTTTCTCTTTCTCTTTCAGGCTCTCAAGAAGTTGTGCATCCTAACGTCAGTAGAGTATCCATCTTACCTCCATATATTTTCCTAATCCTTTCTCACATTAGGTGCCACAGGGTGGACAAGTTTATGCGCTAGACGCGGCAGAAAGTTTTGACTTCTGACAGCCGGAATCACGGCTTGTTGCGTCGGTTTGCTGTCCACTTAGGCCGCAGCCGTGAAGTGCGAAGGAGATGAAAAGGAAAGGAGCGCAGAGCTCCTCCTTGTGTTCCTAAAAGGAGAGAGAAAGAGAAAGAGAAAGAGAACGAAGAGAATAATACAGAAGAACAGCGGAAGAGGAAGAGAAAGAACACGAGCAAGACAAAAAGAAAGGTAGCGAGAAAAAGAAAGATAAAGAACAAAAGACAGAGAAAAAAGAGAAAAAGAGAAGGAGACAAAGAGAGAAAGAGAGAAAGAAAGAAAATAAAAGAAAAGAAAGAAAGACAGAAAGAAAGACATAAAGACGGAAAGAAAGAAAGACAGACATAAAGAAAGAAAGCAAAGCAACAAAGACAGAAAGAAAGAAAGACAGAAAGAAGGAAATAAAGAAAGAAGGAAAGAAAGAAATAATGAAAGAAAGAAAGAAAGAAAGACAGAAAGACAGACAGAAAGAAAGAAGTAAATGAAAGAAATAAAGAACTAATGACATAACGAAGGAACAAGGAGAACGACAGACAGACAAACAGACAGACAGACAGAAAGAAAGAAAGACAGAAGTAAAGAAAGAAACAAATAAAGAACTAATGACATAACGAAAGCAAATGGCGAACGACAGACAGACAAACAGACAGACAGACAGACAGAAATAAAGAAAGAAAGAAAAATAAAGAAAGGGAAAGATAAATACATAATCATTTACAGAAAGAAAGACATAGCAAGGAATAAATAAATCAATAAAGAAAGAAAGACACAATCAATGAGTAAAGAAATGAATGAATAAACAAGAAATGTTTGAATAAAGACATGAATAAATACAATAAAGAAAGAAAGAACGGAAGACACAGAGAACGAGAGAAATACCAAGACAAAGAGAAAGAGAGATACAAAGACGAAGATAAAGAGAAAACGAGAGAAAGATAAAGATAAATAGAGAGAGAGAGAGAGAGAAACAGAGAAGGGGAAAACAAGCCTGCTGCAAACTATCGTTCTTATAGTTTTGAAACGTCTGCCAACCGGCTTCGCCGGCTTCACGGGTGTACAAACTGTTCCCTTTCTTTTACTTTTGTCGTTGGTTGATGTTTGGTACTTGGACCAAGCCCTGGGACCCTCCCATTTCCCCAGCATTGCCCTGAGATTGCTTGCGGTGTCTCTCCTGTTTTTGTTCCTTCGCTTGATGTTGATTTTCTTTGTGCCTTTGCAGGCGTCACCTGGCCAACATGTTCTAGTTATGTTCAAAACACTGTTCATCACCTTTGCTTTCCCTTTTCTCATGGGAACTTTGTTATCTTCATTGCGTTTGCCTTCTTTGGGTTTGGTGGCGTGGAAATTTACGAAAACATGATGAACCAGAAAAAAAGGGCTGCTGGCTTTCAATTGGTCCCTTGGCCAGGGTGGATGGTGATGGAATTATGCCAGATAGTATGAACATATTTTTTGCAGGCGTCCCACTTAAAACATGATATGGGTCAAATTGTTTTTTGCAAAATTTGATCAACGATGCGTTGGATCAAAATTGATCAAACATGAATTGCTGGGAAGCACGTGGAATTGAGAGCGAACCCAAAAATGGAACGCTAACTAGTTTTCCCTGTGTGGTTGCGAGTTCTAGGGAAAATCATGTTGAGCCATCTTAATTGAAATCAAAACCCCTCGAAAAGAGGGTGTCAACCCCTCGAAAAGAGGGTGTCACCTACGGCAACTGTAACCGCGACTCCTTGGGAAGAGGGTGTCACTCTTGGCCCAACACCCCTTGAGAAAAGGGTGCCATCCATGATAATTATTTCGTCGAAATACTTTAACACATAAAGACATGTAGTCACCAATTTGTCTGACAAAAGATTGGGCTGCAAAATGTTGAGACCACAGAAAGTTGTAGTCCAAATATGTTCCTTAATTGTATTGCATTTGTCAAAAGATGTTCAACTATCCCAAATTGTAATTACCAACTTATTTGTCAAGCATTTGGCCTGCAAATGCTTGAGGCCGCCGCACATGTGTAGTCCAAATATGTTCCTTAAATAACAAGTTGCTGTCAATTATTTGGCCCGCAAATGTTTGAGGCCACAAGAGGCTATAACCCCGGATTGTCCCTTTCTCTATTTTTGAATTTGTTGGCCCACAAAAATGTGTAGTCACCAATCCCTTTTGTCATACATTTGGCCTGCAACATGTTGAGGTCACAGCGCATTGTAGTCCGGAAATGTTGCTTAACTATACTTTCAACATATGTTGGCCCATAAACATGTAGTCACATGTTTTGTCAAGTTGTTGGCCTGCTAACTTTTGAGGCCACAGTTGCAGTCCAACAAATGCTCAATGTCAAGCATTTGGCCTGCAAATGTTTGAGGCTGCCGTAAATGTGTAGTCCAAATATGTTCCTTAAATAGCAAGTTGCAGTCACCAATTTGTCTGTCAAATCTTTGGCCCGCAAATGTTTGAGGCCACAAGAGGCTATAACCCCGGATTGTCCATTTCTCTAATTTGTTGGCCCGCAAACATGTGTAGTTACCAATCCCTTTTGTCATACATTTGGCCTGCAACATGTTGAGGTCACTGGACATTGTGGTCCGGAGATGTTCCTTAACCGTACTTTCGAAATATGTAGGCCTATAAACATGCAGTTACATGTTCTGTCACATATTTGGCCTGCAAACTTTTGAGGCCACAGGAAGTTGTAGTCCACAATTCTCAATTAACACACATGTAGCCACCATTGTGTTTTTGTTCAACTATGTGTCCTGCAACATTATGGGGCCACCCACACAAAAAAGTAAAACGGTTAGGGGCATCACCCGGGAATATGATTGTTAAATAGTTGTTAAATTTTAACATCCATTTAACATCATTTAACATCCAATTACCTTTAAAAGTAAATGACAATTGATGTTAAATGTTGTTAAATTGATGTTAAAATTTAACATCAATTTAACATGTATGGGAAATATAATTTAGGGACATCCCTGGATTACAATTTCCTGTGGGCTCAACCTGTTGAAGGCCACATATTTGACAGAAGGGAATTTCTGGGATGCGTTTGCAGGCCAACTATTTGACAAACCATGTGACTACATGTGTATGGGCCAGCATATGTTGAAGGTATAGTTAAGGAACATCTCTGGACTACAGTTTCCTGTGGCCTCAACATTTTGCAGACCAAATGTATGACAAAGGACATTGGTGACTACACAATTTCATGGGCCAACAAATTTAAGAAAAGAAAGGGACATTCCTGGGTTACAGTTTCTTGTGGCCTCAAACATTTCAAAGCCAAGGATTTGACCGTTCAATTGGGAACATAGTTGGACTACAACTTCCTGTGGCCTCAAAGGGTTTGCAGGCCAAATATGTGACAGAACATGTAACTGCATGTTTATGTGCCTACATATGTTGAAAGTATAGTTAAGGAACATCTCCGGACTACAATGCGCTGTGACCTCAACATGTTGCAGGCCAAATGTATGACACAAGAAATTGGAAACTACACAATTTTATGTGCCAGCAAATTCCAAAAACAAAACGGAGTTACAGTCTCTTGCGGCCTCAAACATATGCAGGCCAAAGCTTTGACAAACAAATTGGTGACTGCAATTGTTGAATTAAGGACGATATTTGGACTACAAATTTACGGCGGCCTCGAACATTTGCAGGCCAAATGCTTGACATTGAGCATTTGTTGGACTGCAACTTCCTGTGGCCTCAAAAGTTAGCAGGCCAAAAACTTGACAAAACATGTGACTACATGTCTATGGGCCAACATATGTCCAAAGTACGGGTAAGGAACATCTCTGGACCACAATGCGCTGTGACCTCAACATGTTGCAGGCCAAATGTATGACAAAAGGGATTGGTAACTACACATTTTTGTGGGCCAACACATTCAAAAATAGAGAAAGGGACAATCCGGGGTTATAGCCTCTTGTGGCCTCAAACATTTGCGGGCCAAAGAATTGACAGCAACTTGTTATTTAAGGAACATATTTGGACTACACATGTGCGGCGGCGTCAAGCATTTGCAGGCCAAATGCTTGACAAATAAGTTGGTAATTACAATTTGGGATAGTTGAACATCTTTTGACAAATGCAATACAATTAAGGAACATATTTGGACTACAACTTTCTGTGGTCTCAACATTTTGCAGCCCAAACTTGTGTCAGACAAATTGGTGACTACATGTTTTATGTGTTAAAGTATTTCGACGAAATAATTATCATGGATGGCACCCTTTTCTCAAGGGGTTTTGGGCCAAGAGTGACACCCTCTTCCCAAGGAGTCGCGGTTACTCGTGGGTGACACCCTCTTTTCGAGGGGTTGACACCCTCTTTTCGAGGGGGTTTTAGATGGCCCAACATGATTTGCCCTAGAACTCGCAACCACACAGGGAAAACTAGTTAGCGTTCCATGTTTGGGGTTCGCTCTCAATTCCACGTGCTTCCCAGCAATTCATTTGTGATCAATTTTGATCCAACGCATCGTTGATCAAAATTTGCAAAAACAAGTTGACCCATATCATGTTTTAAGTGGGACGCCTGCAAAAAATATGTTCATACTATCTGGCATAATTCCAGCACCATCCACCCTGGCCAATGGACCAATTGAAAGCCAGCAACCCATTTTTTTTGGTTCATCATGTTTTCATAAATTTCCACGCCACCAAACCCAAAGAAGGCAAACGCAATGAAGATAACAAAGTTCCCATGAGAAAAGGGAAAGCAAAGGTGATGAAAAGTGTTTTGAACATAACTGCGACATGTTGGCCAGGTGACGCCTGCAAAGGCACAAAGAAAATCAACATCAAGCGAAGGAACAAAAACAGGAGAGACACCGCAAGCAATCTCAGGGCAATGCTGGGGAAATGGGAGGGTCCCAGGGCTTGGTCCAAGTACCAAACATCAACCAAAGACAAAAGTAAAAGAAAGGGAACAGTTTGTACACCCGTGAAGCCGGCGAAGCCGGTTGGCAGACGTTTCAAAACTAGAAGAACGATAGTTTGCAGCAGGCTTGTTTTCCCCTTCTCTGTCTCTCTCTCTCTCTCTCTCTCTCTCTCTCTCTCTTTCTCTCTTTATCTCACTTTGTCTTTGTCTTTGTTTCTCTCTTTCTCATTGTCTTTTTATTTGTCATGTTCTTTCTCTTTCTCTCTTGCTCTCTTGCAATCTTTATCTCTTTATCTTTCTCTCTTTGCCTCTTTCTCTCCTTCTCTCCTTCTCTCTTTCTCTTTGTCTTGTTATTCCTTGCTTTCTAAATTCATGTCTTGATTTATTTATTTATGTTTTCTTTCTTTAGGTATTTATGTTTGTCTTTCTTTATTTATAGTTATTTATGCATGTCTTTCTTTTTGTTGATTTGTTTCGTCATTTCTTTCTTCATTTATTTCATTGTTTTCTGTATTGGTTTATCTCTTTATATCATTGTGTTTTTTATTTCTTGAGTTATTTCTTTCTTTATGTCTTCCTTTCGTTGTTTATGTTCCTTCTTTGTTTCGTTATTTATGTGTTTAGGTATTTCTTTCTTTATTTATTTTTCGTTATTTCGTTATTTCTTTCTTTCTTTCTGTCTTTCTTTCTTTCTTTCTTTTTTATTATGTTTTCTTTCTTTCTGTCTTTTTGTCTTTCTCTCTCTCTTTCTATCTTTCTTTCTTCATCTTTCTCTGTCTCTTTCTCTTGCGCATTTTTCACTTCTTTCTCTTTCCCGCTCTCTTGTTGTTTTTATCTTTCTCTTCCTCTTCATATTTCCCTTTCTCTTCTTTTTCTCTTCTTTTTCTTTCTCGTCATCTCTCTCTCTCTCTCTCCCCTTTTTGGAACAAGGAGGAGCCCTGCGCTCCTTTTGGAGCTGACAGCCCTTGCCTTGCGCCTTGCAGCAAGTGTTCTTTTCATCTCCTTCGCGCGTCACCGCTGCGGCCTGGGAGTGGAAACAGGAATGCCATTTGTTTTTTGAGCGGGGTGAAACATGCAAATGTCTGAAACTGATTAAGTGGGCACAAAGCGCGCAAGTGCAAGCTTTCAGGAGCTAGCGACTACCTTCTTTTCGCGTACAATCAAGCACATTTAGGAGCAAGCGGCTTCCTGATTTTTGCTTACGGGCTATAGAGACTGTAGGAGGAGCCCAAGGCATCCTACGCTTTGTGCTAATGACAAAACATGTCACGCAACTAATCGTCTGAACAAACTCTGTTTCCAGCGGATTCTGCAACAGTATATAAAGCGAATATCATGCGAAGATGTGCCCGAGGCATCTGCGATATGGAAATGGAAAGTCATGCCATGCAACAAAACTCAGCGAATATACCACGAGCATGCGCAGCTGACCCACGTCGGTTGACACGGATCCACGTCAACCCGAATCCTCGTCAAGCGTTTTTTACACGAATCCTCGTCAACTCGAATCAGCGCTGAAAAAAACGAATCCTCGCCATCGAATCCTCGCCGGAAGGACTGGGCTGTAGCAGCGTCAGCATGCCAGCGCCGACCGATGGCGCCTCGCGCCCGGGTGCTGTGGCAGAGCCTCCTGCCACCTCGGCGGAGGGAAGCGGCGCGGCAGCGCTTCCCTCAGCCCCTGCCGAGCGACCTCGGTCGCCGGAGCTGCCACCGCGGAGGCCGCCGTCGGAGCCCGTGGGCACTGGCGGCGAGGGTGGCGAGGGCCGCGAGGGCCGCGAGAGCGGCGAGGGCCGCGAGGGCGGCGAGGGCCGCGAGGGCGGCGAGGGCGGCGCAAATGCGGCCGGCGAAGGCGGCGAGCAGCCCGCACGCCGCCGCACGCGGGGTGGCTCGCGGCGGACTGCGAGGACCGACAGCTCGTCAAAGTGCATGACGTGCTGGCGGTGGATCGCGGACGGCGAGTGGTCGTGGCAGCAGCATAGGGCTTCCGACTACCACAGGTTCTGGGCCCGCAAGTCGGCTGCAGAGCCTGCGCCTGCAGCTCCCGCTGCAGCTCCCCCGGCGGCGCCGCCGCCCGAGGTCAAGCGCGAGCCGGAGGAGGCCTCCGACGAGAGCCGCAGCTCGAAGAAGAAAAAGAAGAAGCCGCGCCGCAGCGCGCCGCCGCCGCCGGATCGCACGCGCGACCCGCGCGGTCCGGACAAGCGCGGCGGCCCGCCACCTGACCCAGGGGCAGAAGGTGGGGCGAAAGCCGCGGCCTTGACGGCCATGTTCGAGCGCGCCGTGAGCGCGCTGGAGGGGTTTTAGGCGATTGGCCTTTGGGCCAATCGCCGCTTGGCCTTTGGGCCATCCACTTGGCCTTTTGGCCAGCGGCTGCTTCGCTTTGGATCCTGGCCCATGGGCCGGAGCGGCCGACTGGCCGACTGGCCGCATCGTCGCGGCTACGTCGCTTTGGGGCGGACTGGCCTATGGGCCACGCCTGGCCGACAGGCCAGCGCAGACACGGTTTTTGGAGGGAAAAAGTGCGGCCGCGAAATGGGGGGGGGGAGCAGGGAGGGGTGGGAGGAGAGAGGGGGGGAAGATGTCAGAAGATATCAGAAGATATCAGAAGATGTCAGAAGATATCAGAAGATGTCAGAAGATGTCAGAACATGTCAGAACATGTCAGAAGATGTCAGAACATGTCAGAAGATGTCAGAAGATAAGATCTTCCATGTCAGAAGATGTCAGAAGATGTCAGAAGATAAGATCTTCCATGTCAGAAGATGTCAGAAGATAAGATTGTCCATGTCAGAAGATCTCAGAAGATGTCAGAAGTCAAGATTGTCCAAGATTTTGTGTCGTTCACCGTGTCTGTCCCGCTTGGTTCTTTCGGCTCGACAGCAATCCCCGCCACGTAACTGCGCACTTCCTGGCTCGACCCACAGATCACATGGCTATGAAGCGTCCCGCTTCCGCAATCACAAAGAAGCCAGCTGCCCATGAGGCAAGCAAGCTCACCACGGCTCAGCAGCTGGGCAGCTACCTCTTCGGCCACGGAGAGGAGGAGACCCAGCGCAGGCTGGCTAAGCTGTCAGAGACGCAGCGCCAGACGCTCACGAAGATGTTCGAGCGCGCTCGCAAGGAGAACAGCCAGGAGTATGACGCTGAGGGCCTTCGGGGCCCCGGCGCCAACCGCAAAAAGAGTCAGCTCCTTCTAGCGCGGCTCCAGCACGGATTCAGCGAGACTTACTGTGAGCTGGCGGCCAAGATGGTGCTGACGCAGTCCCGCACCACGCGCGAGGAGTGGATCCCGCTCAACGAAGCCAAGAAGTCCTACGGGCCCAAAGAGCTCAGGACTCGCCTGAAGAAGGGCTCCCTAGAGTGGCGCCGAGACCCGGACGACCAGGAATTCTTCCAGGTGCGCAAGCGCCGCGAGTTTCGCGAGACTGGCACGACGAAGCAGAAGGAGCTCTCAGCTCGCTCGGTGGCTTCGGGGTCGGGAAGCAGGCCTGGCGCAGCGCGGGTTTGGGAGCAGCTCGAGTCGGAGAGTCAGGAGCCTGGCTGGTCAGACCTCAAGATGTCGCGGGCCAAGAAGCCCAAGGCTGCGGACAAGCCGGGCGGCGACCTCGGCGCCATCATGGCGCTGCTTGACGCCCCGGGCGCCGAGGCGGCCTCTGACGCCGAGGCGGCCTCCAACACCGACGGTGGCGGGGAAGAAGGGGAAGAAGAGGACCCTGTCTCCCAGTCCGAAGAGGAGCCGCTGGCGATCAAGGATCAGACGCGTGGCTCTGCACGCTCCAGCGACGGCGGCAGCAAGGTCGGGCTGGAGGAATTGGAAAAGTACAGCGCGCGCGTCGGCTCTGTGGGGCTCCCCGAGCTACGTCGGCGCTTGTCTGAGATGGCTAACCTTGCGGCTGCAGCCGCGAAGGAAGCGAGCGCCATGGAGAAGAAATCTAAAGGCGCGCTGAAGAAGCAGGCTCAAGGCTGCAGCCAGAGCCTTCGTGCTGCGAAGAAGGCGATCGAGTCTGCTCTGGCGGCCCCGCGGGCCAGCGCTGAGACATGCAAGCAAGCCCTTCTTGACTGCGTGAAGTGCTTGAGCGCGTGGCGCCGGACGCGCGCCCAGTCGAGGGGCTAGCCACTTACAGCGCAATGGGCCACGCTTCCATGTTGGGAGATTTTGCTGGCATCGGCCGCCACGCGCACGTTTTGGAAGGAGAAAAAGCCTGCCGCCCCTGCTGACTGTCAGGACCCACGTGCAACTTTTTCTTTAAAAAAAATCCCCCGCGCTGGCTTTGTCATGCATCTAGAAGTTTGTCGCCGCAGCACTTTGCACCCGCACGGACGAGCGCGGCGGGCAATGGCAAGGCGCCGCGCCAAAAAGCGCACGGCCGAAGAAAGGGCCCTTGACGACCTAGCAGAGCCTCACTCCGCGCTGTGGACCTGCTTGATTGAGCTCTGGGCCTGGGGCAGCTTGTCCAGTCCGATTGTTCAGAAGCTAGCGTCGGCGGCCCGTCAAAGCGGGTGCCGCGCCAGCGATATCTCGACTCTTGCGAACCTCGGCCACGGCGGCGCGCAAGAAGGAAACGTGCACAGGGATCTCCTGCGCGCGTACGCTGCCCGCTGCGTCACTCCAGAGCTCCGGCGGGTCCCGTGCGTCACACGAGTGAAAAGCGCGGAAGGCGAGCGCACGGAGAGCACGTCGCAGGCTATACTGCCAGCCTCCGAGTGGATTCGCAGCCTCTGCGAGCACGGGTTGGACGCAGCCCTTCTGGGCTCCGAGGCAGACCGAGTGCGCTTCTGGGAGCGCCAGCTGAGCTCCCCTCGAGCCGTTGGCGTGGGGTACTACCACGTCCGAAGCTTTTGCCCCGCGCAGACAATGCCTCTGCTTCTCTTTGCGGACGGGGCTAGCCACGCAGAGCATGACGGCACTGTGGCCGTCTGCTTCCGCAGCCTGCTTGCCCACCAGTGCGACATAGCAGAGAGCATGTTTCTCTTAGCTGCCCTGCCCAAGTCGGCAGCCGTTAAAAGGGAATCCTGGCGGCAACTATGGTCCGCCCTGGTGGCGGACTTCAATGATCTGGCTCACGGCCGCGCAGCCGACGGGTCCGCGTTGCCTCTGAGGGCCGTGGTGTGGGTCGTCTCGGGCGACTATGAGCACATGGCAAACGAATATGGGCTGCCGCACTGGGCTAGCTTCCGCTGCTTTTGGTGCTGCAAGCAGAAAGCTGACTTCTTCGACTTCGGCGACATTGCGCGCCAGACCTACGCTGTCGAGGACTTACTCGACCAGGCAGCCCTCGAACACCCACTCACCGCTTTGACAAATTTTTCTCCTTGTATGTTTGCCATCGACACCTTGCACTGCCTGGATCTGGGCGTTGCCGCGCATGTGTACGGCAACGTGTTCTATGAGCTCACGCGGGATTGGCCGGAAACCAAGATCGGCAGCATCCAGCGACTCAATCGCGAACTGCGGGCGCATTGCGCAGCTCTCGCGGTGCAGCCGCCGCCCCTACTACGACACGAGCACTTCTCGCCCGGTGCTGGCGGGTACCCGATTCTGCGACACATCAAGGGATCAGTCGTGAGGCGCCTGGCGCCTGCAGTCGCGGCCCTGGCAGCCACGTATGGCTGTGGGTCCACCCACCGCAAGAGGCGCGCGCGCGTGACATCGCTGCTCGCAAGCCTCTACGAGGCTGCAAGCTGCCGAGATCTGGTGATGCCAGCGAACAAGCATGAAGACTTTGTCAATGCGCTTTCGGAGTTCCTAGACCAGTACCGATGTCTGAGAGCTGCGTGTCGTGATGATAGCTGGCACATCGTCTTTAAGTTCCACATGCTTCGGCACTTGGATGAGCAGTCCAAACACTTGAGCCCCAGGTATGTGTGGACGTACCCTGGGGAGACGTTCATGTCTCTTGTGTGTCAGCTAGCCGGATCCTGCTCGCGGGGCACCCCTGGCCGACTGCTTGGCGTCAAAGTGCTAGAGAAATACCGGGTTGCTCAGCACCTCATGCTCTCAGGTCAGATACCTGTGCGCTCTCGTATGGTCAGCGACGAGCTCGGCGAGTAGATTTGAGCCAAAAAGAGCGCGCGCAAATATCGGCGTATACATATATATATATATATAGACAGATTGATGTGACTTTGTAATAAGCAATAAAAGGATCCAGGTATCTGCCGCAAGCATCGGACATATTTTCGCGATTGAAATTAAAAAACCGCGATTGAATTTACAAAAACCCGCGATTGAATTTGGTGCGCAGCATATTTCTGGCGCGATTGATTTTTCAAAACTAAGGCGCCCCTCCCGCGATTGAATTTGGCGAAAACACAAAATTTTGGCCGCGATTGATTTTTGCGTTTTTTGCCTTGTTTTTGAGCAAATTTCAAGAGCGATTGAATTTTGACGCCGCGATTGTTTTTTTTCAATCTCGGATGCTTTGGGTGGTTCAAGGAGTCCACGGCGGATGTCTACACCCGGGAGAAGCGACACGTGGTGTGCTCCATCTGGGACCAGGTCCTCCAGAAGCTCCCGTCCATGCAACTCGAGGCAGGAAGGGCGGTCCGAGTCGACCTCGGACATGAGGACTGGGAGGACAAGGTGGAGTGCCCGGCCTCACCGAAGGCCTTGTTCAAGGAAGTCCCGGACACACCGCCCTCGAATGCCAGCTGGGATGTGATCCCCGCCAACAAGCCGGCCATCACCAAGATGGCTGCGGATGAGGTGCCCCCGCCTCGGGGTCCACTGACGGTGGTAGCCACCACGGCCCGAAAGGGTCCCACCAAAGCTTACAGCATGCACCTACTGGACACAGATGGAGTCACAGTGGGGTGCGGCTGGAGGCCGGGACCGCTCAAGATTTCGGAGCTGGCGGAGCAGGACTTCCATGCTGAGCCGGAGGTGTACCTGGGATGCACCAGATGTTTCCGGCATTTCACCTTCCCGAACACGTGGATGGCCGTGGAGCCCTACGCAGCACAGGACTCCGAGGCCTCCATCTCCCTCTCCTCGGACACCGACGAGAGCGTGGACACTCAGTCGGACAAGGAGGCGGTCGTCCTCCCGGAAATTGAGTGAGGGGTGGATAGCGCAGGTGCCGAGGGCCCTGACACGCTTCCCCCCATGCCTCAAGGCAAGGAGGCAGGGGGAGAGGGCGCAGGTGCCGAGGGCCCTGATACGCCCTCCCCGCACCCCCCCCCCAGCCCCGCGGCCAGCGGGGAGCGCAGGTGCCGAAGGCCCTGACACGCAACCCCGAAGGGGCCTGGAGGGGGGGAGACACAGGTGCCGAGGGCCCTGAGATGTTCTCACCCCTATCCCAGGGGGCCAGTGCCCCGGGAACCAGGGGACACAGGTGCCGAGGGCCCTGAGATGTCCCCGGGCATCCCAGGCGGCGGATTGACGGGGTCCGCACCGGGTGGACCGCAGCCGGACCGCTGGACGCACAGGTGCCGAGGGCCCTGAAATGCGACAGCGGGACCACACGGCATACGTGGAGGGAGGACCTCCCCAACGACCAGCTCGTCCGTTGGTATTGGCAGCTGATGCGATCCGTCCGTTGGGGATGGCATCAATTCTACTCCCATCAGCTGCTGAGGGGAGCTGCCCAGTGGAGCTGGGCAATCCTCCCATTTTGGCACTAATCCTTATGCGGCGTAAAGGATGCACCGTTTCGCGATTAAGGTACCAGTAGCACCAATGTGGTGCTTTGAAGAGTCTGGGCTAAAGCGTTAACCGTAGGTGGTCGCTTGTCTTGACTCTTAATAAGTATCCACTTGGGCCACCATTTTGGCTCAAGTGGACCTTTTGATCTTTTGTCTTGTGATTTGAAATCCCGCCCACCCACACCATGGCGGCGACACCAGATGAGTTGGTGGCACCACCACAGGAAGTTCCTGGAGTGTACACGGACGCAGTGGCTAAGCTCCACAAGACCGCCAGGAACCTCATGGTCCTCAAGGGCATCCCGTGGTTCATCCAAGCGACACTGTCGGATGAGGGCTTTGTCTCGATGGAGGACCTCGCGACCCGGTGGGACTCGCCCGACCGTGCAAGGGAGACGGCGCCGGGGGAGTTGGGCTTCGCCCCCAACAACCACCACTACACGGATGTGACCTCCCGGCTGATCGCGGCCCGCATGTTCCAGGTGGTTCACGCGGCTCAACGATCCATGGGAGTTGGGGCGCATGCAACAGCGGGACCCGGGCCACACACGCCCGGGGACACCGCCCCGAATCTCACGGTCTCGTGCGAACGGGGACAGCTGGAGAGGGTTTGGGAGGAGAAGACCAAGCTCACCAAACCCAAGCTGGCCCTTCAAGGAAGCGACCAGCTGGTGAAGCGCCAGTTCAAGCTCTGCGCAGGAGGCGAGATCGGTTTCATCCCCATGAAATACCTGGTAAGCGCACTCCCGGAGCCAGGAGAACGGCCATGGAAGACCACTAAGAAGAGCACGGTTGATGGCTGGGACCGGGAGGATGAGGTGGAAGAGCGGGGCGAGCCCAAAACTCGCCACCAGCTCGAGAGGATGCACGCGGTGTTCCGCAACACCCTCCTCATGTGCGTCCTCTCGTTCCCGCAGTTCGGCCAGTTCGACATCACCCGGGAGGACTTGGAGAGCTGGTACGAGTGGTTCTATGGTGAGGACATCGGGGGCCGTTTTCCCTCGCCAGAGGACCACGTCCTGGCAAACGCAACGCATGGCGAAAGATTCACGAGAAGATGCATGAGGGCAACACCCTCAAGGCGGCCATGCTGTCGGTCAGGCAGGACACATTGTTCTGGACACGTGAGGTCTATGAGAAGATCAAGACCTTTTCCAGGGGCCGCCCATCAACCAGGACATCCATGGACTACGCACCACCTCAGAAGGGCAAGAACAAGTCCAAGGGCAAGGGGAAGTCCAAGGGCAAGCCTGGGAACAAAGGGAAGGGTAAGACCCCCCACCGAACAATCAGGCGTCCCGGGGCGGTAACAAGCAGGCAGCCACCGACCCGAAAGGGAACCAGTTCTGTAACAACTGGATGCGCGGGCGCTGCCCGGGCAACTGCGGCCGCACCCACAAGTGCAACCTCATCCTGGCAATGGGCCGCATCTGCCTGGGGGACCACCTCCCGCAGGACTGCCCGGGTTGACTAGGGGCGCTGACCCCTACCCCCCGGGAGGCCTCAGGTGCCGAGGATAAGGCCCGGGGGGGCGAGAAGGGGCGCAAACGCCCCAAGCAGGCACAGAAGCCCCCTCCTGCAGGTGCCGAGGGCCCTGACACAGGGGGGGGACAGGCCAGGTGGCGGCCATCCTCGGCGGAACAAGGATGGGGACGGCAGAACCAGCGTGCACAACGCCCTCGCCGTGATCAGAACAGCCACACAACCGGCACAACGGCGGCGCCTCAGTCCCGAGCCACAGGTGCCGAGGGCCCTGATATGGCGGGGACGGGACGGTTCCCCGCAGGTGCCGAGGGCCCTGACACGGGGGGCCGCACCCAGAAGGCCCGAGTGCCGGATGACTGGCAGCACACCGCAACGCCAAGGGACACTCCCAGGAAGCAGCCGATCCCACTTCCGGCGCCCAACATCATCAAGCAGGACCCGGTGGTTTTCCACAAGAGCTCGGTGGGGCTGAATGAAGGGGGCCAACGCCTTTCAGCTACCCCCCTGACAAGTCCAACGGAGCCGTCACCGGGATTGGACATCTTCCCGTGGATGGAGAACATCCCTGAGCGTCTGGTACAGCGGCTGAGATGGACACAGGGCACATCGCCCAAAGTTCCATCCAGTGGGCCCATCATTGTCCTGCTCTATGCAGGCAAGGAAGACCCAACTTCCTTGGACAGCTGTCTTCATGCCAACTACCCACACCTTTCCAGCATGGTGGTGGCGGTAGACATCCTACGGTCTGGACCAAAAGGGGACCACGATATGCTCCAACCCGAGCTGTATGGAGCTCTTTGCACGGCAGCAAAGCAGGGCCGAGTGGTCTTCATTGGAGGAGGACCCAACTGCAGGACATGGTCCATCCTGCGCCACATACCAAAACCGGGGGCTCCCACCCCGGTGCGAGGGCGCACTCCAGAGACACTTTGGGGCCTTCCACACCTGGACCAGGCCGCCCAGACTCAACTTGATGATGACAGCATCCTCATTCTGAGACAGATGTACATCACCAGCCTGGCAAGGGCCTCACGAGCGGCGGTTTCTCTGCCAGGGCCCAGGTCCTTCCTGGAACACCCGGAGGACCCAGTGGTGAGCAGCTCGCTGCCCAAAGCCAAGGAATGCTCATCCTTCTGGATCACAGAGGAGGGGCAGCTTTGGATGGAGGAGAACTCCTTGACAGCAATCTCCTTCGACCAGTGCCGCCTGGGCCAGCTGGTCAAGAAGGCCACTACGCTGGCCACGGATCTCCCGATCCAGGACTGGGATCAAATGCGGTGCACGCATCAGTCACATGTGGGCACCAACGAGTCCTCGACTCTTAGCAGATACCCTTGGGATATGATGGCAGGCCTGGCCAAAGCCATCGCTGTGTCACTCGCAGCGCCGGGGCACATCCGGATCCCCTCACAATTTCCGGGAAACCCCAAGGAACCACCTAAGGGGCGGGGGTCGGACCCCCCGGAAGGCCCGGGGAAAACGGGGGCCCAGTCAAGGAGGCGGTCCCTCCTCATCGCACCAGGGCTCAAAGCCCGGAGGCAAGAACGCCCCGAAGCCCCGCCTGCACGGGCAGTTCCACCCTGAGGCAGACACCGTAAGCCCTCGTGGAACAATGAACCCAGACTTCCCATCTCCCATGCCCCCGATGGCCGGAGATGCGGAACAACTGGGGAAGGAGGGACAGGGGGACCAGGTCCTGGACCGCCCCGAATGCCTGCCCGCTTTCAGGGTCCCACACCTCACTGACCGGGTGGCGATTGTCCAATTGGGTTTCCGCTCACGCCCCCTGAGGGATGGGGGGGGAAAACCTTCCCCAGGGAGGCTCAACCCCCCTTTTCGGAGAATTTCCCCATTGGCTACTTTGGGCGCCCTGATCATGACCCTTACCCGGCCCTGGATTGACAAGGTCCGAATGTCCCTGGCATCAGGTGCCACCACACACCCCTTCCAGGAAGCCGACCTCGAGGAGCTGCGGGCTATCCTAGGACCGAGGCACCTCCATGAACGATGCCCAGGACAACCCTTCCTCCTGGACTTAGTGTCGCACTTGGCATCCCTTTCAGGTGACCCTGATTGGGAGTTCCCCCTAACACTGAAAGAGGGGGTCCCCTTGGGAGTCTCGGACCCTACCTTGACCTCCCCGGGAGTTTGGCCCACTAAGGAGGAGCTTAAGGGAGAAGCCTGGCTGGGGGAAGATCCCCCCCCGCCAGTGGCTCATGATAACTACCCAACGGCTGAACTCTTTGCCAAGGAAATCGAATCAACCTTTTACGAGGAACGAGCCTTGGACATGGTGGACGGGCCCTTCACTCGCTCCGAGGCGGCAGAGAGGTGCCGCTGCAAACCGGAGGAACTTTGCCCGGGCCCCCTTGCAGGGATTGATGAGTCGGACAAGATCAGGACGATCTATGATGGCTCAAAAGGGGGAGCAAACGCACACATCCAGGCTCACACGGAGGAGAAGACCACCGCACCGATGGTTGGAGACTGCCTCCATGCCATCCACTGGCTCAGGACAGCGGCGGACCATCCTCATCTACTCCGAGCCCCATCCTCGGGCACTGATGAGGAACCTCGGGATGTTCACCAGCCGGTGCAGGGGCAGTCCCCAGGTGCCGAGGGCCCTGAGAGGGACCCCCACAGCACCAGCCTGCCCCCAGGTGCCGAGGGCCCTGATAGGGGCAGGCGGATGATGGAGACCTCCGGCGGCCTGGACGTCTCTCCGCGGTCAACACCCTCAGGGAAGGGGCCACTCCCAGGTGCCGAGGGCCCTGATAGGAGGGCCCCATTCCCCCCAACCCCCCCAGGCACGGAACGCCCTGGGGGGAGCAGGGGGGAACCCCTGACGTGGCAGCCGCCGACACAGGGGGAAACCTTCATCATCCTCAAGGCGGATGTCACCAAGGCCCACAGGCGCATAAAAGTGCTCCAGAAAGACTGGAAATACCAGGTGGCCTGCATCCAGAACCGGTGGTGGGTCAATAGAGTGGGCACGTACGGCATGGCCTCGGCACAACTGTACTGGGGAAGAAAGGCATCCTTGGTGCTCAGACTCTTGTACTACATCTTCCCTCAGGTGGACTGGCACTTAGTTTTTGTGGACGACTACTGCTGGGTCCTCAGATGCAGCAGGGCGGACTGGGACGCCACAGCCATCCTGGCCACTCTTCTGGCGCTGGGAGTCCCGCTTTCTTGGAAGAAGACGGCGCTCTCCCCGGTCAATACCTGGTTGGGATTCGTGGTGGACCCAATCACGCCCTGTGTGCTGCTGGCTCCAGTCAAGCACGTCATAATCCTGGCCACTCTCAAACGGCTGGCCCAGGGGGACATCTTTACCAGCAAGGAGGTGGAACAAGCCCTGGGCCGGATTCAATGGGCTACTTCGGCGTGTCCATTGACGAAACCTTTCCTCCAGCCCTTTTGGAGCTGGAAGAAGGCCTGCACCACTTCGGGCAGGCCACCGAAGCTGGTTCGTGCTCTGGCCATCCTTCTGGGGAAGCTCTTCAACCAGAGGTTCCCACTGGCATCTCCATTTGCTCCCACACTTCCATGGACGGGGGCATCTGATGCGGGAGCTGGCAAACAGGCGGACCATGCATGGGTTGGTGGTTGGTGCTCGGACGTGCCCAACCCCGACAAGTCCCGAGTGAAGTGGTTCCAACACACACAGGGCGAGCCGTGGGCCTTCACTACTGGGGACCCGCAGCGGGCGATAGCGGCCTTGGAGCTCTTCGGCCTCCTCCTTTTGGTGAGGGCTGTTCTGCTTTGTGCAGCCGGCTCGGCTTCTCACACTAGGATTCTGGTTGCTAGTGATAACCAGGGAAACGTTTTCTCCCTGCTTAACGATTCCACTCGCAGGATGCCCAATGCGGCCATCCTCATGGAAATTGTGTTAACACTGCATGACCACCAGGTCATGTTAGGACCGTCGCATGTGAAGCGCGACTTTAACACATGGGCGGATGAACTTACTCATCCGGACCCGCAATTTCCGACTGAGAACCGGGTCTTCCCCTCAGTCGAAAGCGAATTGATCAAGCTGATCTTCGCTACTTTCCTTCCTCACCCATGATGCCGGGAGGGCATCCGGTGAGGTGGGAGGATTCCTCCCTCGCTGTGGGAGTGGCATCAATTCTACTCCCATCAGCTGCTGAGGGGAGCTGCCCAGTGGAGCTGGGCAATCCTCCCATTTTGGCACTAATCCTTATGCGGCGTAAAGGATGCACCGTTTCGCGATTAAGGTACCAGTAGCACCAATGTGGTGCTTTGAAGAGTCCAGAGGTCCTTATCCATTCCGTTTCCAGGAATGTTTCTGGGTGCTAAATAGCCCATGTGTTCTGATATACTCAGAGAAATGAACAAGTAAAAGGAATGGGACTCTGGTGGTTTTAGTCGGAAACTAACCCCAAACGAAATTTTGCGAAGCCCTCAACATGCCATCACTTTAACGAGCCATCCGAGTGAACCCAGCCTCGGCTTCGAGGTATGGAGTTCAGCCTCCAAGTGGCGCAGGACTTGCGCGGCTGCGAGCTGAATCTCATGGTGGCGCAGATTGTGGGCCTGAAACACGGCACCGCCCTGGTCCTGCTGCACCAGACATGCACCTGGGCCTTGGATCTGGGCCCTGGATCCGGCCTTGGAGTTGGCCTGCATTGTGTTTTCTCTCTTTGTATTTCTATAAGACGTGAATCACTTTGGGTTAAAGATTGCGAATTTAATGTGTGAGTTTCCTGGTGGGGTGATGTTCAAAGGGGAGATGTAGGGAGCCCTCTTACTCAGACATGGGGGTGGCACGTGCTGGTCCTGCCATATGGCTGCGAGTCAATTTATAAGGTCCGGAACAGGGTCCGGAACCCACATGCGATCCAGACCTCCGTTCCAGACCTCCGTTCCAGACCTTGCCTAGAAACATGTTCCAGACCTTCCGTTCCAGAGCTTGTTTATGTATATGTCTAGTTTAGAGTATTGATTCAGACGGTCAGGTGATTTGGTAGGTTATTGACCCCCCAATACTACGCGTTAAAGCTGGTGTTCGAGAGAAGCTTGAGGTGCTAACGATGGGATTTGCTTGTTGAGCTTTGGTGGTTAGGGCTGCGTGGCTTGTAATCATTGGGACTTGGATGGAATTGGGCAGCGGTTCTGTTGACAGATGTGTTTAGGGTCAACCCCGCCGCTATTTGTTCGATACGATACGGTAACGGTTCGATACCGCTCTCAGTCGTCACATAGTGGAAACGACCATGTTTACATGCTGCTTGCTAGCATTCCCAAGTGCAAGCCACTCGCGTAACCGTTCCAGACCCCGTTCCAGACCCGTTCCAGACGTGTTCCAGACGCAGCGGAGCAATTTGCCACCAAGCCCACATGCGCGCACATGCCCCATGTAAGTAGCTGCACTTCTTACGCGGCCCAAGAAGCCTTCAAGGAGGTGCCGCATGGTAAGGCCGCGCGCCCCTGGTCGGTTCATCCATCCATCTACCCATCCATCAATTCATCCATCCATCTATCCATCTTACACTAAATGAACTGTGCTTGAGGACTCCACACATGTCTTCCCGGAGGTCCGGGACAACCAACCTTACGTAACTGACTCGTTCCAGACAGTCCGCGTCACCGCGGAACGTTCCACGCCAGAATATTGACCCACACCCATATGAGAAGCCTGGGACTTGGTTTGTGAGGCTCGGTGCCCATGGTGCCCACTTCACCTTGGTTAGGGGAACCAAAAGGAAGAACACCATTCTGGGCCCCCCTATTTTGACACATGCCCAATGAGGACCCCTGGAAAGCTTTGCGCGCAGAAGCACACCCCTTCTGGCAAAGGTTGGGCCGGCATTGGTTGAGGGTGTTGTCAGGGAACACACTGGATCTGCCAGCATTGGCTGAGGGCCCAAAGAGCGCGACCCTTCGCTTTCCAACCTTGAGGACAAGTAAGACCATATTGGCATAATCTGGTTATGGATTTAACCACCTCAAAAGCGGTTGGCGGACATGAATCCCCACATGGTGTCTACCAAAGGGTCCCTAGAACAAAATTCATGTCCATATGTTGATATACTTCTACACATCATTATTTGCGTCTACAAACGCAATTCTCGACGTACAAGATACCCCAAGCCAAATTGCTAGTTGTGTTGGGTGCTGCAGAGACAAGTTTTGACTCTTGGAAAGCCCAGCTGGAAAGACAATGTGCTGAGAAATGACCGGCATCATGAAACAGCATGCCTTGTCCAGGTGAATGCCGTGTGATTGCAATTCCGCTTTGATGCCGCATGCTTCGACCATCCATCAAAGCTAGCCCATACAAAAAACGGGTTTGAGCTAGTCATGCGTTCAAGGCTTTTCAATAATGTAATTTAAAATATAATCTAACTTTCGATCACCCGTTGTTTCAGACCTACTGTATTCCGTGCACGGAGTGGATGTGCAAATAACATTGAATCAAACCCATTGACCCCCAACTCCCTTGTCTTAGTCTTGGGTGGCTCTTGATTCTTGACCCTTGGCCTCCAGCATGATACATGATGGCCATAGTCTTGAATCTAGACAGTAACAGTCACAGTAACACGTGCTGGCATCTTACGCACATGCAAAACCAGTTGGTGCGCGATCAGAGGACATCAACAACTGAGTTACTTCACAAACACATGTCCCTGAGCAACAACTTGTTTGTTGTGTCAGTTTGCGCTCCAAAACATCATCGAAACATCATACCAAGACACGCTGACGAAGCCACCGTGTCATGCGCACAAGTCATGCTCAAGCCAAGAAACACTTTGGGTGATTTATTGGGCTTGAAGAGTGCAGACATCAAAACTGACATTCTGGGTTGCAGGATGACCTTTACAAAACCTCAAGGTTGACCGCAAAAGTGGAAAGATATTGTTCTTCTCAACTCCATCCATTTCGGGGATTTTGTGAATTGTTTTTTTGGTATTTAAGTTAAGGGAAACTACAGGGATTGAAAAAACAGGGTAAACCAAGCATGTCCGAAAGTTTCACAACAAATAAATATGTAACAGTTTGGGCCGCGGTCAACCCTCAAAAGGGAAACCAGGGAACCACGAACCAGGAGATAAACATCTGAGTGTTGCAACGATGCATTCCAGTTGTGCAAGGGTACACTCTTGCACATTGCGAACCCATGCAGGCAATGCCCCAGGTTCCATAGCTTTGGGCTGGTTTCTATCTTGGCGACGTGTCGGAATTGCCAAAACACCGCAGAACGCTCAAATGGACTCGCAAACAGATTTGCAAGTTGAAAACTGTGCATGCAAAGACTGGCACGGTGAATCATCGAAGCCCGCCCATGTCATGACTTTCTGCCCGAAGGATCAAACTCATGTTCAAAGGCAGGGGATTGTACAATTTGGAAGTATGTACATTGCACGACAGCTTCGCAGCATCGATTCATATAATCAGCATAGGTACATGGCTTAAAACTGACAATATATTTCTGCTGTTGCTCTACTGCTTGGGAATGTCTATTCAATTTTGCAGGGGCGAGTTGAATTGCTCAATGCTTTTCTCGCCCCATAAAATGCCTGTGACAGTCTTCCGCAATATTGTTGCACCCTCAGTGATGAGTTTGTTGTTTCCTTTTGACTGCCCCTCAAAGGATTTCCAAGTCTGAACCCATATTGGACTGTCCAAGGATGTAACATTCCAAGTTTGAGACATCCTCGCAGAGTTGGGAGGGACCCTCCTGCTCCTTTTCGAGTCGAGGCAAACTGGATCCGGCCCAAACTCTGGCAGAGCAGCAGGTGGAAGATGGCGCATCCATCTCCTACGTGCCTTCGACCAGAACCCAAAAAGGGATGGGTCATGTTTCCTTTTTTTTCCAAACCCCGTGTTTGGCACCAGCTCGAATCGCTATTTTCAGAGTTCTTGCGGATCCCTGATTGCCAGTTGAAGCTTGAATTGCCCCGGGACACGCTGCTGAGGTCGTTGAATGAACCAAACCCCACACTTTGGCAATCATTGGCACACGGGCATGCATTGTAGATATAGATGTATCACAATGTTTGCGGAGGTTTCCGCCGTTTAGGTGATGAAGCCGCTGAATGTGGGCCAGGCTTGGATGACACTCTACGAACCTTGGTCTGCAGGTGTGGTTTTTGGCTTGATTGAAATCTCCACATCCACACCAGCCTGTTCTGCATGGTGGTTCAAAGCACGGGGTACCACCTTTGCGATCAGGGCATTTTTGTTTTTGTTTGTTGTCTGCTCCAGTATCGGATTTCCATGATGCCATCTCCCTGTCAGCGTTGTTGCCATCGTCGCCGCCGTTTCATCCCTGGTGCCGCTGTTTTACATCTCAATCTGTGACCATTGACCATTCGGTCCATTTTTCACCACCATCACCACCTTTGTACGTGGTACCCAGAGTTGCTGTACCCCCCCCCCCCCGCGTAAAGGGATCCACCCCGAGCTACGACCTGCACCTTTCTGCGAGACACTCGCAGCCTAGGATGCCTTGTGCCCGCGGTCCGCCGCGGGCGCCGCGGGCGCTGCGGCGCCGGACTTCTCGGCGCTGGACGGGCTCCGCTCCATCGCCATCGACGTGAACGAGAGCCTGCCGCTGAGCTTGTTTTATTTTCACGTTTGGTTGGGGTCAAGGGTTGGAGCAACCGACCCGGCCCGGTCTCCGATTGGGCGGGTGGCTTTGGGACCTTTTTTTGGTTTGTTCTTTTTCGAGAAACGGCAGGAAACCCAGTGGAAAGGGCTGGCTTTTGAACAAAGACAATGCTTCAAGCGCCTGGGAGTTTCTAAAAGGGACCCCTTTGGGTTGTGGTATTAAAGATGAATCACAAGGAATCCAACCAGTTGAGGTACCACTACTTTGAGGATCCCCTCCCCCCGCCCCTTCGAATGCGCCGAGGAGCGGCTTGACGCTGCCGGGCAGCTTGGAGACCTTGAGCTTCGGCCACCGCTTCCAGCGGAGCTTGCACGGCGTGAGGCGGGCTCACGCGACAAGCGCGTTGTGCCGCCACTCCCAATTGAACTAAAGGCGGTTTCCCCTTCAGGGACTCGACCTAAACAAGGTCTTCGGCCGGGACTGGGCAGCAACCCTTGACTCCTCGACTCCTCAACTCCTCGACTCGGGCGCCAGGTTCCCCAAGGGCCTCCAACACCTCAGCTTTAGCGTGGGGGGCTACGAGGGCCTTATGAACCTGGACCTGCCCTCCCTGCAAAGCCTTACGCGACTGGACACGAATGGTCGAATCCGATCGATCGCTTGAAAAACCCAAAGGTTTTACGGAGAACACCAAGGGGACACCAAAGGAGGGGCTTTTTGCTCCTTGTTTGGCGCTTGTTTGGATTGGGAAGGCCGTTTTTGCCATTCAACAAGCTGTTGGAGTTTCATGGTCCATGCACTCAGGAAGATGGAAGTGAGACATGCTGCATGTGTATGGCGCCATTAAAGTGACATCCTCTGACTTGTCTTCGTTGATTGGGTGAAGGTGCCAAGCTGTCACACCGGGGCAGTCGGATTCCTGCTGGTTGTTCTTCGCCGTTTAAGAAGTTTCAGACGAGCAATGATTTTCCTGAATAATGGGAACCCCGGAAAAATCAGCTCGTGCTGTAAATAGGGAGGTGTCCCCTCCAAAAGCGATGATTCCCAACTGAAAGCGGACCCCCCTATGAATCAACCAGTGTTTTTTTAGTCCTAGTGAATTTTGAAGGTAAGCATGGGAGCCGCCCTTTGAGCAAGGACAACGGCTGGTTACCCATGATCTCGCTTTGGTGCACACCCAAGCAGCATTGGCATGGTTTCCAACCAATTTTACCTGAAGGACAATGCCTGCCGGTTTTGAGAACTTGAAACGTAGGTGTGTGCATGTGTGTTGACCAGATGGACCCCCCAAAATGATGGTTTTCCGTTTGGTTTCTTCAAGCAAACCTGAAAAGGGTCGTATTCTCAAACAAACACACACCCATGACCCCCTGCCTTTGACCGTGGCAAACAACAAGCTTCGCACACGTACACCATCCCAAAAAAATATGGGTCCCCCCCCCCAAGAAAAGCCAAGCCAACAACACAGAACAGAACAACCCCGCTTGGAACTGCCCGAGGCTGGGGGTCACCTTCGAGCAGCACATCCAGGCGCTGCCTGGGTCTCTGCAGCTCCTCGGAGGGACGTCAATTCGCCCGGAGCTCGAGATTCGGCGCTTTGGGTCCATTTTGGCTCAAATTGAAGCTGGGGTCACCAAACCGCAGGTTTTAGTCTTGGTTTCCATTTGCCAACTGCTTGTCATGCGGTGAGCGACGCAGACGGACAAAAGCTGGGATAAAGTCGAGGCACGCCCGAGGTTTTTGAGGAGCACTTTTTGGGGATCTTGTTCGATTGGCCCAGGTCTTTGATAATTCCCGAGTTGCGTGCTGCGATTCAGGTTTAGAGTTATGCTACCTTTGCCACAATCTGAACATGAACGCTGGGGGTTTTGCTGGCATGTTCCTGGGCTGCTCTGGGATTTTTGCTTGCGGACTGGAGAGCTTACGCGAACGTGCACAGGGAGATTCGGATATAGAAGCATCAAAGGATTGACGAACTGTTAGAAACTGTTCAAGGAGGCCTGCAAAAGTCGAAGGACACAAAGAGTGTGAGCGCCCCAGCCACCTTACCCTGAAAACAGGCGCAAGTTTCGATTCACGCCAGAGAGCTGCAACAAACGAGTTAACCAGAATGGTCCCCCCCAAAAAGAAAACAACAACAAAAACAAACAATCAAACAAGCATGTTGGTTGTCCTTCTGATTTCCCGCCCAAAAAGCTTTGGTTCCGAGCCTCCATAACCCAGCCACAAATGCTCGGCCGAGGAACCTGAGCTTTGGAAGCTCCGTGGGCTGTACGTTGGATGGCTTGCCCTTGCCGGGGGGCTTGCAGAACTTGGTGTTTGGCACCTGCTTCAACCAGAGCCTGATAGGTGCGGCGGGCTTGGTTTGTATTTTGTTTTGGGGGGAAGACGGTGGGGGGGTATGGGTCTTCGGTGCTTTTTTCGTTGGGGCGGGGGGGGGGGGGGAAGCAGGGGATTGTTTTGGGGGGATTCTGGATTCTTGGGCTTTGAAGAAGGTTGGCTCCAGGGTTGAAACGCAGAATGTGCTGAGCGACGACAAAATGAGCCTGGGCCCGTGATCACAAAAAAGGAGTTGATTCTGCAAAAGTGGGGAGCCCATGTTTAACCACAAGTCATCCATGGCCGGGACCACAAGACCTCGGGTTTTCATCAATTTGCCATAGCCTTGCCAGCAAAATCGATGTTTCTTTGCAGCTGTTTGTTTCACGAGCAGTTGCAGTCTAGGCATTTGTTATGTTCTACTTATGCTACTCCAGTGATCCGCGATCCAATGATGCTCACTCGGTTGGGTAGGCTCTTGACACCCCAAGCATCGCCTGACCTTCAGGCGTCATGCTGCCTGCGGGTCTCCGCAGCCTCACCTTGGGAAATTGCTTCAACCGAAGCTTGCAGGCACGGGTTGCCGAAATCTAAGCCCATCCCTTTTGTATTTTGAAACAAAAAGGAGGTCTTTCGGGCCTTTGGGCCAGGAGAAAGGGAAACCGACAGGTTGGAAGACTGGTGCGAGCGTGTTGAAACGGGTTGACTCGCACAGGGGGTGACCCTGCCGGGCAGTTTGCAGAGCCTGGCCTTTGGGAACTGCCGCTCGCCTCGATCAGTGGAACTGAGAGCGACGGATGGCCCTGTCATTGCCAAGGAACCCACCGGGAACCTTTAGTTAGGTTCCTCAGAAAAATGCTGGGGCCCAGGAGCCCGGTCAGATTGTAGGGAGATGGCGGATTCTCGTCAAGTTACGTGCCACGCATAGTTTGGGACGGGCTGGCCGCAATGAGCAGCCCTCCGTTTGGAGTTGCTGGTTTCGTATTGGCCACCTTCAGGGTTGACTGATCACACTTACAGATAAAGTCCCAGCGAGAGACGTGCTCATAGCGCTTATTTCTTGATTGGTCTTTGCGAGGGATTACCCCTTCCTTGCACAGACACGCAAAAGATGGAAGCCTTCACCCTCCCACCGACACCCACTCATGGGGCTTGGCAGGAGATTGCCATCAAGGAAGCCTTCCAAACCATAGAAGTTCGACTTTCCAGGTCGCAGGTTTGCCTTGGTTGGTACAAATGTCCATTGGCGCGACCCGCAAGCAAGCTCCAAAACTTGTCGAAACGGCGGTTGGTTAGCCAGGTTTCAACCAGAGCCTGGCCGGGGTTTGCTTGCCAGCGAATCTGCAGCACCTGAGCTTCGGGACCAGCTACAACCAGAGCTTGGTGGGGGTGGCGCTCCCGGAGCGCCTCCGTTCGCTGTCCTTCGGCTTTGATTTCAATCAGAGCCTCGGCCCGGGATGAAAACTGCCAGACGCCACTCCCGAGGTGGGGGGGGTGCCTGGTTTTGGCGTCTCTTTTAAACTGCCCAAGCAACCAAAACACTACGGGCATCTTTGCAGTTTTGGCGGACGCAAGGGGCTTTTTTTTGCCTTGAGCAGGCGTAAAGCAGACTCATCCGAGGAGCATGGCAGGAGTGCAGCTGCCTCACAGCCTCCAGAGGCTGACCTTCGGCAATGAATTCAACCGGAGCCTCGCAGGCATGGGACGCTCGCGGGATGTTTGCTCGCTTCGCATCGTTTTGAAGGCCCTTCTTCTCGTCTAGCTGGAACACGTTTGCAAATGTATATGTTGAATGTTTGGAGAGCAACCGGCTCACAGCTTGATGTTTGCAGGGTCCAAGGCAGGCATTTTACTATTCACGAGGACTGTCCTTCTGCGATCCCTTCGCTGGTGTACCCGCCATAAGTTGAGAGGCAGTTTGGTGCTAAGATAGAAAACGGCCTGAGCAAAAGGAAACATGAAGTCGAGTCTTACTGGCCTCTAATTGCCCTGTGGTTTTTTGTCAAGTCCCATCAAAGCGCCGCTATGAGTTCTTGGTCCTGAAAATCTGGGGCGTTCGAGTGCTTGCCAACACGCGTCACTCACGGTTTCGCGTCCGAGCGATGCTTGTGATTTGGTGCATCATGGCAATTCAGATTCACGCGAGCGGGCGCGAGCGGCGAGCGCTAGACAGTAGACACTAGTGGGCTGAAGCAGCGTGCCATTCACCTTGGGTTCCCCATATTACACGGGCGGCGCTAAACGCCTCGCCTGTGAAGCTGGTTTTGGTTTGGTTTAGCTCTGCCAAACCGACGACTCTTAAGGACTGCCGGCGCCTGTTTGAACCGAGACTCGCCGGGCCGAAGGGGCCTTCGCTCGCCGCTTTGCAGGAATTCCGCTCCCGGAGAACCTCCAGGACCTGGTCTTCGGCAACGGCTTCCGCCAGACTTTGGCCTGCCTTCCTGCGGGCCTCCAGAATCTGACAGCCTCTCGGGCCACGAGATGATTTCCCCCCCCCCCCCGCGCGCGCGTGGCGTGGGGGGAGAGGACCCTCATGGGGTTCACACCAAGCGCAACCCTAGCCTCGCAAGTGGAATTCGCCCTGGCTCCCCTTTTTGAATTTTGGTGACCTCGTCTGGCTTCGGCTCAAGAGTAAAGCCTAAAGCAAAGCCTTGGGCACTTCCCAGCCCAGGACTTCATATATCTACGTTTACTCTGCTCCAAAAACGGCCTGACTCTGCATGAAGATGTTTTCTTATCATTCTTTGTTTCGAGTTGAGTCATTTTGGATCAGGGAGTTCAAGCAGCGTGCCCTGAAGCAAGACCGGCACCCTGACAGAAGGAGCCCCTGAAAAGAACATCTGCAAGGTGCTTAAATGATGCTTCATGTGGAATTGTCTCAAACCATGGAGTCCAAACAAACGGTGTGTGTCTTGGATTTCCTTCGACCCAGCCGCCAAAACCACGAGGGTTCGCAACCAGCGAGTGGCGAGGTCGGTGCCAGCTTGGAGAAGAGCCTCGTGGACGCGATTCTGCTCTCGAGCTTGCAGAGCTTGACCTTTTGCGAGGACTCGGAAAAAGGGTTGGTCGGTCTACAGCAAGCCGTAGCTATGAAGGAAAGGAAATGCCTTTGCGCTGATAGGACAACTGCCTATATACAATATAATATAGCTGCCTATATATATAATATTGTATCTGGTTGTGACATACATATATATATATATATATCTAGCATGGTTGTTTGTGTGTTTGTTTGCTTGCTTGCTTGCTTGCTTGTTTGTTTGTTTGTTTGTTTGCTTGCTTGCTTGCTTGCTTGCTTGCTTGCTTGCTTGCTTGCTTGCTTGCTTGCTTGCTTCTTTGCTTGCTTCTTTGCTTGCTTCTTTGCTTGCTTGTTTGCTTGCTTGCTTGCTTGCTTGCTTGCTTGCTTGCTTGTTTGTTCGTTTGTTTGTTCGTTTGTTTGTGTGTTGAAGCCGTTTGTTGCTGACATGCCCACTTGTTGCGGGATGGTTGCGTTTGTAGTTGTGAGTTGCGCTTATTCTGCAACAAAGCCCTGCTTCGGGTTGCTGCAAGCGCATCCAGCCATTGCAAAGTCAGTTTCTTTTGTCATGCTACTCCCGCTTATTTCAGAACGGGGTACCAGGGCAGCCTTAGGTTTGTATGGCTGGATGCTCACGGCCTTTCTAGCCTTGAGTTTCTTTTGGGATAGCTGTTCCTACTCGCTGTGAGTTTGCAAAAGCTTCCATACTCCGTACAGGAAACGTGGAAACCCAAATTTGCCAGACTGGGTGTGCGCGTGCGTGTGTGTGTGTGTGTGTGTGTGCGCATGTGTGTGTGTGTGTGGTGTGTGTGTGTGTGTGTGTGTGTGTCTCGGTGTGTGTGTGTGTGTGTGTGTCTCGGTGTGTGTGTGTGTCTCGGTGTGTGTCTGTGTGTGTGTGTGTGTGTTTGTGTGTGTGTGTGTGACTGTGCGTTTGTGCAGCGCGGTGGGCGGGCAGCAGGGAGACCACAGTTCTGCTGCCAAGAAAGACGGTTGTGGAATCTCTGTGATGCGGATTGGGGCGCCAATCCGTGTACCTGCAGATGCGTGATACAAGGTCTATTTGGTCCCTTCCGTTGAACCGCTGCTGCTTGTCTGACAATAGAGGGAAGCCAGCTCGACTCGAGTTTGCTGGGTTCATGACAGCTTTTCCTCCCTCGCGAGTTTACGTGTGTTTGTCCTCTCGGGGAAAACCCTGGGAGCATCCATTGGGCAACCCCGGGACGGCCGTTTGCAAGATATGCCTGTTCCCAATCAACTCACTCGACGCTAGCCTTCTCAAATCCTTAAGCTGATCTCAGTTAGGTTGAATTTGCCTTGCCCTCTGGTTCGTCTACTGCCTTTCTTTTGGCCCGAAAGCGGGATGGCTACCTGCTCTATTGGCTGTTTTCGTTCTCCGTCCGCTTGTTGTTTCTTCCTGTTGGCCCCATTGCGGGGCGGCTTTGTTGTTTCCCTTTGTCCTCCGCTCGTTCCAGTTTTTCCCCTGGCCCCTTTGTGGGCGGGCTTTTTCGTCTTCTGACTAGTGAAAATCGCGGTCTTCTTTGTCTACGAAGTTAAGAAAGTTTTTGTTTAGGGTTGTTGGCCTCGGAGGCCCTGGGTGCCCTCTTTTTCTTGCTGTGGTTGGGATTACGCCCGTGCGGAAGTCGTTGTGGTTTGTTTTTGTTTTGCTTCTTTTTCGTCTTCCGCAAAAAGGATTGCTCAGCGTTGTCGCTCTTACGGGAAGCGTGTGATGCGTGCGCGTGTGTGTGCGGAGTTCCAAATTCACCCTGGAACCAACGTGTGCAGCAGAGGGTAGCAGGGGGCCACATTCGTGACACGGAGCGGATTGGGACGCCAACCCGTATACCCGCAGATACGTCACGCAAGGTCTGTTTGGTCCCTCCTCGATTCGCATTTGCTGGGTTCACATTCATGGCACTCAAGCCTCAAACTCGAACTGACAGCTCCTTCCTCCTCGGGAGGTTAAGTGTGTGTGTGTGTGTTTGCTTTGCGTGTTTGTGCGTGCCTGCGACCTCGGAATTGCCCTTGATTGATACCTTAAACAGGCACCGAGGTGACGATGACCTTGAAAGCTCATCCCACTAGGAACGTTGATGAGCCCGGTGGATGCCTTCTTTTGTTCGCACCGCCACGACCCAACACGGTTATTGCCCTTATTGGGCCTTCTCGAAATTTGTTTTGGTCACAAAAGTATCTATGATTATCTATGTGCGCATGTACGTACACATGTTGATATGCAATTGAGCCGTTTATTCCAAAACTTGTGGATGTTTTCAATTGAACGCACTGAATCCTTTGCTTTGGAGACACGCCATGAGCTTGTGGACAGCAAGCGCCAGTTCCCAACACAAATCGGCGGCGGAAGGTAGCTTGGTTCTTCAACATGGGTAGACTTTCTGGGCTAATTTTGACTGGTTTTGGGCTTGTGAAAGTTAGCTGGGGGTGCTTCCCTTCAATACATCACTTTGGAGGTGACTTTAGTGGTCAAAAAATAGACCTAGCTTAACGCCAGGTTTTGTTGGAGATGCATATGATCTATAGGTAGCCCCCTAAGGTGCTGTTTAAGACACGAAGGGCGATTCAAGCTTTAGACGGAAACCAGGGTTAAGACCGCTTAGCGCCCTCGTTGGCCATAGGTGGTAGTTTTACTACCTGGTGTCATGGGGGTTGTAGTGAAGCCTTCCATGATATTCCCAAACGTCCATGGGGCTTTTGGGTGCTGAGGAGCCGGAGTTTATCAAAATGGACCGCTTTTATATAAAGGGAAACCGAAAGGAGCTGACAATGATAATGTAAATGAGCACCCACTTCAACTACATTTTAACGTCGGTGGGCTTCAGGTCCTGTAGGAAGCCGTCCAAAAACAGTTTGGACATAAGTCCCCACATAAATGATATGTCCATTTCGGGTCAATTTCAGTGACTATCCCATAGGCACCGAGACCAAAGCCGGCAGGACTTCAACGAGCCGCTGCTGGGCCTGGCCCTGCCGGGCACCTTGCGGAGCCTGCGCTTCGGGGAGCGCTTCGACCAACCCCTGGGCCTCAACTTCCCCAGAGGTTTGGAGAGTCTGAGCTTCGGGTACCACTTCAACCGCGGCCTCAAGGCGAAAGGGCGAACGGGCGGTCTCCAGAAATGTTCGGGCCAGCCGGGAATTGAGATCTGATCAGCCAGGGCTCGGTCTCAAAAGGCGACCTTTTGGGGATTTCGCTTGCGCTTTGGCTGTCTCAGAAATGAAGGGACAGCACCGAAGCAACTCACAAAAGGACGGCCTAGCAAGGAGCAAGAGGTGGAAGGGAGAATTGGACGAAAACCATGAGCGGCTTTAACTTTTGCGACGTCCCCCCTTTCAATCAAAACAGCCATCTCCGAAATACCGGAGAAAAAAGGAACCAATGTCCGCAATTCTTCATTTAGACGGGAAACCCTTTAAGAGAGGGATGGGGCAACTTGTTCTCATTTTTCCAATATGTTTGAAAGAATCTCGTTGGTTGTTTTCCAATTGAAGCTCGTGGCAAGACCTTTGGGCACCCCCCCTTTCCACCCCTCCAGTGTGTCAGGGCGTAGTCTTCCCACAGCTCCGGCACCTGTCCTTCGGCTTCGGCTTCAAGCGGAGCTTCGCCAACGTCACCTTCCCGGAGACCTTGGAGAGCCTCACCTTCGCCCACAGGCCTTCGGGTCCGGTGCCCCATTTAGGTCAGATGGAAGCTGACTGGGGCTTGTGTGAAAGGGACGCCAAAAGGACCCGACATGAGTTTTGCAGGGCCCCCCTAGTTTCAGGCAACCCGTTTGTTCTTTGTCGGGTAATGCCAGCTTCACTGGAAGTTGGGAAAGAGAGCTCCAAAAGCGAACAGGCCAATCGCAGCATTTTTGAAGGGGATGTCCAGTGACTTTGTGCAGCTCGCTCCGAGAATTTTCCTGTAGGGAACCACCATGTTTGGGACTGAAACTGATCGCTTTCTGCGGACTGGGCGACCCTTAGCAGGTCAAAGAGGTGGTCAGACATTCAGGAGGCCTCCGGGTTTTAGGCAGACATGCTTTTGGTCACACTCGCAGGCAAACGGCGACGCACTGTCCTGTTTTCAGTAGGTATAAAGCTTGGGGGACGGTTCCCCCGCATGCCAGAAAAGCACGGACTGTTGAGCTGGATTTCTGAGACCGGAAAGTCTGCGGGAGCTTCAATGCCTCGCTTTCAGGATCAACCCGAGCTTGGCCGGCATCACATTGCCCAAGAAGCTGAAGAGCTTGAGCTTCGGGAACTGGTTCAACCAGAGCCTTGTGGCGGCCAACTTGCCCGACAGCCTTGAGCACCTGTCCTTTGGCAGCGAGTTCAACCGCCCCCTCGCGAATCTGCGGCTGCGCGGGCCACAGATGTGCGACACAAAGTGCAAGGCGCATATCTTTTTGGGGGGGTCGTTTGGTTGGGAACCCCTTTCGGTCGGTCTTAAGAACCGCAAGGACAGTCCTCCAAAAGGGCCCCCATTTTGGTGGCTCTCTTGATGCTTAACTTGACTGTGCTGACACGGTGTTCGTCAAGCAAGCCATGGTTGTGAAGTCTCCCTGTGTGCCGAAAAGGCCCGGCTGCATGTTCTTCATCCCAGAACAACTCATGGAAACTGTACCCAGTATTTCTCAGCAGAACCAAATATCAGCTTCCATTTGCGTCAGAATATGCTTCATTTGTCCCTGTTGGTTTTCAGAGGAATAGTGTCATATGTTTCTATTTTTCAAGGGGAAGTTCTTTGGTCACTGAGGCCAAACCTCAAGAGCCTTACCTTTGGCCTCAGCTTCAATCAGAGCCTGGCCCGGGTTTCTCTACCGGACAGTCTGGAGACTTTGAGCTTCGGAGATTGCTTTGACCAGAGCTTGGTGGGCGTGAAGCTGCCCCGAAATCTCCAGAGCCTGACCTTCGGCTTCGACGCTCGATTGAAAACATATAAATATAAGCTTCCCCTGAAAAGGTTTGTTTGGGGAACTGTATTGGAGTGGAAAGGGCGAGCAAGAGACAAACATGAACAAGTTTTTCTAAACATCAGATCCTCATATGATCAACAACTCTGAACACAATAGCATCTCTAAACTAGGATTCAATAACATGTGTTCCAGTTTGGCACAGAAGGATATGGGTGTGTCCTCTGGACTCCGCAAATGTTTGCTAGTCCTTGTTTTTTCTTCCAAACTCCATTGCAAAAGGGGCACCATGATTCAGGACACGCCCATTGGGCTCACCAAAAGTTGAGTTGTGATTTGTCACGCGGAACAGCCTCCAAATGCTTCGAGCAGATAAATACCCAGACATGTCCTCCAAAGGGTGCTGAATTCAGAGTTCATACCTTGTGCCATCAAAAGCTCCTTGGGGCTGGTAAGGATGGTCCTCCAGCCGATCTAAAGGTTTCTTGTTCAAGGAACCACTTTGGTCCATGCGAGTTTTGACGATCTCGGTCCTCGGTCCCAGGACTTCAACCAGAGTCTGGTGGGGGTCATACTGCCGGACTCCTTGCGCGACCTAAAGCTGGGCTGTCGCTTCAACCAGAGCCTGCATGACGTGCAGCTGCCAGGCGAACGCGGGCACAGGGCGGTGGGTTGTGTCTTTCTTGGGTCCTTTTTGGTGTTGCAGGGAAATCAAAATCCACCATTCTTAAAGGACACATCCATACTATCTCAATTTAGAGGTGTTTTTTGGGTTCACTCCAAAACAACTAGTGCAATCTGAACTGAGCTTGTCAGGTTTCGAAATCTTAGGTTCCGGCTCTCCTTCTTTTGCCCAAGCTAGGGCATTGACTCGTTGGGAATAATCGGGTTGTGCAATTTCGGACCTAAGAGTGCTAAGGCCAACAGCAACGGAACATATCCGCAAACTTGCAGATCCAAGGGAGTAGCCTGGTCATGTGATCACAATCTGTATCGGATCACAATCTTTCGGCTCCACTGCTTAAACGCCAAGCGGCCAAGCACGAGATGTGTCCCACCCTGATTTGTGGGATGTGCGAGAATTTGTTGAGGTCGATGCCTGGAACATCCATCAGCCTCGAATATCCTTCAAACTACAAGGTTGGATTGGGCAAGCCGCTTTGCTTGGCCCGGCCCTCATCTATTTCCGCACCCATGATAGAGATTCAGCGATTCCCTCGGGCAAACCCAGAGAAATCAGGCATGTCTCTTGGTGTGGCCTCGTGCCGATACTCGACGAATCCTTTGGCTCGATGCTACCCTTCAGACCCTGTGTTTAGGAGCCTTGGATCAACCCGGGGAGCTTTCCCCCAGACAGGAAAGCTGTGGAGCTTGAAGGGTCAACTTCGGGCAAGTGCGCTTTCTTGGGACTGCTCTGTTCACCTTTTCATCGTAGATCTAGAAGCCCGAGGCCCCAGTTCGAATGTGTCAAATCCGTTTGTGTCCGGATAGATGCTTCTTTTGCCCCGTCCAAGCTGTTCCTGCCTCGGGCTTATTCGAGTCAGGGAGGCCGGGAATTGCGTGAGGCAGCCTCAGGAGTTTCGAAGTGCAAGGCCTTTTGAGAGTCTCCTCCTAGCGGAATTCGTCGGAAGCACGGCTAGCGGGGATAGGCGCGGACTCCGCCGATCAGGATTAAGCAGGAGCACAAGCATGTGGTAGAATTTCGCGGGGCTTCTTCTGTGTGTGCTGCATCCCTTTCAAACATGACCCCACTAAACAAAGCTAATTCATTCTGAAAGGGTCAAAAAGAAGATTGTTAAATCACGAGAGGAAACACAAAACATGATCAGGGTTTTGAAAGGAGGCCTTGGCCAGTGAAGGTTTTTGCAGAAGCGTTATCGAACGGCACCCTATTCGAGCTGTGTCACAGTTGCTTTGCAAACCCCTGTCCATGGAACCCCCATCTCGTATCATGTATGCTTTGCATGCGACGTAACTGTTCTATCCATATGAAGTCCGCACGGCTTCATGCGTGCGCCCAAAGGATCTCCTTCCTTTCTCCGCCCCTCAATGCTTCCCAATGAGCCGAGAGTGATCCGCGCAGGTGGAAAAGGCTGCTCGAGTGTGGGGGTTTTTCAGAGGCGAACAGGCAACTTGTGAAGGCTGAGAAGGGGAAGACAGGTCGCGGTGTAGCGATGCGAGATCTCATGTTCCCCGCAGCGTTGCGGCGGCGACCGTCTCGGGCTGGCTCGAAAGGCAATACGCGGGTATCAAGTACTGGCGTGGATGAAAACGAGGCGACCCATCCGCCAGACAGGTTAACACACGGGGATTGCCTTTGTTGATGGAGCAAAGCCAGTCAACTAGCGGTGTTGCTTTGGTTTTGGAACAAGCAGCTTGCCACCTGGTTGCAAACTTTGGCGGCGCCGAAACTTTGCTCGCTGCGTGCTAAGGCGGCGATAGCCCATCACGGCGCCCTGCGTGCCAGCCTCAGACGAGGGCAGGTCGCTTGTGAGCTGCCAACGGCTTGCCACTTGTCCTGTCCTGTCCTGGGGCGTGTTTCTTTTTCGTCCCCTTGGTGAGCCATTGCAAGATCATCATGACCTTTGCTTCCGGCATTGAACGGAAGTGCCCAGCCTAGGAATTGTTCTATAGACCCTGGCGTAGCTTTGTCTTCATCCCTTGCGATTTAAGCCGGAGATCATGAGGATTGGAGATGTGTGATACCAAAAGGGACAGGTAAAATCGATTGCAGTCTAGTGGTGCCTCCTTGAGAACGTTTTGTCCTAGTTTTTCGCGCAGGTCTTGGATCTATTTTAACTGACATGCCCGTGTATCCACCAGGGATTCCCCAACACCTCCCCTAAAACCAAACGAAGGCAGCGTGTGTCGGTTTTGATGTGCGAAAACGTAGACGATACTTGAGCTTCGGTACCTTTGAGCAAATGCCGACCGATGTGACAAGCTGACCCAAAATGCCTGAAGTGCAGAGTTGATCACAGCCCCCCCCCCCCCCCGACTAAACAGGTCCCCCAATGAAGCTTGGCGAAAGCTTTCGCGCCTTTAGAGCCAGCTCCCCGTGGCTTGGCAAAGATGCAAGGGCTCATTTGCCCTTTTGGACCTTTGAGCCTTCCAGCTTTGGTCCATATTTGGTTGCCCAAAAGGCTGACTTCTGATTTTGGATTCTTTCGCCGCAATTGCCACGGGAAGTGCAGTGGTTGAACCGATGTCAGCATCTCTGCGGCCCGTTGATGTGGTTCCGGAATCCGCAGTCCAAGTGTTGCCAAGGTGGGAGCCCGAAGGAGGGCCTGCGGGGGGGAGGGAGATGGAGGTCCAAGATGCAACTCGCTTGGCTTGTTGGGAGAATATCAACATCTTCCGGTTGGTATCAGAGACTTTGTGTCATATCCGTCAGAGTAATGGAATCCAGCGCAGATAAGGCCCTTTGGCAGGGAGAAACTTGTCCTGAGAGGTTTTGCTGTTTTCTGCAAAGAGGCGAGCTCTGCTAGAAACAGCTTGATGTTGTTGAAAGCAGCAGCCTCAAATACTTGCGCTTGGTGCGCTTGGGGTAGGTTTTTTTCTTACTGTGTAGGGGTCTACACACCACCGGCACAAGCTGTCATTGGTGATTTTCAGCTTGGGCACGGCAGCCGCGCACGAAGCAATATCGATTCCAATGAAAAATGTCCAGTTGTTCAGTGACGCCCTGTCTCCTCTTCTTTGGGCAAGCGAGTTGCTGGAGCGCTCTGTTGTCAGAATTATTTTGGATCGGCTCTGAGAGGCGGTGCGCGCCATGCAAATCCACCAAATTTCCGGCAAGTGAGTGCCAATGTAGCAATGTTGTCTACTGGCTTCAAGCCGTGTGGCATTTTGCTGCATGGGCTCATCTTGCAGCCCATGCCGCCTGTGAGCGGCCTCTCTTTTGCCTCAGGCTAGGACGAGGCCCAGTGTGTGGTTGCGGCTTAGTACCATTGTGAGTGATCACAGTGGGAAGCGCCTGCGGGAACCGCTGCCGTTCGAGGATGTCACGCTGTCTCGCCCTTATGCCGGCCAATCACGGCTCGCAATTGGTGCGGGTGGCGGGCCTGACTAGGCAGCAGCGCTTCCCCTGGCCACACCTATTTAGGTCTCTGAGCCTGAGAGGCTCTTAGCCAGCTTGAACTCCAAGTGGAGGAGGCAATGACGTCTACGGAGCCTCTTGCGAAGCCAGGAGTCTGGCCGCTCTGCCAGGTGGCATGGCACGTGTGTCTCTGCATTGGAGCGGGCATCTTCAGTTTGTTAGCTGACAACACACCCTTGCTATCTGGGGTCTTTGCTGGTACGAGTTTGAGGGGGCCCCATTCAAGGGAGTGGTTTCTTCCAGGGAAACCAAAGGAACGGTAGGAGTGGCTTTGGGAAACCTGGCTACGATTTTTCATGGGGAATCCTCTCCCAAATGGCTGGTGGGCGTAAATCCCCACGTGAATGATGTCCAGCAGATCGCCCCTCATTCGTGTGGGGAACGATACACGGGCGTGTCGTAAAATAGGGAACCCTTTATGGTGTTTGTCTTTGGTTTTCCTGTCATGCAAGCCTGAAGGGTGCCAACAAGAAACGCAGACCGCACAGCGCCCAGTTCTCGGATGTCAGTTCGGGCGTCTTGATGAATTCGGTAGGCGAGGCGGTTGGCTTTACCACGGGCGCTGGGAAGTACAGCAGCCGGGGTCCCAGCGGTTCCAAGGTTGACAGATGGGCATTCCCTTAATTGATTTACACTAGGGTAGGCAAACATATGCAACATGACCTGAACAAATTTTGAACAGCGCCAAGACATGGGGGTGCAACTGTTTGGAGTTTTTGGCTGAAGTGAAAGCAACCGCCATACTTCTCTGCATTGACCTGTGAGCCGCAGTGCTCCAGGGTTGGTCCGTTCTCATGGTTTCAAAACTTTCCAAGTGTTCCAGGTGGTTTGGGCAAAGTTTGTAGCAAACAATACCGCCATTCGTTATGACATGTTGCTTTCCAACCACATATGGTGTCGGGGGCATGTTTGGAAGTTTTGTTTGGTTCGTTCGGGAGGGATTTGCGAGTCGGCAATCAAATGTCTGCTTGACATGTTGGAGAGTCGACATGATGAGGCGAATGATTTGAGCCTCATGTGTTTTTTGGGAAGTGTTTCTTCAAGCCAGCAAGGAACCACATTTGTGGGATATACCCTCACACCTCTATTTGGTGGTAATCAACTTTGCTTGCGGTTGAATGGCATAAGAAGCAATTGGGACCTGTCCTTGAATTGAAATCTGCGAATCTGTGAAATGCCATGTCATGAAATTTGGTGATTCAATCATCCAGGATGATGTGTGGCCTGCATCAGGGGCGCTCTGACAAACCTTGCTTTGCACCCACACTTTTTTGTTATTATGATTAAAACGGGATTTCTGGAAGCATGGGACCCAAAGAATGGCTGATTGCTTCACCACTCCCATAAAGGGTACCCTCAAGCAGCACACACACACCCTTACTATGCAGTGCTCAACTTCATGTTCCGAATAGACAATGTACTGCACTGCACTGGTCAAGTCTGCAGCCCGTGGTGCCCCGTGAAACATTGATGAACTTTTTTTCGCGGCAACAGCTCGCCACAGATCCGATGGCAGGTTTTGCAAACCCCTCGGGGGACAGCAGCAGCTGTGGCATGCTTGGCGGAGTGGCTTGGTTCCCATTTGACAAGTGGTTTCTATTTTCCCCTCGCGAAATGTCATACCGCTGAGTTGAATTCAGGCGTATACATGGTAGCTGGTAAGGTGAAGATCCGTACCTTTTGCCAGGGTTATTGATGGCCAAGCTGGGCCGAGCAAATGCTCCAGAGGTCTTTAGACAGCCTTCTTTCAACTTGTTTTTTGTTTGGCGTTCCATGGTGTTCCAAGCAAAAAGGAGGGCCCGGTCATGTTCACAGAACTTGCAACTCCAATGTCGTCGCCTGCGGCGAAGGCGTTGTGAGACACCAATGCCAATAAACCGCGTTGTACGAATGCTTCGCGGGTGTTTGAGCAGTGTTGAATAAACGGAGTCTAAGGCAAGTCCAAGTCAAGCACGCTCATTTATGATGTATTATGCTCAGATTATGCTGCTCGTTGAAGGGCCAAATCCGAATACGACAGCGTTTGGTTTGTTGGACGCAGTTGCGAAAGCTGCCGCGATTCCCTTTGTTTAGGGCCGTTCAGGCATATACCCTTCAGCGCGTCTTTTGGGAATGAGTGAACCAACTCGAAGCCACCGGCTCTGACGTGTGGCCCATGTCTTTGAGCTGGCAGTAAGGGGAGGGGATCAGCGCTCCCAGTCCATTCGTGAGTAGTCTCCAAGATGCAGGGGACAATGCACCAAAATGGGCGTGTGTGTGTGTGTAAATCAACTGGAAAGCCACCAATTTTGGGCCGTTTTGACACCGACTTACTCAAATGCAGGTACCATAGGTGTCCTTTTTGGTTGTTGTGATAGAAACATAGATGGCCCTGGTTTACCTGGTGGTTTAATCATCTACCAGGGCCGTCGATTTCCGCTAAAAGGACACCAATGACAGGTACAGTATCCCCCTGCTGGGTGCTAATTGTGACCAATTGCCAGGTGAGGAGGAAACCGCGGATGCCTTCACCAGCTACGGCACAAATGTCGGGGCAGCAGCTCGGGTGGGCCGTGTTCGAGCCGACCCATTTTTGTTGGTCCCGTAAAGCAGAAGCAACATGGAGGTCTGAAAACAGGCTTGGCGTTGGACAAAATGGGTTGAAGAGAGGGACCATTAAATGGACAGCGCAATTGCCAGAGAGCAAACAGAGAAAGGCAACGGCGGAGTCCCAGAATGCTCACGCAATGTCGGCTGCTTCCGCAGTGGCTGAAAAACCTGACCACTCATACACGAAGGCCGGCGTCCTGAGTCACACAGGCCTGGCACAAAGGAGGTTCTTTTGATTTCTTGCTCGGGCATCGAAGCCTAGGCTAGGAGGACATCACGCGGCAACATGTTCATGCCACCTTGGATTCTCCCACAAGATTCTCTCTGTCTAAGCTCTGGACATGCAAACATTAGTCCTTCGCCCTGCATAGGGGCTTGCCACAGAATAGCAGGATACGTGCTGTGCAAAACCGGTATTTGTATGGTGAACACCGGATGCCGACATACCAGACGTGCGAAAGGCAATAAATAAATAGATAAATAAAGAAAGAAATAATGAGACAGATAAAGAAGGAACATATAAACAAGAACTAAAGACATTACGAGAATTGCCTAGAAAAAAAGAAGAACAACGAGAAGCAGGAGGAAACAGACAACAATGAAGAGCTAGAAATAAAGAGCCAGAGAAAGAACAAGAGGCAGAGAAAGAGAAAGACACAGACAGAGAGGCAGGGAAAGAGAATGAGAGAGAGAGAGAGAAAGAAAGAAAGAAAGAAAGAAAGAAAGAAATAAAAAAAGAAACGGACAAGAAACGCGCTTCAAAGATGTAGTTCTTGCATGTTTTAAACTTCCGCCCACCGTGGTACACATCGAGCGCAAAATGCGATTTGCGTGAATGAGTTACCAGGCAACGCGTTGAGAGAGCTGCGGGGGAGCAACTCGTTGATCGGAAGTTTCTGCCTCGCGAGTGCCAGAATAGCTTCCTCTGCCAAGGCGCCCGCTGCCTCTTGGCCAGAGTCGGCGTGCCCAGCCAGTCTCAGACCGAATGCAAGGCCTTAGGGGCACGAGAAAAACAGATTGCGAGGCACGCTTAGAATCTAGAGTTTGTTCGTACACATCGGCACTGTCGCATTGCACTGAGCAACGCATGCACGCTTGGCACGAGCTGTGACTTCGTGACTCGCTGCCTTGGCAACACCTCCAGTGAAATAAGCAGATGTTGAAGAGGCATGGTGATGAGTAAACATCCTGCGCAAGCTCTTCCTTTCGGCTAATATATGTTCATGTCCATGTGCTTTGACAAAACTAGCTCACTGAGGCAGCGTGTTGTCGAGTTCAATGGAGAACATCGTTACTGCTTTTGCGGGCGACATGATTTGCCAAACTGGCCATGAGTCCTTCAAGCAGGAATGCAGGCCACTTTTGCGCACGCTTTCATGTACAGGGGCTGCAGAGCTTCTCAGCTTAATTTACCCAACTCCCACTCAAGCGCGCAAGAAACAGGAGACAGCTTGACGCCCACTGGTCCCTTCCCTGAGGCCCAGTTTTGGTTTCGCTGTCGCAGCTGTTAAATTGCTGGGTGAACAGCCAGCTTGCCTCAATGAACATGTTGGGAACCTGGCTGTCCAAGTGGTAGTGGCCAATCCAAAAGCCGAAGTGCAGTTGACACCCGGGAACATAGCATGTGACCTGTCTCAAAATCAAAGCCCCTTTGGAGATGGCCAAGACAAGACCACTTACATAGTTTGGACATACTTGGAAACAAGCAAAAATGAGTCATGAGTAGATGCGCTGCGCCAAGACGACGTTCTCAATTCTGCCGGTCTCCACAGAGAGGAGAGCAACATGTCATCTATCAGGGTTTGATCATTCAAGTGGGGACCGGTCAGCCTCAGGCCCAGCCCCTCCTGGCCAGGCCTGAGAATGTCAATCAGAGGGGGCTCGCGTCCGGCTGAATTCGGGCCCCTCAACTTCAGATGAATATTAAGCCCCACTGTATGGATGTCCCGTCTGCTGAGCGTTTGCGCATGGCAGAAAGTGGTTAACCAGTCACTACTCTTTGCGACTGCACCCTTCTAGAAATTCTGGGAACCCTTTCTTGCATTGGAGTCTATGGAGGAAATATTCAGGAACCGATTCGGATCTGAAAAATTCCATGCCATTGGGAACTTGTTCCTTGAAGGTCTATCCCTTGAGCATGCCTTTTTGGTTCACCTGCATTGCGCAGGAGCGAGTGCCAGTCCTTGGTCCACCTCCAAGGATCCCTGGGCGCAGGCGCTCGGAGTGGACGTGGTCAACTTTTGGCCTTGGGTCCTCTCCAGAAAAGTCGATTGCAGGAAGTTATGTGATGGAGCCTTTTCTAACCACCTTTGACAGATGTTCGGAGGAAGCACTGGGCTTGTTGCGGCGGGAGTTTCCGCTCCTCAGCCATACCGAGCCCATCTTCAAGCGCCGGGGTTTGATCTAGACACCTGTTTGGCCATATTGGGTGAGGTTCTCCAGGTGGCTAATGCATACAGAGGCATATGAGGCTTTCTGTAAATAGCTGTATTCGCTTTTTAGTGGCTAGTGGCGGCGGTTATGTTGGTAAGTAAGCGAAACGCAGGCCGCGGAAGCGGCGCGGAAGCTGCGACCTGTTATGTTCTTTCAAACTGTTGGCTTGCCTTTAAGAATGTTACACGCTTGTACCGAAAGGTTACGATTCTCAAGCTGGATCTCGGAAAGTGTACCTCGCGCACTACATCTGTGTATGAAAAGTTCCAGATCAACGAGCTGGAGCTGAGAAAGTGGCCTTCGCGTACTACATTTGTACTAAAATTTGCGATTCTCGAGCCGGAGCTCGGAAAGTGCCCGACGCGTACTGAAATAAAAACCCCGCGCCTTTTCGTTATGTAAGGGGCCGTCCCTTAACTTTCAGAGAAAAATAAAGGGCGTGAAGGGTCAACGGGGCGAGGCTTCAGGGCAGACGAAGGCAGAAAGCAGCGCAAAAAACCATGAAACAGCAGAAAACAGCCGTTGATTTTAGACAGACAAACAGCAACAATCATATGGGTTTGTCACTGGGAGCTGGGGTTACCCAAAGGATCGTTGTGAGCTTGTAGTTGGGCAGGATTTATTCCTCCTTTTCTGTGTCGTCACAGCCGCTTTGCTTCAGTGTAGAGTCGTTCAAATACGAGGGGCGTATTTGGAAATTTGTGCGCATTTTTTCAGTGCCCAAAAGGCTGGTTTGAGACACCGATGGTCCAAAACACCCATGCCCAAACAGTGGTCCCAAACACCCATGGTCCCAAACGGTGGTCCCAGACGGCTGGTCCCAAATGGTCCGAAACACCCATGGTCCCAAACCCCAAACAGCCATGGTCCAAAACAGCTGTGGCCCCAAACGGTGGTCCCACACACAATCCCAAACAGCCGGTCCAAAACTCCCATGGTCCCAAACACCCCACACCCATGGTCCCAAACGGTGGTCCAGAACACCCATAGTCCCAAACGGTGGTCCCAGCCAACTGGTCCCCAACACCCAGTCCCAAATCCCAAACACGGTGGTCCCAAACAGCTGGTCCCGAACACCCATGGTCCCAAACAGCTGGTCCCAGACACCCATGGTCCCAAACGCCCGGCCCCAAACGGAAACACGCATGGTCCCAAATTGTGGGTCCCAAACACCATGGTCCAAAACGGTGGTCCTGGGTCCCAAACACCCATGGTCCCAAAATGGTCCCAAACATGGTCCCAAACGATGGCCCCAAACAGTAGTCTATGGTCCAATCGGGAGGAGCATGGGGGATTCGAAGTTTCCCACAAGAACCAGGAAACTTTCTAATTTCCCACATCCAGTAGGTAAGTGTAAATTTGGCATGGCTCGTGTGGATTCACAGTATGGCACATGCCGATGTGGCAGGTTTCGCTTGTCCCAGTCCAAGGTGCATGCACTTTGCTGCACAATTACCAATAAGGATCAAGGTGAACTGCTTCCATCACCCTCCAGATAGCGCAAAATACCCTGCGTTTCAAAGATCAGATGTAAATTGGGAGAGGGTTATTTGCGAGAGAGATGGCAAGCCAGTTCGGGACTTGTTGGGCTAGACAGGCCGTTAAACAGTTAAGACTTTGGCCCATCTTCACTTGCCAGAAGCCGACCTTTAGACCTTTGCTTTTCCGTTCCAAAATCTGGCCAAGTGGTTCCTGCCGGTTCTTTGGGCCTGAGAGAAGCTCAAATCTCGGCAGTCAAGATCCGGCCCCTTTGCTCGAATCTAGGGTCAAAGCAGGAGGCGAGCGCCCAAAACCGGCCATATATCTCGAGGCCGGCGGCTTCCCACAGGCGCCTGCCAGGCAGAGGGGAGGGGGTATGGAGAGTGCCCGGATATACCATGCATGGATATAAAATAGTTATAAGCAGGTAATATATTTGTATACTACTATGTGGACTACATATATATATATATTGTGTACACAAATGGTGTTATGTGTAGACATTTACATATATATATATATATACACACCTTGTATTTGTGTAACTGTACATGTTTGCCTTCAGTACAGAGGCGATTTCCGGTGGGAATGTGGGTACACCACTGTTGCCATTAGCCATTGCCAGTTCTTCGGGTGCCTCAAATATCCTGAGATGCGGTGACTGGGACAGATGCAGATCTGCTATGTTGATATCTCCAAACCTCGGCTTCAATTTAGCAACTCCCGGCGGTTGGTTGTTCTGTTTGGCTGTTTCGCTGCTCGTCCTTTTGGCCTGTTGCTTTATACCCTATCCTTGCATTGTTCTCTCTCCTTTTCGGCTCTCCCCTATTCTCCTTCTTTTTGTTAATCAGCTGTGTTGCGTTCATCTTTGTCCTGTCCTGTTGTGGTGTTTCTCGTTCGTGTCTTTTGTTACAATTTTCTGGTCTGCTTTCTTTGCGTATGTGTTTGCTTGCTATGTTTGGTTGTGCATGTTGTTTCTCAGCTTCCGGTGGCATCACAGTCAAGTTGCAGTTCCACATTGCGTTTACGCATCGAGTTGGAAGTGCAGCCTGCTATGAGCCACGCAGAATTCACGCAAGCAATATGTATAGACATGTATAGACCATGATCCAAAAAGGTGGAAGCCAAGTTAAGTCCGCGGAAAGCAACTTGGCCCGGTTGTTGCAAGTGATCAGTGATCGTTTCTTCGACAGATGGCTGGCTCCCTGCAAAACTTGTCGCGCATTCCCCGCCTTCCTGGTATCATGTGCAGGCGACCACGCCAGCCGGCGTGGAGCTAAGTTGACCAGGAGTGGCCACTTGCATGCTTTGACTTTGCGGCACCACTCTTCACTGGAACAAGACCACGGGGTCGTGATGGCAAGAGGCGTGTTTGCCTAGGGTTGGTTGCAACTGCCGAATTTTCCTGCAAAGGAGTTGCTTGTTTGGGTATTAAACCACATGGCACGGGTGGGAGATGATCTTTTGGACCCGGAAACGGTCATGTTCAGCTCCGCAGCTAGAGCCGTAGGGTACCAGTTAACATGTGAGTAGTTCACATGTTGGAGGAGACGTGTTGATATTTACCCTGTCTTGGTGCTTCTGCCCTTTGCGCGGGGGTGGGCGGGGGATGTTAACGCTCCCTGACACATCGGCTTTGTCACTCAACTTCGCACGCAAACGCGCACCTGCTGTGCAAACAGGGGATCATGCAGGACGGGTCCGCGCCTCCGATGCGCGCACAGACGCCCACACCAAAACCCACACGCACACGCACACGCATACTCTGCACACACAGACACAAAACTGCTTGCACAACCAGAAGATGCTTGTTGTTTGCTTCTGGTGGCGAACTTATCCCCAGCTTACGTGCTTCTCTGGCAGATATGCCATGTTCTCGTACCTGATGGGTTGATTTGCCTGCAGCCACTCTGGGATGTGAACATTATACATTACTGGGTGGCTCCCAGCCATCCCCTTAGCCTTTCAGACTTTTAGTTTTCAAATGGGCTTCCATTTAACCCACTAAAAGTTAATCTTTTAGCAGGGGATCTGAGGGCAGCCCAGATTAGATGCTTGGGCCGAACTAGATCTTCAATATGCAACGCGGAGGTTCGTGGCTGAACCAGCGCGTTCTGTTTGCTCCTAGGCGTTGGCAGTCGTTAGATGCTTTTGTTCCCCGAAGCGTCCAATCGCCAGGCAGTGCCTTGAATGCAAGGCTGCTCGAAAAGAAGGTTCTGTTTGGAGATGTAACTTGCCTGAGTCTGTTGGTTTGCACACTAGATCAGCAACGACTTTTCCTAACGGAGCTTGCAACTACTTTTCGCGAGAAAAGTAACTCAAGCTCCCCGGAGCCTAGAAAGTGACGAAAGTATTGCGTTGCGCGCTGTGGTGACTGGAATGCTCCAAAGCCAAATTTCAATACGTGACCATGTTGAACGACCAGTGGGGAGTTGTTGACGAGGGCACAGAATCTACATTTCATTTGTCTGGCAATTCTGCCCCAGCTCCCCCTGTAACCAACCACTATTCTCCTTGTGGATTTTTAGTGGCCCCCTGGGTGGTGGGAACCTCATGGAGCCTCAAAGGTGGTGGTCATGAACCCCCACCGAATTCTGATGTCCACTATTGAATAAAAGTTCTTGCCCAAAAAGGCCTCTCTTTTTTTTGACGACGCTGACCAAGTCCCCGTTTAAGACACACACATGGAACTTCTGGGTCCTCGCGTGGACCTCGGGACTCGAGGTGCCCAGCTACGCCATCCCCTGGAGCCCAGTGCAGAGCCCCCCAGCGGATGCGCTACCGAAGGCGCGGTTCGAATGACTTCGATCCCAGAGAGTGACTTCGCGGAGGTTCAAACCCTGGCAGATGGATTTGTTGGTCACGCTTTTTGGTGTCTGTTCTTCAAGTTGCTGGAGTTGTTTGCTCTGCTCCTGTTTTGTTTGTGGGGCAAATTTGGCGTTTGTGCTGAGATAACAAAGGGTTGGGGGGCGTGTTGCCCACCAAAAATGAAGACACCAGAAAGGGTTATTGTTGTTCCCATTGTCTAAGTCCGCCATGCTGAAGACCTGATGGTACAGTGAACTCTTCGAAAGGTTTGAGCTTGTAAGGGTTGGACTGGGAAGAATTTCCAGTTAAAGACGAATACAATGCAAGAGGCTTTATTATTGGCTGAGACATGGGGAAGTTTATTTCAGATAATGCCACCAGGGCGGAGGCTCATTCAGCACCGGGCGTTCAGCGCCGGCCAGCGGAGAGAAACACACCAGTCCTGTGTGTTGGTTAGTCCAAGCAGGAATGTGGGTATGTGTCAAAAAACTACCGAGCCTGTAAGCTGGCGCTCTGTTTGATGATTCAACTGGCACGAAGCCAACTGCACGGGACACATTGGTTGTTGCTCGACGCCAGGCTGCCGAGTGGACACCTCAGGGGGACATAGTGCTATGCCCTGCTGATGGGCCAAATCCGCTTCGCACCTTGTTTTGTACGGACGGCATAAGACACCTACCAACTGGCAAGCGGATCTTGGCAATCCACAGGTTTGAGAACGGATCAGTTTTCCAAGAGGCCCCTTAGGATGTTTCATGCAAATCCTTCCTGGATTTGTGGGAACTCGGGCTGAGCGAACCTGCCAACCCGCCATGTCCGCTTTGCCATTGTCCAAGGTGCTTCCAAAACACGTCTCAGAGTCGATGCAACCCATAGCACCTCTCTGGGCTTGGAACCTCGATGGATTTTCTTAGAGAAAAGTCATGGGTTGCACTCTATGCTCTTGGGCGAGAGACGGAATTTACCCAAGAGCATCGGGAACAAAACGGTGTATCGCCGAAACGCAGCACCACCTGACTTTGGTTGGTTTCGGTGCCCTTGGGAGAGAGAGAGAGAGAGAGAGAGAAAAAAAAAAAGAGTCTAAGAGGGAGTCTCAGAGGGTGTGTGGAGGGAAAACAGATGAAACATGATGAAACCCAGCCATTTTGAACTCCGGTTTTTAAGCACACCTTCTTGGTCGCTCCTGTTTTCGAGCACAGGCCTTCCAATCTCGCAAACTGGCTGACCTGGCATGGCTGACACGGCTCTATGAGTCACCAAGAAAGCCATTTGCCCCCCAAGGCAAGCGCCCACTCCAACCTCACAGGCGGGAGCGCCAACTTCTTCTGCCAAGCAGTTAGCCTTTGAAGACATGCGTTCTTGCGAGGGTTGCCTTGGTTTGGGACGGTTTTTTTTCAGCCTGTTGTTTCTTGTAGTTCTGCCTTACCACTGTAGCCCTTGGGCAGGATTTCTCGATGGGTCACCAATCTCTTGAGTGGAACCAAGGTGCATGTATGTGGTCGGTGCATTTCCAGCCAGCATGTCACTCCGCATTTCCTGGCATCTCACATATATGGATGCTCACTGAATAGTGGAGGAATTTGACATTTGGAGACATCCTGAAAATTGTGTCGCTTGCAACTTGCCATGTTGGGGCATGTTTTTGAGACATGCCCGAAACAACAGTTGGGTTTGAGCATGGATTTCTGGTAAGACAGGCGACATCCATGAAGGTTTTGTGCTCGGGATTCCCTTTCCGGATTGATCTCGCTAGGTGACTGCGCCAGAGGCTGAGTTGCCAGGGGGCTGAGGAAAAAAGCAAAAAGCTCGGGTGCTATCCCCAACAGCATGCCGTGCTCTTTTTAGTGCTCGCACCCCGCAGCCCTCGCAGAACCTCGTGGAACCCTGGTGGAACCCTGTGGAACTCTGGTGGAACCCTTGTGGAACCTTACCTCAGGGCCGCCCCGGACCACCCCGGAGCCTATCTGGGCTGAGACCCCAAAGCTTTCAGCTGTTGGGGAACAAAGACATCGGCTTGATAGCATTGCCTCAGGCTTATCGCTCCATGCGGGCATGCTCTCCTGAAGCTCAGTCCCGAGCAACTCTTCAGAGTTGCCTTTGGGGCCCTTGTTTTTTTTGACAGACCGCCTTTTTCGGCGACCTCTTTTCACACCATTTCGCACCTTTCATGAAACCCACGCGCCTTGAAACGGCAAAAGCCTGGGGGTTCGATGTCGGGAGGGGCCCGAGGCCGATCTCGAGAGAGCCCATCCCTCGAGCTCAAAGCAGCCTGCGTGGAGCTCAGAGGGCTGGAGATAGCCTGTTCACGAACATGGAACCCACCAGAGAAACGGCCCCTTTTTTGGGGGAAATCGTCTCAGGTTCAGTGTTGGTGGACAGGGGACAGATGCTCTTTTGGGCGCTTGTCCGATTCGTTTTTCTGAGTGGGGGGGCCTTTGGCGAGCTCACCTGGGGAGGAAGATGCTTTACTTTTGCATCTTAATCCAGGTGGATGAATCAGGATGAGTGCAGATATTTCGCCGTAGCCAGTTGGTGGCCAATTCCACCAAGAGCAAATTCAAAGTTGGGCAGAAATGGTTTGAGAGCGCGACTTTTGGCTGCTTGTTCTGTAGAGTTGTTTTCAGAGAGCAGAGCATACCCTCATTAGCAAGCAAGCCAATATTTGCTTGGATTTGGCGAGCTAGGAAAAGACTTGACATGGAATTCTGAAGCAAGTTGTGACTGCACGATCCAGGCCAGGCTTGATTTTGCGATCCGCAAGGCAAGTTACATCTTGGCTTCCAGCAGCTGCCTGCCTTCCCAAAGACGGAGCAAAATTATGACATGCACGTGCATTGTGGGTAGGGGCTCCCTTAAAACCTTCCACTCAGAGATGCTTGGGGCGAAGATTGTTCTTTGTTCACATTCGTTTTTTCCCAAGCAACAGCTATGGGTCCTATGGTTGGGGCGGCTCGGAGGCTTCCGGGAAAGCCCCGGGGCTGGCGATACTCTACAAAACGGAAGCAACCCAAGGGGGCTCGATTCCCACATTCGGAGGTTCCATCCTAAAACATGGGTGGCTTTTGCAGGTTCCAGGTTAGTCTGTGGGCTACCCTCCCCCTCATGAACATGGAACCTGACAGTGGGGGTCCCCTTAAAGCCTTAACAGGAAAACGGTCCAATCCAGGACCCCCCCTTTTGAGTCACCTTAAGGTGCCAGGATAGTCTGTAGGGCACCCTCCCACCAATGAATAGGGAACCTGAAAGTAAAAGGAACACGGTCTGATCCAACACCCGGACGTCAGGTCCCATGTCAAATCGGTGGGAGGGGTTGCTCCCAGGAGGAGGACTTCCAGGGGCCTGGCCAACCGACAGGCGGCTCCGTCGGCTCCGGCCCCCCAAAAACACGACGAGCCGCCCGTTTTATGGAAATCGGAGTCTAGGGTCTGACGTGTCAAGGACAAAGACGATTCTCGTTGGAAAGTTCATGTTCCACCACAAACTGGCAACATGTTTAGCCTTTTGTAGGGGGTCAACGACCAATCTAGAAGTTCGGCCATGCCCCACGCCACTTTGTTGCGTCAGGGAACAATAAACGACCGCACCCTCTGTCAGTGACTGAGGGTGTTTTTTAAAGCAGAATTGCCTCCCGTGGTCGTTTCAGTTTTCGTTTGTCAGAGAGCTGCCCATTTGGGTATGCCTTTTTTGCGGGTACCTTCTTTTGTGGTTTGAGAGGGGAATGGCGGGGTGACCTAAAAAGCTGACACAGCCATGCACAAGAATATTCCTGCAAATTATCCCCAAGCACTGGTTCCGAGTGGCTCCGAAACTGTGAACCAAGACGTTTTCCCCACCCAACACGTTTGTCTCGGTGTGCCGAACAGGCCGCTGGAGTCCACTGAATTGAGGCAACTTCCCTTTTAGTTTGAAGAACTGTGGGCTCAAGTCAGGCGACAATCCAAGGGGCAAGGCGATCCCTAGATTTCAACCTTTCTGCTTCCATATTTAACAAACTAGGCCTACAGATAGGTTAACCTTTTTGATAGGTTAACTGGCCCCTTTGATAAGGACACCTTTTTGCTGGCAAGATTGAATTCGAGGCGCTGCTGCAGTCGATGGGCCTTTGCCCGGCATCCAAGAGATGCTTGATTCGCTGGATTCCAGGTGCTGAGGGCACAACGATAGCCGGCAATTTGGTGAATGTATGGGGACTCGCCAGGTGTTTTTCCGGTGGGTGATTGTCAACAGGAAGAGCACGGGTCAAACCAACATGGGGGAACATCCCAAGTGCGATATGACCCAGGCATATTTCATCTCAAGTATTCCGGTGTTCCGCCATGCCTCAAGGTGGGCGACTCCCCCAGGTGCCTGGCTCACTGTTGGTTGCTTTTGTCAAGCCAACTGCAGTTACTGCAACAAACATTTTGATTGGCAGCTTGTTCATTCATTCTCGAATGCCTAGAGTCCTTCGAGCTTGCTTCCAAGTCAGACATCCAGTCGGCGACACTGCCATCAATGCCAGTATAGCTTGCTTGAGTTTGGGCTAAAGCAATCGATAGCAGACAAGGCTCCAGGACAGCGCACCATTGCACCTCGGGTTCTATGCCGACAACGTGTGTAAAAGTAGATCTCTGAGTTTCGTTGTGGTGCAGGTTCAGTATTCCTTGTTTGCCTCTAGAACAAAACCCCGCACTTGCCGTTTCCAATCTGAGCTGAGTGACTTTGTTGCGACTGAGATCAACTAAGGCCAGCAGCCTGCAAAGGTTCAGGCCGGGCGAGCTTGGGACGGATTGTGAGTGCCACCTTCCCAACTTCCCTCGGGCGAGTCAACCCAGGGCTGAAACAGCGAAGCAGCGATGCATGGAACATGATCCATACGTCACTCTTCTGCCAAGTTCCTCATTGAGTGCGGCGTACAGTGGTTCGGTGTTGACGCACTAATTTGGCAGGTGCCGATTCTGATGGAAACTGTGTGGGCCCCTCTTGGGTGATTTTTGGTTTGAGGATGTCTTGCTAAGATAGACCCAGTGGTCGACGATCTCGCTTTTCGGACCTTGGTAGGCAGCATCTCCAGCCTTTGCGAGCGAGGCGCGGCGACGGGCGGCTGTGTTGCACTGCAGCTTGCCCCTTTGATGTTGGACGTCGCTGAAGATTCAGACGGTTGCCTGCCTGGAGACAATTGTGTTGCAATTTGTGGTACACAAAGGGCTGGAGTACACTTGGCTCAAGTACTATAGGGTTGCCAATCCTTTTGCAGATCATTCGCACTACCGTCATGTCCCTTTGCGGTAAGCGCCCTTCAAGTTTACGAATTGGTGGGAGGGTGTTGTTTTGATCGGAGAGATCACTTACACCCTGAGGATCCTGTTGGAGGCAACAAAAGGAGAGCTCGCCAACCTGCCCTGGTGGGCAAAAAAAGAAACCCTCTTGCTGGATTCCCGAAGCATTGTAAAGAGAATGGATTCCCCACAATTGTTTTGAACATGTTTTTATCGAAGAGCGCAACCACACACCCCTGGGCAGATGCCCCTGCAAGCATACGAAGGGTGTACAACCGTGAGCACCAAACTGATACCGGCACCTACCAATGTTTACATGCTTCGACTGCGGCTCTCGATCAGGTGAGCGGCTACCAGTGGCCCGAGGCGGCCGATCTTTTCGGGAGCTGAATTTGGGTGCCCAATTCCCCAGAGTTGTTTCCCCTAAGAAGCAGAAGAAAAGTTACCGTTTGGCTTTCCCTGGGGGGGTAACTTTTGCCATTTGGTGGTGAAAGTCGTTTGTTTTGGTGGCTTCCTCAATGGTTTTCGTGTCTCATCAAAAAGGACGGACCTTTTGAGCAACACCCGGGAACGGAACAGAAAAAACTGCTGGGGTAAAGTCCCTCGATGCTGACGTGGCTGCATGATTCTCCATGCAACACTGGCACATTGCTTAACATTCGAACTCAGGGAGAATACGGTGCCTTAGGTCGGGCGTGCAAACAATACGATTTTAACCGTATGTCTGTAACATGTGATATTTTGCTTGCTTTGCTGTCTCCCTGACACTGTACTGGCATGAAGAAACCTCCCTTCCACTTCTTGCCGTGCAATCGCTGCTTTGGAGTGGTTGCAAGTTCTAGTTGGCTGATCATAGGCGCCAGTTTTCCACGGCTCTTCTCATCCGCAGGCTGTGATGGACGCTTCCGCGACCGGACCCCAGAGGCTAAGTCACCAGATTCTGCCTGGTGGTCCCATGGTTGGAACCAAAAGGAGCCAGAACAGTTGGCCGTCAAACGGTTTGTTAGACCTTCTATAGTTCCCATGGGTCACAAAAGATTTCCCCAGCTCCGCTTAGCCTAGATTTCCCCCTGATGCCCACTGACAAAAGGGATGTTTGCTGATTTGGCATTTTGGGATTCCCTTTAGGGCCAAAAAGACAACGGGGGAGGAACAACCAACGTGCTCATGAGTTTGGACTCCGATCATCCCCCTGATTGCAGAACCCTTGCTGTTCCATGCTACTCAAGGTTAGACGAGCATGAATTAGCAGAAACAAGCCTATTTGCCCCGCAGTCGGTTTGCGGTTTCCGAAAGTGTCCAGGCTCTTTCTGACCAATAATTGGGAGTGTCTTTTTTGAGTTGGTGCCCGTTTTCGGGTGGATTTTATTGGAAACCAACAAGACCGTCGCGTCATTTCAGGGGGTCCAACCCGAAAAAAGATAAGGCATGGCGCCTGGTCATCGTGTTTGCCCAAGCGCTGGCCCCAGAAATCGGAGAGTTTCAGATGCCCTCGGAACACATCAAGATTATCTCGCGATGTCTACTCTTTCGATGTCCAGCAGCATATCACAATGCATCTTCTGGCATCTGCAAATCTGAGTCTGACGGGGGAGTTTCTTCAGCCATTGAGGCATTGATCCACTTTCCAAGTGTGTTTCCACGGCTTTTGATGACATGCCACGTGTTGCCGCCTGCGTTTTTAACAGCAAGCTTCCCTCGACTCTGCACCATCAGTCCTGTGTGCTTTCCCTTGAACAGTGGCCCAACATGGAAGCTGAACATGTGGTTTGCTGCTTCCAGTGTGTCATCCCTGGACACCTCATTGAGATCCTGTGTCGATGGGTTTTACCATTTGGTGGCTGCCGAATCGAGCATGTCTTACTGTGTTCCGCTATCACTTTGTGGCGAGCTCAAAGGTTCCTGCACACGTCGGTGAATTTAACACATACACATGTGCACAGTCCAGTGATTGTCGGCAAAGTAAAACACACTGCCAGTCTGTGGGCTGGGGACATGACTTGAAAGCGAGGCCCCAGCGCTCACAGAAGACCTTGGCCATGCAGAAGGCGGCCTTCGTCGATTCGCAAGCGAATCGACCGATGGACATGACAGGGTTTTTCCCTCTTTTGCGAGGCTCGTTGTTCTTCAGGGTACTCCCCCAGCAAATAATGTGGCTTTCCTTTTGGCAGTCCTTTAGCACTACGAAAACGGGGTACCCCCCAAAAAAGACGAGCCAGCCTTTTGGCCTATTGGTCAAGGTTCCACAAGGTGAACATTTCAAAGTGAGCAGTCGGATCATATGCAATGCTTCAAATCCCCGGACCTAGCTTAGATGATTGGTATGTCAGGACTGGGAGCATCTTATAGATACCATCTTGACACCTTCCCATATCATCTTTAGATATGTCATCTTTAGATATCTAGATATGTGAGGACTGGTTTCTAGGCGCCATGAGAGAGCCAAGCACCCGGTCAGGCTTTGCTGGGATCCATGGGCCTCGCGCCAGGCTCGGACCGAATCTCGGCTGCGGGGGATACACCGGTGTTGTCCAGCTTCCCGGATGGTTTGGATGGTTTCCCATTTACCCTTCAGAAAAACCAGGGCTTCAAGTCCCCAAACAACCAATCCAAACCAGGAATCAAGGGTTACCTGATCTTGGGGCGGTTCGAAGGGAATCCAGAAGGAACACCACCATTTGGGTGGTCCCAAAGTAGGGACACGTAACCAAATATGTATACTTTGTGTGTGTTTGCCTATCTTTATTCAGAGACATGAATGATGCAGAAACCAAGCACAGCCGAGGTCCCCGCAGCTTGAGCAGGCCTAAAGCATTTGCCGGGGACGCATGACTTAATGACTCCAAACTGGATTGCTGGACTGACACAGATGTAGTCGCGTGGTGTTGTTGAAGTGGAGGATGTCAACGTTGCTGCGCGTTCCCGTGCTCTTTGGGACATCCATAGCAAGCGTGCAGATAGTCTTAGTAGTTGCCTTGGTCTATTTGGTCCGCTCTTATGGGATTCCAGCAAGAAGAATCAACCCCCCATAAAGCGCAAAGATGGTCAAGTTCTTGAAGCTCGACTGCCAGGCGAAAAACACGTGGCCGAGGCATGCTGGGGAGTGGGAGGGGTCAGCCCCAGCGCACTGAGGTGCGAAATGGCTGTAAACACGAGCGTCCAGCAACACATGATGCATATACAATGAACCCTGTTTAACACAGCATTGGAACAACTGGAGAGACTAACTGGAGACAGCCGAAGCGACCCAATGTACCATCGCACTTGACACAGTGCTTGCAATTTTCACCAACTCAACGCTTCTGAGGGTCTCATCTCTTGGCACCCCGGCCATTGCGATCCAGCCGGTTGAAGCGACTTTGACCTAGGGAGCCTTGGACCATAGAGTGCAACTCAAGGCAGCCTGAAGGAAGTGCCACAACTTGAACACGAGTGGGGGCTTCAATTCAGACATTGTGCAAGAGAAGCAGTAGCAGTTCAAAGCATGTTCAAAGTCCGAGCGATCCCACACAAAGTGTTCAGCACTGCCAGAGTCATCGCCTTCCGGGGCTTTCAGTGAACTTCGAGTTTTTTGCCAAGCGTCGACCATGCCTGAAACAATGGGAACGCGCCTTGGGGCTGAAGTACAGACCCTCCCAAGCCATGGCTGTTTTTGTTCAACTCGCAAAAGGAATCAGAGTCCGACTGGACCCTCCAGGGCGCAACGCTCTCGCCGCGTACGGGTGTGTCATTATTTGCACCTTCAAGAAAACACACCCAGGCCCATATGACCAGAATCAGAGCCCAAGGCGGCCACTGGAAACAACCCGCGTACTTCGGCAGATTCGCCAGGTGAACTCCACACCAGCCTGGCCGATGTGGGAGGCAGGGAGTTTAACGAGTCTCAGGTAGCACTTTCACAGTCGGCAAGTTGATTTTGAGTTTGTTCGGCCAGTTGATGCAATGGAACCCAGACGGTCGAGCTGGTCCAAAGTGTGTTCCCTAGTTGTTTGCGCTGAGCAAGCAGAAACGGGAGGGGGGGGGTGGGCTTGCAAAATTGGAGGCTCTCAACGAGTGCTGGATAAGACGGCGCTGCAAGTTCTTTTGACAAACTTTGCCAAACATACCCAGGGCCGGGAGCATGGATTGCGTTACTTGGTCGTGAATGTTCCTGGCACCCAAGTCGCTGTCAGCCAGAAAAGCAAAGGACGAGTGGAGCAACGATCCAAAAGCACGGACGAAGTTAAGCGCAGCGGCGTTGCTTGAAAGAACAATGGGCAAGCAAGATATTCCTTCTCGCTCTGAATGGGGCAATGCTACGGTGCGAAGTTTGAAGACACCGCACGCCTGTGCTTGTTGCACTGGGGTGATCCATGGGTGCTCCTTACTTAGGACACACCTAGTTCGTTTGCGCGTGCCCGCCCAGGCGCGTGTGCGCAACCAGAATAAGAGTCTTATTGGTGTCGCCCCATTTTGCGACAAACCAGATATGGGTATGTGTCAAACCTGACCCTCTCTGGATGGTTGGTTTCCTTGTGGTTTCCCTCTTGAAACCAATCCAAACTCAGGGGTCCCAAAAGCCCTCATGCCAGGACTCGCAGGCCATGGCTCGGGCCGGGAGCCCGAAGAAGGGGCTAACCGCTTTCTTTGCGGGCGCTCTCTGCAGTCGACCTGTGCATCTGCTCAAATCGAGCCAGCCGTCAAGGCAGCGGGGTAAAATTAAGGTAAACGACCGAAAAGTGAAGGCTGCTGCTGCTGCTGCTGCTGCTGCTGCTGCTGCTGCTGCTGCGGCAAGACGCTTTATTTACTGCCCGAGGATGAGTGGGTCAGCAGCACGATCCCGCTCGAGGAGGCGGTGTTCCGACATGCGGGCTGGGCGGCTGGGAGCTACGAGTCGGCGTTTACCAAGATAACGATGGACGGCGCGCCCTTCGATGTGCGAACTGGCAAGGACAGCAGCAAGCCAACCGTGCTGTACATGCATGGAAACATGGACTTTGCCGGCTCGTGGGCGAGGATGTTCAAGGGCCTCGCGCCGCACTTCCGCATCATCGCGATCGACGTCATGAACCTCGGGCTGAACACACGCTCGCCGCCGAGCCACCGCACCACCATTGGCACCGACCACCACAAAGGCGTGGCGTGGAACCGGAACCACCACAAAGGCGTGGCGTGGATTGCGAAGACGGTCGCGGCGCTGGACCTGCCCGAGCAGTTCAACCTTCTGACACACTCGTGGGGCGGCTACCCGATGCTTTTCGCGTCGACGCATCCGGAGCGCGTGTCGAGCCTGCTGTGCCTCTCACCGCCCGTACTCTGCCGCCCTACGGCACCATCAGCCCCATGGAGGACAAGTGGGAGACTCCCAAGGAGACGGACGGCCACCTCAAGCGCACGGCCCAGGGATCCTGACGATTTGTCTCTTGACCTCTCCGTGGATTGCACTTGGGTTGGCTCTCTCCACGGGTAGGGGAAACTTTTGGTCGAGACCTGACTGGACATGGTCCCATTTGAAGCTGCTTGTGGACCATTGGGCCCAATCCTACCGGACACCTCGGTTTCCAGTTGGAAGAAACACATCACCCAAGTTTGATTTGTTTGAAACCAACTTGTGGATCCTTGGACTTCTTCATTCCGCTACCCTTTTGTCGTGGTTCCTCTTTACAGGATGCTGGCCCAGCCCAATTAGGAAACAGAGACATGGGTGTTTCTTTTTTGAGAGCACCCCTTGCTTTCTGGAATTCATGGGGAGGCGAAGGAAGGCATTTTGCGGAGCCCCCAAAAACACACACGTGTTTTTCAGGCAAGTGCATGCTGACATTTGCCCCAACGGTGACCCGGGA
>CAUJNA010003738.1:530000-655000 GCA_963377175.1 Effrenium voratum | reverse complement strand
CTGCCAATTCAATCGTTCCATTGGGCATCATTGGGCGCTTATGATGCATGCCCCGGTCTTTTGCAGCTCCTGGTAAATGAGACAGTTGTGTATTGCTGCGAAACGTTCAAGGCACAAGTTGCACTCCCCAGCCAGGTTTCGATTTTGATGAATCAAACAGATAGGTTTGCAGTTGCTCTGCGAGGTGACTGGAGCCAAAGCAGAAGTCGCAGCCGAAGCCGCAGCCGCAGCCGAAGCCGCAGCGAAAGCCGTCGCGCACAGCTCCGCGACCGTGAGCATCGGTGGGAGAGGCCAAAGTGCCACTCCATTAGCAGTGAGCACAGTGAGCATGAGGAGCACAAGGCGGCCGAGGCAAGGTGCCTTAGTCGCAAGGCAACTGCTGGGCAGTGACCATTGATTTTTGCTGATCTTGGACATCACCTTTTCAAGCAATTCAAAGAGAGTCTCCTCTAGACGGGATGATGTTGCAAAGGCGAAATATAGAGATCCCAGTGCTGTACTAGGTGATCTTTGGAGCAGGTTTGATTCTGCCAGTTTGAGAGTTTTGGTGCCAAAACCATTCAAACGCAAGCAAGACTGTTAAATTCTGCGACCGCGCACGATCTTCTCCAGATGGATCACTTACCACCAGCACTTACCACCAGCAAGCTTGCAAATTTTGACCACTGCCAAATCTGCAGCTTCCCATAGAGCTCTGTTCAGCCTGCCGAGTAGGACTTCTTTCACCTCTCGAGGCGAAGCGCGCGGTACGGCGAGGCTATCCCTGTCAGCGACTCGGCTGCGGAGGAGGACTCGGCTGCGGAAGTGGCCCGAGCTGTGGCGCAGAGGTTCACCAGCGCCACGGCAGAGATGTTAGGTTTGTCTCAAAACGGGTACCGGGTACCCCTTTTCTTGGGTTTGGGAACCATGGGTTTTGGACCAACCTGTTCTTGAGAGCAAAGCAGACCAACAGCAACAACCTGAAGAATATACTCAGATACTCAGATCCACATATCTTTCGAGTCAAGCTGCTACTGGGTTCCGTGTCAATACCCTGACCAGAACCCCCCAGTTGGTTCAAGAGCGCGCCAGGAGCGGCACTGTGCTTACGGATGGCTTCGGGTGGGGTCAAACCGTGGGATTGGGGCCAAACCAAGGGGATCGGAGCGCCTGAGCTCTGAGGTGGTGCGTTTGGCCATATCGTGATGAAGCTGTTGAAGCTGCGATGGAAGGCCCGGCCATGGCTGGGCAGACTCAGATTCCGGGCTTCCGACCTCGTTGGATGGGAAAAGTATGGAATCCATAAGTTTCCCCACCCAACGAGGTGTGTGTTGGTTCAGCATGCAGGGTGGGGATGTTGCAAAAGATGCTGTTCACCTTTGTTTGAAGGGAGTGGGCCCATTGCCGTGAGATGGGTCTGTCATTTTTCTGAGTACCTGTTCCTGGGTGGCGTTTCTTTCGGAAGCCAAAGGCCCGCCAGGGCCCTTGTTTTTTTTGTTTGATGAACAAATCTTCCAGGGACGCCAAAACAGGAGACCGCTCGATTCGATTTCGGTTTTTCGTTTGTCAAGAGACGTTTTCCACGGCAGGCGGTGCACAAGGGCCGCCTCAGCGAGAAGGGCCGCTGGTTCCTGACGCGAGGCCTCGCCTGGGAGTGCGTGGAGCGCAACTGGGCCTTCCGGCGGCTGCGCTGAAATGGCACCGTCTTAAGTTGGTTCCGTGTCGTCCATTTGCAAAGCAACTGGTTCAGGGAATCTGTGGCTGGAAATATGTTGAGCTCTTTTCCAGACCTTAAAGGTCTTGAAAGGGAATCTGGAGTTGGTCTTAAGTGGTTTTGAAGGGTTTAAGTCGTTGGTATCGCAACTGGACATGTTATTTGGTTCCCAGGACTGAAGCAACTGGAAGATTTTGGGGTTTTAAAGGAAAGCTAAATGGACAGGCACCAATTTCGGGGGCTTCCCCTGAGGGTTCCCTATTTGTTTGGAGGTTTTAAAGGGAAGCCAAGCAAATTGTGGGGTACCCCAAAGAAAGAGACACACGAGTTGGTCACTTTTGTAAACTCCGGGGTGGAGGACCGAACAACCCTATTAGGGCACGCATATCCCCAAGTCCTAAGTGAATTCACTGAAACCAGTGCTTAAGTTCAATCAGCACATGGCGATGTATTTTTTTCAGGAGTTCCTTCCTCGGCGTTCAGGAATGCCTGTGATGTGCCCAAGAAGCACCATGGATGAGAAGATGGCTGTTCCTAGGTTATGCTGAAGCAAGAGATAGCAGATATAATTGGGAATTACTTCAACTGTGAACCTCAATCACAACATCCTCCTATCATAGGTGCCTTTTGTTAGTGGGGGAAATTCCCTTTAAACACCAGGATTGATTCTGACTGAAGGAACCTGAAATTTGCATTGCGCTGTTCAGTGGCTTCAGGGTAGAGAGCTACCATGAGATCATCGAGCAGAAGATTGGGCGGCTGGAGCCGCTGGTCATGCCCGTTCTGAACGGGGCGTTGAACCGAAAGTCCTGGTGATCCCCTTTAGGCGGCGGGGGTGACGCGGGAGAGAGCGATCCCTCTTAGCTTGCGCCTTGCGCAGTGGGGTGACGTTTGAAGTTGGCAATTGCTGCGCGAGTCACAGCCTGCTGGTGCATGGGGACATGGGAACATGTGGCACATTCAAGATGTTGCGCCAGCAACACAATCACACACATACAAAATAGCATATCACAGTGGGGGAGTAGTGAGCATCGCAGAGACTCGGCGCATTCGATAGCCCTGCGGCCGCAAAGAGCACGGCACGCAGACAGCTGGCAAAAAGCAGAGGAGATCCTTGGGTTTGGGCAGCATATAATTCGCCCTGGAAGTCCTCTATCCAATGCATACTGACCGAATCAGCACCACACTGGTGCCATTTGAACCCAACACACCAGGACAATGCTCCTTTATCACAGAAGGCAGCGGAGGCAAGGGGCAGTGTAATCGGCACGGAGGCTTTATACTCAAGATACAAGTGCGATGTTGGGACAAACGATGGACCATCCTCATCCTCATCCTCACCCTCGTCAATAGCCAAACATGGGGCTTAAACATGTTTGAACAAGGGGTTGGCCCATCCCTGCATGATGGTGACACTCTTGTTTGAGCAAGCGCAGTCGTTTGCACGTGGTACTTGAACCTAACACAGCCGACCAACAAGCAGATCAGAGAGAAGAACAAACTCTGTGAATTGCAGCTAGGCGGCATGCAGTCGGCATTTCTTAGCAAATTAGCAAGCGTTGAACATTTCAGGAACAAACATGAAACCGCGCATTTTCGCAGACTCATCATGCAAGTATCTCGGGTTTGTCAGTGCAAGTCAAATGGTCAAGCAGAGCACGCGGCGCTGCAGCTACCCTTGAATGTACTGAAAGCGGCGGTCTAGCAGATAGAATATCCAAACTCCGTCCACTCCTCAGCTAGAATAACGTGTACTCCGTTGATCAGCAAAGACCCAATTAGCATAAATGAGGACAGTTGGAACTATAATTTAGAATAAATATATGAATAAACGAGACAGTTGGAAGAACCCCGCCTTTTGCACTTCCTGCACAAATCGTTGGATTTGGAACTCCCTTTCAGGGGATCAGGCAGATAGAATGACTTGTGTCGCATGGTTGATGTTGTGGGCTCACACCCGAGACTTCAAGCGGTTCCTTCAAACCCTCGAGAGAGTTGATTGCAGCCTGTAGTCTTTGTTTCTGTTGAATGAGCTGGCCGGATCATGAAGCAACTTGACACAGGCTGCCGACTCTATGCAGGTATGCTATGTTTGCGGAAGGTCCCCTACAAGGCCAATAGTGATTCAATAGTGCCAAGGCTAGGAAGCTTCCTTTGGCATCTTTGCGCGCAACAGTGCCAACAGTAAGATCGGCAGACACACAGTGCATCCCGAACATGCTTGACATCTCTAAGCTCTGTGAAACCTTGGTGCTATGTCAGTATGTTGTCAAGAAAGTGGAAAGCACCATATGGTGGCGGGCTAGCAGTTAGAATATGACATGTTTTAGAGTAAATGAACTAGCAGATTTCAAAAGTTGAAAGAGTAGTGCAGTTAAGTATTGTTCATACAATAACGTGAGTTAGCATAAATTCGTTGGCATTGTATGACTCTACTAGTTTCCTGGCCCCAAAATGAGCATGGGCAACTTTTCCCATGTAGTGGGTTGGGCGGTTTCCCCAATAGTCATCCCATGTAAAGGACCTTTTGATCAACCCTTATAATATAGGCTGCTGTTAGCGACGTCCATAGAGACTCACAGGGGCCTTGAACTCCTGCAGATTCTCCAGCTGAGAAGGTTCGGGTTTGAAGACAGCCTCGCAACTGAGCCAGGTATTAGGCAAATCACTGATTCAACAAATCTAAAGCCACTATGCCATAAATATTTTCGTGCGGCTTTGCACGGGTTCTTGTTTGTTGTCCAAATCGTGTCAACAAAACTGGCAAAAAAGAGCAGCACCGAACGTCCAGTGACTCTCGGCAACCGGCAATGATGGAGATAGGGGCCAACATGAATGGACAGGCAGGTATCGGCACAAAGTTCGTCCTGTCAAGCGGCATCCAAGTACCGGCGACGATTGGGTCAACATTTGTGAATTATTTGCCCTGAGCTATTATAAATAGACGCACTGTACAGTTCTGGGCCGACTGTCAGAGTTTTGGACACCAAGGCCCCCAGCGAGGCCAGGGGCGTTGGAAGATCGGTCGGAATGGCCTGGGGTGACTCACCCTTGGGGCATCGGAGTGTGCAAGTCGGGAAAAGACATCCCTTGTAACTCCAGAAAGCCAAGATTTGGAGCAGATGGCAGCTGAAACACACAGCTTGTTTCTCCGGACCAACATTTGCAACACGTGGCTGAAATACACAGCTTGAACCATATTGTGCAACTGGGCGGCGGCAGATGTGCAACGGATGCGTAATGGCCGTACTGGCGTAATGATGGCATGGCTTGAATTAGTTCCACGCCGGCATGATTGATGCACAGTACGTAGCAGGCAACCAGGGTTTACTATCGGCTGATGCTGGACTTTAGGGAGTCCCCTGAAAAGTTGAAATACTGTGTAATGTTGGCCCCGGATTAATAAACCCCTAGTTGATTTTGATCGGCCCTAATAGTGGGACGGGTTTATAAATCCTGGGTCAACAATAGCTGGTGCTCACTAGGGAATAACCCGGGGGTGTTGGGAATGAACCTAGGGATTTCCTCAAAGGACACCAAATCGGGGATGGGTTTTAGGGGTGATTCCATTTCTCATTCCCTGCCTAACGAACCAGCAAGACAGGGAAAATGGAGTTCGACTTCTTGGGCAATTTGGGAGTGGCCCAGGCCCAGGCCTGCCCCCACCTGCCATGATCCCACGTTCATCGCCATTCACTGCAATACGCAAGGTATGAACACATATTAAACGGAGCCCACTTAATGTAATATGTATATATATATATAGATTGATATTAGGTCTAAATATGTATTTGTATATGCGTATGTGGGAGGCAAGGAATCCATGGTTGGGGATGCTGGCTTTCCTTGGCGCACTTTGCTTAACGCTTCAAGCAAAGACTTCCGCTGGTCGGTCGAAGACGTTGGCAATTGCCAGGACACATCTCCGTCCTCCTCTTCCCCTGGGCCGATTCGGGCCCGGTCCTCCGGTCGTTTGCGTTTTTGTTTGTTGGAACCGCCTGAAAAGTTGGTTGGTGGACACGACTCCCCACCGAATTTTGATGTCCGCCAACGGACCAAGGGTCTTTTACTCAAGTTCACACCCGTTTAGTGCCCCCGTGGATGTAGTGTTGCGTTCAGGACCGATCTCATTCGAGATAGCTAAAGCCACGATGTTGAAGATTCCATTCACTTGGCCCTGTGACATTTGTGCATCAGCCGAACAACTGGCAATGAACCTGTGCAGGGCAGACTCCTGTCCGGCGGGTCTCAGGCGGGAAGGCTGAGGATGTTTCGGGCCATGAGCAGGTTGATCGTGGCAACTAACGCTTGGTCGAGGAGGGACACTAAGGGCCTGTGTCATCAGCAGCTTAAGCAGGTTAGAAACACCCTATTCCTTGTGCCCCGAAACTGCTAGATCCTCCGCTGGCCAAACAATGAATTGTCCGTGGCACTTAGAAAACACCGATTCTTGTCACCCTCGCCTGCAGGTGTGCGTTTTGGGATGGAGACTTTCGACTGTTTGGTTGGATCGGCTGGAAGGAGATGGTCAGAACAAGTCCGGGCGTTCATGGAATCCGCGCAGGGTTGGCTGGGATAGTTGGCGATGGTCATGATAGGATATGATTTTAGCCTGCTGTGCCTCATCAACATCAGCCATGGGCAGACCCTGTCAGCATACCGTATTCTTTCCATGTAGACAATCGACTCACGGCTCGAGTGTTTGCCATGGTTTCCCGAAGCTCCGAAAAGAACACACTTTTGGCAGTCCCTTGTCTATTTGTGCGCTGACCTGCTTTGGCTTGAACCTTCACACACAACCACATGAATTGAGAAAACAATTCGCTGGCAGAAACCAAAAGCTACTCTGCTCATCCCTATTATAATTCTCTCCGAGATTGCGGCACGCTTCCACAACCACGAGTATGCGAAGATGCATTTGCATTGCGACCCAGCACAACCTAGGCACATCAAGCACCACCAGGCAAGTTTAACAGCTGAGCTGGTTTCCTTGCCAGTGCCCGCACGGCAAAAAGCCACCTTTTGAATGCACATTGGGAGGTCTGTGGCTACCTGGATTCCTTGGTAGCCAAACATGTTTCCAGTGTGCCAGGGCAGCTCTCCAGTGGTTCAGGCAGGGTTGAAGAGAGACTTCGGGCAGAGTCAAGAGTTGCAGCAACGACCCTTGATAGGGCAAAGTTTCAGATGAGATGTCTTTCCAGATGAAATACTGACAGCACATGCCGCATATAAGCACGCGGGCAAAAAGCGCGCTACGTGTAGTGGGGGAATGGACATGTGAAACCTGATAGAGGCCACAAACCCGAAGGCAGGCATATACAACCCCAAAAGCATTCCCAAAGACGCGGTCCCCACAATATAACGGAAGAAACACCTAGCACCCTTGAAAGCGGTCGACACAGAAAAGGATTCCCCAACACATACCCAAAACCATCCACGAGAATACCCTCGCGAACAAACCATTCCCGAAGACATGTCCAAAGACATAGAGCGCCAATATAGCCCCAACGTCAGCCCCAAAGACATCTTCCAAGACATCCCCAAAACGTTCCTAAAAGCACTGCGAAAGAAATCAGCAGAAATCCCGGAAGGTGTGTTCAAACACATGTTCCACAGATAAATCTCAAACACACGCAACGTTGCAAAAGACTCGATTCACGCACAGGCGCGACAGATGGCTAGATAGATAGATAGATAGATAGATAGATAGATAGATAGAACGCAAATGAGCCCCTGGAAGGAAAACCCGCGCCAAAGCAAAGGGAGAGCTTCTAGATTGACTTGCTGCCGCTTGAGAGCGGGAATGCGTAAATAGCTGAATTATGCTGAATGGCTAGATAGATGATATATAGATAGGTAGATAGACTCATGGCTTGATAGAAATATAGATAGACAGACAGCAGACAGACAGATAGACACACAGGTGGATAGACAAGTAGCCAAATAGATAGCCAGGTAGGCGGAGAAAGATAAAGAAAGAACGAGAGAAAGAAAGAAAGAAAGAAAGCAAAAAACATATGAAAACCAAAAAATGCAGAAAGGAAAGATAGGAAGACGGAAAGAAAGCAAAGAAAGAAAGACACACAAAAAGAAAGGAAAGAAAACAGAAGACACAAATACATAAATAACAGCAAACATCAGAAAATATGAAAGAAAGAACGAAAGAAAGAAAGAAAGAAAGAAAGAGAGCTGGAAAGAAGGAAAAAAGGAATGAACAGACACAATTAAAACCCGAACGAATGAACGGCGACAAACAGCAAGAAGAAGAAAATGCAGAAGCAAAGCAGAGAAACAAACTAAAGTTTTCACATTTGGAAGCTTCCGCCCACTGGTTTTGCCGGCTCTACTGGTAATCACGCCACTCCGTTGATTGGGAATCGGGATGACCTGCCATGATTCACCAAAATTATGGATCTGCGGCTTGCAGTCTATATTAGTCCTGCATTGGTTGTGAGGGGAATACAAATTTGGTTGTTGTAATCGGCAATTGAGAGGTAAGCTGAAGCACTGAGGTGCATTGTTTTGGCTACATTCGCATTGGGAAAGCATGTGATCCTTCCAGCTGAATCTATTGTGCCCTCGATCGTGTTAGCGTTTTCATGCGCGTTGCAAGGTTTGCAAGGTGAGCGAGATCCAGGGGTGCCAGGGGATTATAAGGACGACAATTTACGTCTGGTGTCCGTGAACAGTTCGACTGGCATCTTGCAAACTCTTGCTGCTGGCCAGTAGCCGACGGAAATGATGTGCTAAATCAGGATACTTAATGATGCGGCACAAGGCCCGGGTGTCTCGATGTAAGGTTCTGTACCAATCTTGGTCCTGTCGAATGTAATTTTTGCAGGTGGAAAAGCAGAAACCTTCTTTGGGGCGGGGAATGCGTTTTGGGTGCAAACCCATGCCGTAAGCCTTTCCCACTTCTCCGATTTGCGGACAGGCATCATTGCCCTCATGTGGATTTGACTCCTGGCCAATTGTCCCTTTCTTGGGAATGGTACAAATGGTCGCAGGTGTTGTTATCCTTTTCAAGCACCGATAGTATTGTCCCAGTGTGCAAAAACAACGGCCCCTACAAGCTAATGACAGCCATATTCAGTTTGTTTGCCTACTGTAAAAACTTACCAAATGCCTTGAGCCAGCTTCACCTGCAAGCGTCCCGTCCTCAAGCGGGAAGATGTTGGGGTCACAAATGAGGAATTTTGATACTTAGCACTTCCAGATGAGATGGTGTGTTTTGTCGAAGCCAGAGTTTGAGCAGAGCATCAATGTGGTTGGCCCTATCACAACGTTGGGCCATGAGTAAACAATGCATCATTCTGTATGAGAAGTTGTTTTTTGTCGAAATCATACCATTTTCCTTCTGACTCCAAATTTTCCACGTCATGGTTGGCCCGTTCGATTTCGCTGCTTCAGACAGAGCAACTAAGAATTTTCCATGCGGCAGCTTTTGGCCAGGGCACCGTTGTGGCACACGGGGAGGCGCCGCAGCAGGGCGGGCGCAGTGACTGTTGGAAAGTTGGCCCAATGGCGGGGATGGTCGGCAAGGATTGATACACGAGAGACCTATGTGCGCAAAATGTGTTCAGGCTGCGTGCATGGGGCATGCAGGGGTGGTTCTTGTTATTTTTGGTTGGCCAGTTTGGTGAAGATATGTGGACTCTCTTTCGGGTCGAAAGTACGTGGGCGTCCTTGGGTTGAAAGGCATTTCAGTGGCGCACAGCATGGGCCGGCGATATGCTGAGGCTTGGACTCAGCCAGAGCAAAGCTGTAGGAGGGGCACGTGGATTACTTAGTCCACGATAGAAGTCATGAGCATTGTCTGTTAGCTTAGGGAGGACCTTAAATTCTCTACCAGAGGGTTCTCCCAGTTTGTCCATGTCTTCTTGACTGGATCCCGGATGTTCCTCTACTAGGGACCCTTGGAAGATTCCATGTTAGTGCACAGAATGGTCATTTTGCCCAGCATATCTCGTAACAGTATATTCCTTTGACACATTGGTTGTGAGGCTGACCGGTTCATGCCGCCAACCTTGACCTGGCCGGCAAAAGAGGCTGGGAGTGCAAAGGAGAGGAAGGCAAGCGTTCAAACGTTGGGCCCGTCTTGAATCTTATATCCCTGCATGATGGTACTTGAAGTCCTAGGCTTACACTCGATCAACGTTCAAGGAAGGTGCGCTCGGATTTACTTTTGCCAGCGCCAGGGCATGATATATTCTGCATACACTCACGCCATTGGTCGTTGCAACGCGCGGCATGTGTAGCCAAGCTGAGAAGCAGGTCATGTGACTCCCCCGCATGTGAGGTTCAACGGCTTTGATCAACGGGAACAAAAGAACCCTGAGTGTTGTCTCTGTTGCCACCCGAGGCCTTACTCACAAACCTAAGTCAGCTGAGTCCCGGGTGTTCAGCTTGGCGTAAGCCTGGCATTTGGACCCACGCCTCTCGCCAGTCTCATGGCACGGTCCGCTTTCTCAAGAGGTTCAATGCAAGCAATGGAGCGCTGAAGCAGTTTTGTGATTGGTGCTTTCCCAGAGAAATTGATAGGGGCCATGATGTCCTTCCTCCTTTTCAGCGTTGCAGAGGCTATGCAGTTCGACAGTGTAAGGTCCCTGTTTGGGCGATCGGTTGTTTGTTTCAAGTCAATGGCAAAAGAGGTTGACCCCGTGCCGAAGAAATTCTCGGAGGCCCTAGATGTTGTCCTTGAAAGAAAGAATCGAAAGGAATCAGGGTCCAACATTTGGTCAGGTTCTTTTGAGCTCATGTAAGAAGTTAGCATCTTAGAGCTAGTCTTGGGCATCACCAAATCTTCCGCAACCAAGAAAGAGGATGCGACAGAAGGATATTTCTCAATACATTGGTGTTTGACCTGGGTTTTGTGAGGGGCACAACCAAAAACAAGTTGTCTTCGCCCGCCAAGGGCTGGCAAAGCATTACTCCAATTTGTCGTTCAGTATTCAGCGCCAATCTGACTGGAAAGACAGATTTTCTCCAGTACCACGGAGGAATCTGCGGCCCCGAGCGCAGCAATCCAGTGGTCCAGCATTCAGGCGGCGATGAATTTCTGCAGAACGCAAAGATCGATCGAATTCCCATTTGGGTAGCCCTTAGTTGATGATTTGGATTTGGATTTGAACCCCAGTTCCTGTTGAAGCCATGAGGAAGTAGCCCCTGTCCAAACCACCAAACCAAACCACCAATCGACAATTGGGGGTTGGGGGATCAAATGGGGATCCCTGATTTCAGGTTTGGGCAATTATTGTAATTGCGGAAAGGTGATGCCGTCAAAAGACCATCCGCCATTAGATAGAGGTTTAGGCTCCGGTTCAGGGAAACATGACCATGACCACAAAGGAGTTTTGACCATGTAACACATTCTGCGGTCCGAACCTCACATAGGGAACAATCCAATGACTGCAGGCGTTCAGAATGACACAAGCGCCTAAACCCCCAAAACCCCTATTGGCTGGTTCAGTGGATGGTAGTGGTAGCAGTGGCCTATGCCTTGTATTTGCTTCAAGAGGTATGGGGCGCTGCTCACGCGGCAGTTGTGTCAGGATGAGTTGGACCCTCTCTTTTGGTTTTGACACTATCCACAAAGGGCTCCGCCAAATCAAAGTTTGATGTGCCAGAGATCATCAGCCTAGTTTCTGGTTTGATGGAGACAGGAATTGTTGGCATTCACCTGCACAACAGCAATGGTAGAACAAACATCTCAATCCATGTTGAACGCTGCTCCCATGATCCTATGTCAGAACGCACACTGCAAACGGGGCACATTGCGAATGAGTCTCGCTAGCCCTCAGATTTGAGATTAGGACATGAGGATCCCTGTTCGTCACAGCCGCACCAGGGCAAAGCGTTGTAGGTTTGGCCAAGAGCGCGTGGACTAGCGTGGTGCTTTTGGATGCCGATGCGATGATGACTGAAACTTAGCAAAGACGGTCGGTAAATACAGTATCCACCAAGTATCAAGGTAGATGCCCCTCGAGAATGATCAGAGGTAACAGAGAGAACCATAATGACCAGGTCAAACTCTTCCCAGCTGCTTGCCTTGAGATGAAGAGAACCCGCATTCAAATGCCGAATGTTATTTTGACTGGATATGAGGGAGCGATGTGTTCTGCCTGCAGCAGGTGCTTTGCTCTCTGCAGACGACCTGCACACACAGCAGACTGCAAAGATCAGATTTGTTTGCCCTCAGGACGGCGCTTTTCCTCAAGAAGCTTCCAGACAAGCAGGATGGCCTGACCAGGCGGGTGCCTCTCCGAGCACAGCTGTCGAATCCTTATGTAAGGGCAAGGTTAGATCAAGCCAGTGCGCGTGCAAGCTCCACGAAATACCTTGGCGTAAGTTTGACTTCCGTAAATTTGAACAGGCTGCATGCCAATCAAGCTGCTGGGATAGGCAGCAACATTCTGCATACAAGAAGCTGCCAGGGCTGCAAGCTTGTGAATGCACATTGTGGTCAAATCTTTTAGCCAAGGGTAGTTTAGGACACTGCATAGTACAATACCATGGCGTTACAGATACAATAATCACCAGTGAAAGGACTATTGTCTAGTATCTGCCTTCTTTTGTCTGCCTTTTAGCTGCGTATCACCACAAGCGCATCCGGCGCACCCGATCTTGAAGTCACGCTGTCCCGTCGCACTGCAGACAGTTGCAAAAGCTCAGATTACACAAACCCCTCCCCCCTTTCAATGAGCTGCCAGACACGGGGGTGTTACCACGTCCTCCCCCTTTCAGCACCTCCCAGAAAAGGCTTTCTGCGCTGGCCCTTTCCGCAATTGTTTTTGCTTAAAAGTTCGAGGGGGGTTGGGCACTCTATCCCTGTGATAACAATGCACAGGACAGCCATCCGAGCGAAGCCTCCAGAGCCTGGCCAGACTCGAAGGCCGTTTGCATTGGAGCTGTTTGTCGTGCGTTGGGTGAATCTATGTATGTGCCTATGCATGTTTATAAATACATATGGTGCAGTATCTTGTTTTCTCCCCCCCTCCCCCGCCCCTGGTACAGTCCCCCCAAGAAGAAACTCTACAATGGGCCTTGCAAGGAGCCTTGCAAGGAGCCTTGTAAGGAGTTTTGTAAGGAGCCTTCTGCGGCTTGAGTCAAGAGGTTATAGCAAGCTGTTGAATTAATTGGCTGGTAAGAACTTCGTCTTTCCAGTCGAACCTAGACTGAGGTCGCGACAGTGCCGGAAAAAGGTAGTCAGTAAAACGCTTCAATGCACATCGAAGCCCAAGGAGTGTGTATGGTCACACATTGAGAAAGGACAATGGGAGCAGATCTCAACAAACACAACAATACTTGATGGACAAACTGAAGGAAACAAACTCGAGAACACCAACAAAAAAAAAAAAACAATTGTTGAGCGTTAATATATGATTTCAGCCTCAATTTTGTTGGGCTTCTCAAGGATTGTTAGCTTTCTTGTTGCCCCGCACTTTGTTTGGTGTTTGGCTTTGTTCAGTAAACAACAACAAGCTCTGTGTTTGTTGTTTTGCGGACACTTGTGTGGGTTGTGTGAGGGATGTCAAACAAACAGAGAACCCAAGGCAAAACTGCAAACGTTGACAACCGACACCTCCCCCCCAACCCCTCCCTGCCCACCCCCCCCCCCCCCCCCCTCCCTGCCCCCCCCCCCCCAACCCCTTCCCTGCCCCCCCCCAAATCCCCCAACCCCTCCCTGTCCCCCCCCCTGCCAATTTGGGGCTGATTTTTGTTCTCCGCCAGAGGTTGCTTTGATGGGATTTTTCTCAAGTGGGTAGCCAAGTTGTTTATATTTGGGGAGTTCCATGTGTTTGTCAACTGGTTTACTTTGAAATGAGTATTTCCTTGGTTAAAATGCACTTGCATGTCTTAGGAAGAGTCAACCACCGCGTTTGTTACAAACGTGTTGTTTTATACTTTGCAACCGTAGAACACAAGGACACGCTTGTGCAATGCATGCTGTTTGGCATGCCCAACTCAACGTGGAATGCCCCCAGCGGCAGAATTCGGCAGGGGTTTCACGCACACGCAGACACACTTTCATGATCTTTCATGATTCTGCATCTTCAACATCAGTCTACAACTAATAAAAATCGCGATGCCAGGGAGTCTGGCATCCGAATGTGTACTGTCAATACACAGACACTATTTTGAAGGACTTCAAGAAGCAAACGGTGAACACGGGGGCCCGACCATATATTTAAATACACACATATATGGTTCCTTTTACATATATGTGTATATATATATATATATGTAGGTGTACATGTACATATTTCTTGTGTGTGTGTGTGTGGGTGCGCGCGTGTGTGCGCGTGTGTGCGCGTGTGTGTGCGTGTGTGCATGTGTGTGTGTGTGTGGTTGGTTGGTTGGTTGGTTGGTTGGTTGGTTGGTTGGTTGGTTGGTTGGTTGGTTGGTTGGTTGGTTGGGTGGGTGGGTGGGTGGGTGGGTGGGTGGGTGGGTGGGTGGGTGGGTGGGTGGGTGGGTGGGTGGGTGGGTGGGTGGGTGGGTGGGTGGGTGGGTGGGTGGGTGTGGGTGTTGGTGTTGGTGTTGGTGTGGGTGTGGGTGTGGGTGTGGGTGTTGGAGTGGGTGTGCGTTTGCGTGGGGTGTGTGCGTGTGGGTTGTGTGTTGTGTGGTATGTCTTGTGGTGTGTGTGTGTGTGTGTTGTGTGTGGCGTGTGTGTGTGTGTGCCACACCTGTTGACCAAGGTTTACCACTGCCCCTTGTGACATTCCATCACCAAGGCATCCACAAGAGCAGGGAGACAGGCAATGTTTTTGAGAGCCCGTTCTTCATGCGAAAATGAGCCTCTCAAAAACCGCCGGATTTCCCTAGCAAAAGCCTTCAGCCTGGTTTCAGGAGACATTCCTGTCAAACATCCCCCCTTGTCAGCAGCGAAACCAGGCTACGACAAGGCATCCCGTGTAATTTCCAAAAGAAAGAAGAAAAGAAAGAAAGGAAGTGACCTCCACAGGGTCGCAGCCTGCAAGACAGGCTGACTTTTGTTGAGTTTGTCACAAGATTGGCCACGCGGCTTGCGCCAACGAAGCTGCGCGTGGCACGCTGGGATATCATTGCGTCCTACTGTCCTAAGCGTGAGTTTTTCAGAGTGGTCTGATCCAGAAGTGGCTTTCCTAAGAATCCTAGCTGGAATTCGCACATTTTGTGTCTCTGTCCGGTTTAACTTGTATGTTGCAAGCTGGAAAGCTTTCCCAAGGGCAGATGAAAATTTATTGCAACCAGTTCCCTTTTGGCTTCTCTTGCAGCTGGTCAACAGCGGTCGGGACGCTGGTCGAGCCGCATTCTTCTGCAATTTAAGAGGCCGCAGCAAGAATCAGCTGGATCTTGGTTTGGCCGGAGTTGTTGCTGGCCCTGCTGCCCCTCTCAAGGTTTCACGTCGGCTTTGCAACTTGTTGGCTTTCAACAGTGGTTTTCAAGCGTACACGCAGAAGCTAGAATACCTTGACTCAATCCTGGTCAAAGAAGCTCCGGCAATGGATGACACTTCACTGTTTCAAAGCACCAACGGCGAGACTTTGCACACAGCCATTGGAAGGGACATTGCCGCGCAGTAGTGCAAACTTGGTCTTTTGACATACCAAATAACTTTGAAGCGTCCTACGCCATGTTGTGATCCATGGCCGAGATCATGCTGCGCAAGAGGCGCATATTGTTTGCCCCAAATTGACCGCAAGGTTCTCCTAGATAACCAGCTGACGAGCAGCTCATCTCGCAGGACACTTGTCGAAACCGTTTTGCGGTCTGGATTTCTACCAAACCCCCCCGTCCAGCTCCAAGACGTAGCTAACGGGGAGCTTCTCGGATACACCATCGATCCCGTATAGAGCTGTTTAAATTCGACTGCCAGACCAACATCAATTCCGACCATTGAACGCGGCCGGCGCCTCGTGCCCACAAGCTTGCGCCTGTGCGTTCTCGAATGACCAACGAACACAGCCAGATACGCAGGCTGTCAAAGACACCCAGGCGTTAGAGCTGTAAGTTCGCGAAGAATTTCCAGCAAGATCGTGCATCGAATTCGGAGCAAGTGTCTGCAAGAAGCGAGGTGATTTTTGGCTTCCTGTTTCTTGCAACTTTGTTGTTGGCATTTGTGCAGGCAGCGCCGGATGTACGCAATTGTCTCCAGGCAACGCCCATAGCGGCAATCGCCGGGGCCGTCTACTCCTTGTCAGGAGTTCCGTGTGTGTGCCACACCTGTTGTCCAAGAATTCCACTGCACTTTGTGACATTCGACCACCAAGGCATCCACAAGAGCAGGCTACGACAAGGCGTCCCACAGACGCCAGATCAGCAGAGAATCAGTCTAGCCGGGCTAACCATGTAATTTCCAAAAGAAAAAGCAAAAGAAAAAAGAAGGGCAGGGCCAGCCTGCAAAAACGGGCGACTTTTTGAGCTTTTCACCAATGCCGGGGATCCAAGAGCTGCCGTGCGGCTTGGGCCAACGAAGCTCCGGGTGGCACGCTAGAATTTTATTGGGGACGCCTCTGCGTCCTACAAAGTGTTGTGTTCCTGTGTGCGTGTGTGTGTGTGTGTGTCTGTGGGTGGGTGTGTGGCTGTGTGGGTGGGTGGGTGGGTGGGTGGGTGGGTGGGTGGGTGGGTGGGTGGGTGGGTGGGCGGGTATGGGGGTGGTGCGTGTGTCTGTTTGAGTCTGCCTGTGACCGTGGGTGTGTTTGCTCGTGTGTCTGTGCCTGGGCGAAAGCCTGGGCGCGGGTGTGGATTTGCGTGCGCGTGGGCCTGGGCGCGCGCTGCGAGTGCGTGTGTGTTTGCGCGCGCGTGTGTGAGTGTGTGTGTGTGTGCGCGCGCTCGGGCAAGGTGTCCATCTTCGCCTCTTTCAATGAATTGGTGTATTCTGGGCTGGGAATTGCGTTAGTCAGCTTCACCTTTTTTTTAAAGGCTGGTTTCGTGTGCGTGGTTCGTGGAAACCGGTAAACAAAAGCTCATAATATGTCTGCGGATGGCTACAAGCTGGTTTCAGTTTTTGCAAAGATGAAAGCAAGTTACAAAAGTTTCCGACCCCAAATACGGGTCCCCAGAAGCTCCATCCTTCCCAGGAGAGCCAATTGCCCATTGCTGCCAGACCAGCGGCGCAGTGGCCGGGCGCGCAGGCTTGCTGCGTTTTGCTCTGGGCAAAACTAGTAAAGTGTAGTACTAAGCGGACTTTGGCGTTATTTCATTCAAAGATTCTCGCGGACGTGTTTCGCCCTCGGACATGAGTGGTGTTGTGCGGAACTTGTCTTACAGGAGCGCCATTCGCCCAGCGAAGCCTCGAGACCAGCGGCGCAGTGGCCAGATGCGCAGGCAGCGACCTTTCTAAGTGGTTTTTGTAAAACGCGTGCATGAGTGATCACAATGGCCGATACTCGTTGTTACCTCGTTGTAATGTGCTGTTTCAAATAATTTGCACGGTCATTTCCTTTTTCGGAGCTGGAAAAGTTGTCGTGGCTAGGTAATATATATTTGCACATAGATATTATATATACATTGTACTTAGATTGTTTGGTTGTCGAAGTGATTCGAAGTGGATATAGTGCTACTCAGGTTTGGTTGGCCGATGTGATGGTTTTGATTTCTCGCGCCCTTTGTCTGAGTACGAGCATCATTGAGTCGTGCGGCTTGCAACCTTCGTACAGGAGCGCTACTCGCCCAGCGAAGCCTCGAGACCAGCAGCGCAGTGGCCGGACCCGCAGGCAGGATGGATGCAAAGTTTTGAAGCGATTAGTTTTGTTGGCAGAACATGTGATTGAGTTAGTTGATGCGTATGCTGCGCCGAGATGCGTTTCACACTCTCGATTGCCTTGCGATCTGACATTGCGGGTGAATGTTTCATCGATGTGCCAAAAAGAGTATTGCTTTGTTAGTTACTGTTCTTTGGTTTAGAATCTCAGCCTTTTGTTAGTGTCGGTCGCCCACAAACTAGTGACCGCATCTGGAAAAGTTTAAATCGACACGTCCAAGAAGTTGTTGTAGCTCGCATGTGAGTATGCGTTTTGTTTGTTTGATTGTGTTTGTTTCGCTTGCAGACACTTCCGACACATTTGACATTTAGCTTAAGCTTCAAGATTGCAAACTGCTGAGGGGCCTGTTCTTTCACTCTTTGGAAACCATGGACGCAGATGTCCGATTAAGCCTTTGACACACGGAGCACGAAATTAGTTCTCCCGGCAGGAGCGGCGCCATTCGCCCAGCGAAGCCTCGAGACCAGCAGCGCAGTGGCCGGACAAGCAGGCAGGATGCGAAGAGCCACCTTTTTAAGTTGTTTTTGTATAAATATTTCATAATTGGTCGCGATGGCTGATATCCTTTGTTGCCTCGCTGTAACTTGTTTCTCATTCTTTGTTCAACTGGCAATGGACAAGGCGCCGTACATAGGTAACACATCAGTACATATATGTTCATACTGTATACGTATGTGTGTACTACATGGTTGTCGAAGAGGCTAGTGGTGTTTAATCATGTGGTTGGCCGATGATGGATATGATGTCTCGCAACCTTTTTTGGAATACGAGAAAACATCGCGCCGGTTCGATGACTTGAAGAGATGTTACTGTCATCGATTCAGTCTGGTGACCTGTTTGACTGTTCGGCTTGGCGGGGACGTTGGCTGGATATCCTCTCGGGCATCAGCCGTGCCGCGCCTGACTCTTCATACAGGAGCACTATTCGCCCAGCGAAGCCTCGAGACCAGCAGCGCAGTGGCCGGACCCGCAGGCAGGCTGGATGCAAAGTTTTGACGTGTCCCAATTGTTTTGATACAATGTGATTGAGTTAGTTGACGCGTATGCTGCGCCGAGATGCAATTTACATTCAGTGTTAACTAGTGTGTTACTTGTGTTGCGCTTTGCTAGTGATTTGCTTGATTGTCGACTGTCAGTCGCTTGTCTAAGCTTGATGTTGACGTCGGCTGTCTACCAACTAGTAGGAGAACCGGTCATAACGTGCCGTGGCGCGAACCCGAGTTCTCAGGGCTGCAAATGACAGTGTTTTACAAGGATTCGTGGCGTTGGCTGGTTCACGGTGTGTGGGGAATTGCTTCGAAACTACTTCATCCGCAGCATTGTTTTCACATCATGCCGCTCAGCTTGTCGAGAAAGGCCGCAGCCTTCCAGCCTCCTGCCTGCAGAACATGCTGTCTCCACATCCACATGTAAACATACTTGGATAGTTCTGCATTGAAGGTTGGTAGGCCAGATCCTTTGACTTTCAGAATCAGCGGAGCAATCTTCCAAGTCCGACCAAGATCCCACCCCAGCATGCTGCTGCGCGTGATGTGCTCCCCAAATGCAGCCGCCTCCTCCTTCCCAGCCTCATCCAGCATGGCGTCTACATCCCAGGTCTGCAAAATTGACTTATTCGCTTGTGCCGAGTGAGCAGTCTGGGCAGCGTAGAACTTTGCCTTCTCAGCTCGATGGCGCGAACTCTCATGGCCATCAATGGGGCTGAAGGCATCAGTGTCCTCCAACTCCCTCGTGTCTGCGAGGCTCGCCCAAGACTCTGCCATCACCGGAGTATGTGTGGCCGACAAGAGACGCCGGCGCCAGGCAGCTGCAGCCAAAGTAATTGATGCGTGCCCGGGGCAGAGCAAGTGTTGCCGCAGCACGACCAGTGCCGCGGAAGCAAAGGCGCGCATTTGCCCGGCGTCTGAGTCTAAGTATGGAAGCCAAACCAAGAAAAACGGGCTGAGCACCGGATGTTCACCGAAGGCTCCTGAATTTCCAGCCAAACGAAGTAGAAGAATGAAAGCGAGAGCCAGGCATGAACCTGGGGACATTTGAGCCAGCTGAAGCAGCAAAACTGGAACCGATACGCACGACGTCTGCTGCGACTTGCGACAATCCCCCTCCAAACCCCCTTACCCACGACAACATGCAAATCGGCTGAATGACGCACGGCGCACTATGACCCGTGGGCCAACTAGTGCCCGCAGCTGAAAAAACTCGAGTCGATTCGTCCGAGAAGCTGGTGTAAACTTGCATGTGGTCTGCGTATTATTTCCTTGCTTTGTTTGTTTTGGTGGCAGAAGCTTGCAGCACTTTGACTTTCTGTCTCATGTTCTCATGTTGTGGATTTGGGCTGCAAACTGCTGACAAGGAACCTGTGCTTTCACTCTTCGGGCATGAATGACGCATAAATATGATCGATTGACCCTTTGACATACGGAGCAAGTTGGTCCCGGCAGGAGCGCCAAACTCCCAGCGAAGCCTCGAGACCATCGCAGCAGCTGCCAGACGCGCAGGCAGGATGCAAAGAGCGACCTTTCTCAGTTGTTTTTGCATAAATATTGCATGATTTTTCGTGATGGCTGATATCCTTTGTTCCCTCATTTTATCAGTTGTTTCTGGCAGTTGGCGCGGTCAGTTCTTTGTCGAAAGGGTGCTGCAGATAGTTCATATTTGCGTAATTATGTTTTGATACTATACGGTTGTCCAAGAGGTTGGTGTCACGATGATGGTTTTGATTTCTCGCACTTTGAAATACGAGAACACATCCGGTCGAATGTACTGAAGAAATTGATGTTATCGTCATCGATTCGGGCTGGTGATGTGTTCCAGAGATTTCCGCAGGTTGGAATACCCCTCGGACATCAGTGGTGGGATGCTCGACTCTTTGTACAGGAGCGCTACTCGCGCAGCGAAACCTCGAGACCAGCAGCGCAGTGGCCGGAGCCGCAGGCAGGATGCAAAGCTTTGAAGGGTCCCAATTGTTGGCATGATGGATTGTGATTCAGTTATTTGATGTGTTTGCTGCGAGATGCAACTTACACTCTTGACCGACTTGCGTTTGCGATTTCGGATGCAGGTTTCATCGATGTAGCTTTACATAGTGTTACTCAGTGTGATTGTATGGCTTATGCCGTGGCTGATCTTTGCTTGTGTTTTGTTTGGAACTGTGTAGAATCTCAGCTTGATGCTGGCCATCGGCTGTCTACAAACTGGTGACCTCAACAGCAAAACGAAACTATATGTTGAAGAAGTTGTTGTAGTTCGTGGTATGCGCATTACTTGTTTAAAATCGATTGTTTTGCTGGCAGACGCTTGCAACACACGGTGTCTGATAAAACATGAGAGGGTTTATATAAAAAGAGCACTGCAGGTACTTTGCGGAGGCAATCCTGGAATCCTGGTTGGGGGCGTCGGCTCGCGTCGGCTTCTGCGCGTAGGTTGTTGTACTACCCTTAGCGTAGGCTTTTCGCGTGGGCATGTTTTGAACAAGACATGGTTCAATGCTGTTGTTAAGTGTACTGGAATTCACTTCCTGTGCAACCCTTCTGTCGTTTGCTCTACAATCTTAGCATAGGCCCCGCTGGGCATTCACGTATGCTTGCAAGCTATTTTCATTGCCTAGAACTTTTCAGGTAGCCAGGTGTTTTTGGAGTCGAGGCTGCTAAAGTGCGCCTCGCGTGGTGTACTTGTACCGAAAAGTTGCCGAACCTGTCAAAATGCACTTCGTGCAGTAAACACTTGCGCTGAACATTTGCCCGCCGCGTAGACGTCCACGTAGGCTCCTGCAAGATGACTTGTGCACCCTTTGCAGTGGCGTAGGCTTGCGGAAGCTTCCGCGTAGGCATAGAAGTAGTGTATAGGCAAAATACCGCTGCTCACTTGGCGTTCAGCTTCAAAATTGGCGATTTGGGCTGTAAACTGCTGAGGGGCCTGTCCTTTCACTCTTCGGACATGAATAACGCACGTGATCGACTCAACCTTTGACATATGTAGCGCCGAAATTGATTCTCCCGGCAGGATCGCAATTCGCCCAGCGAAGCCTCAAGACCAGCAGCGCAGTGGCCAGACGCGCAGGCAGAACGCGAAGAGGGACCTTTCTAAGTTATTCTTGTAGAATGATTGCATGATTGATCGCGATGGCCGATACTCTTTGTTACCTCGTTGTAACGAGTTGTTTCAAGGAACTTGCATGGTCATTTCTTTGTTCAAAGGGTGCTGGACAAGGGGTCGTAGATAGTTATCATGTTTGCAGTTGCACATATACGTTTGTGAAAATAATATATATATATATATATATTATACATGTTTAGTTATAGTTGTACAATATATACTTTTGTACGGTTGTCGAAGAGGCTAGTGTTACTTTGTCTCAATGCGAGAAACCGTCACGCCGATTCGATGTATTGAAGAGCTGTTACCCTCATCGATTGTTCGACTGTTCAGCTTGGCGGGGACGTTGGCGTTTTTATTTAGAGATTGGCCGAGGCTTGATTACCCGTCGGAATGAGTCGCGCCGCGCTTGACTCTTCATACAGGAGCGCAAATCGCCCAGCGAAGCCTCGAGACCAGCAGCGCAGTGGCCAGAAGAGCAGGCAGGATGTGAGGAGCTTGACGTTTCTAAGTAGTTTTTGTAGATTGAATACATGTTTGACCGCGATGGCCATTGCATCGAGATGTTTCAAGCAATTGGCGATGTCATTTCTTTGTTCGAAGGGTGCTGGAAAGGCCCTGTAGACAAATCGTAATCGCCTTCCTCAGAAACAACAGAGCCCCCCTTATAGGAGTGCTGTTTTCCCCACACATGTTGTGTTGGTTCTGAAAGGCCCCCTAGGGCCCTAATACTGGAGTTGGGCATGAAATATCGCTTTTTAGTATTGGTTTCAAATTTGGCTAATTGCTCCAAATTTAGTATTTCCAGACCTGGCATTTTTGGGAATTTCGGAAGAACAGTTTTATGATTCGGGGGCTTTTATTGTTAGGAAGAAACTATGTGTCTTACACTGTTCCCCATGAGGTTGGTGTTTCTCAATTCGTGTGGGTTATGTTGCGCCCCTGGTCTGAACAGGACAGCGTATCGAGTGTATTATTGAAGAAGGTGGTTTTGCTGTCATCGATTCTGTCTAGTGACGTGTTCGACTGTTCGGCTTGGCGTTCTTACTCATTGGATTGGCCGAGGCTTGACTTCCCCTTGCACATGAGTCGGGCCCGCGCTTGACGCTTCATGCAGGCGCGCTACTCGCCCAGCGAAGCCGCGAGGCCAGCAGCACAGTGGCCCGACCAGGCAGGATGAGCTTTGAAGCGTCCCAAAGTGTAATGTATTGTGAATCGGTTGATGCGCGCTGCGCCGAGATGCAACGATGCAAATGGCGCTCTTGATCGCTTTGCGTCCTGATATTGCTTGTGAAGATCTGATCAATGTGCTCAAAGCTCAGGTTACGGTTTTTCTTGCGCTGTCGGTGATCCTTGCTTGTGATTTGCTCGAGCCCTCCAGAACCTCAGTTGGATGTTGATGTCGGTCGTCTACACACTAGTCACCGCAACAAAAACATATTAATTCGACATGTTCAAGAACTTGGTGTAGCCCGCGTGTAGTATGCGTTGCAGATACTTGCAACACAATTGACTTCGTGTCTCATGTTGTGGATCCGGGCTGCAAACTGCTGACCAGGGGCATGTGCTTTTGCTCTTCCGAAATGATTGACGCGGATGTTTGATCATTCCTCGGACACGAGTCGCGCCGTGCTTGAGTTCGTGCAGGAGCGCTATTCGCCCAGCGAAGCCTCCAGACCAGCAGCGCAGTGGCCGGACCCGCAGGCAGGATGCAAAGCTTTGAAGCGTCCCAATTATTGGCATGATAGATTGTGATTCAGTTAGTTGATGTGTTTGCTGCGCCAAGATGCAATGTACACTCTCGATTGCCTTGTGTTCTGAGATTGCGGATGAAGGCTTTTCGATGGCCCAAAGAACATATTCACATAGTCTTACTGTTCTTTTCATACTCTCTGTGATCTTTGCTTGTGGTCAGAGTCCCAGCTTGATGTTAAGGTAGGTCGTCTACAGACTTGTCACCAAAACTGAAAAACATTTTTTGAACCGAGATGTCCAAGAAGTTGGTGTAACTTGTGGTATGTGCATCATGTGTTTGTTTTGCTTGCACAGGCTTGCAACACATTTAACATCGAGCTTACAATTTGGGTTGCAAACTGCTGAGGCGCCTGTGCTTTCACTCTGAAATCATTGACACAGGTCGATGAACCCTTTGACATGAGCACCAAAATTAGCTCTCGCAGGAGCGCTCGCCCAGAGCCTCGAGGCCAGCAGCACAGCCGGAGCAGGCAGGAGCTTTGAAGCGTCCCAAAGTAGTGCTGCGCCGTGCAGATGGCGCTCTCGATCGCCGTACGTTCTGAGATTGCGGATGAATATGTTTTGCGATTTGCCCAAAAGGCAGATTTACACAGTGACTGCAGGTGAGCTTTGCCTGTGATTTGTTTGGACTCCTCCAGATTCTAAGCTGGACGTTTGACGTCAGTCGTCTACGAACTACTGTAGCAACCACAACCGACGAAGTATCCAAGAAGTTGGTGAAACTTGCGTGTCGTGTTTTGAGTATTTGTTGCTCTGTTTGTGTCTCATGTTGTGGTGTGGGCTGTAAACTGCTGACCAGGGGCCTGTGAGGTTTTGCCGATGTGCCCAAAAAGCAGGTTTACATAGTGCTTCTGTTATACTTGTGATGGTTGCTTGTGATTTGTTTGGAGCCTCAAACATCTTGCTTGCGGTCGCTTGCGACACATGTGACTGTGTGCTTCATGTTGTGGGTTTGGGCAGGAAACTGCTGAGGGGCCTGTGCTTTCACTTTGGGAATCAGTGACTCAGATGACCGCTTAAGCCGTTGATCGTTGATACGCACCGAAGTTGGTCCCTGCAGGAGCGCCAAGCGCTCAGCGAAGCCTCGAGACCGGCAGCTCAGTGGCCGGACACGCAGGCAGGATGCACAGCGTAGGCGTGTTCCTTAGTTCAGTTGCGAAACAGAGGTGCTTTGCTAGCGCTCTTTACGAATGTGACGGTAAGCCGGTGTGGCGGTGGGAGTGAGTTCGAGGTCCGCGTCTCATTTTTGAGGTAAAACGGTAAAGCCATTTTTCCGTTTTACCGTTTTACCGTTTGACCTGGCAGGTAAACCGTATTTTTTTTTACCGTTTTGACCGTTCTACCGTCTTAGCTGGCAGGTAAAACCGTAAAACCGTTTTAACGTTTTACCGTTGTTTGAGCGCGCAGCACGATATCCTTTCTAGGGGTCGATGCCTGGTCGGTTCTGTGTAACCTTTAAAGAAAAACCAGCTGTTTCCCGTTATAGGATAGGACAAGATATGAGAACATAGTATAAGATAGGATAAGACAGCATAAGGCAAGATATGATGGGATAACAATATAATAATATAGGCTCAGATAGAAATATAGCTGTAGATGTATATTAATGTAGATAGATACATAAAATGAGATCGGCTCCGATAGCATAAGATACGGCAAGATAGGCTAATATGGGGTAAGGTTTTACAATTCAGGATATGACAGGATAAGATAGCATAAGGTACGATAGTATAGGCTAAGCTAGGCTAAGACAGGATCATGCAAAGGTAGGTAAGGTAGACAAGGTAGACAAGGTAGATAGGGTAGACATAATATATAAGATAGCTACGGTAGATAAGACATAAGATATATCAGATAGATAGGATATAAACGATGGACAAGCTATACACGCTGAGATAGATAGGAAAGATAGGGTAGATACGATTGATAGGTAGGTAGATGGATAGACCCATATGATCAGATAGAACAAGACAAGATAGGACGTGATACGATAGGGTAAGACAGGATAAGACAGGATACCATGGGAGAAGATTGGATACGATGGGATAAGCTAGCATAACAAAGGATAAGATTAGTTAAGGTATGATAAGACAGGATAGCACATGACAAGAAAAGACAGTAGGCGTGATACATATGATAGATAATATAGACAACATAGATAAGACATACAGGATACAGCCAAGATAGAACAAGACAGATAAGACAGCTACGATGAAATAGGACAGATAGGACAGATAGGACAGATAGGACAGATAGCACAGAGGACAAATAGGATAGATAGGATAGATAGGATAGATAGGATAGATAGGATAGATAGGATAGATAGGATAGATAGGATAGATAGGATAGATAGGATAGATAGGATAGATAGGATAGATAGGATAGATAGGTAGGTGGGTAGGTTGGTAGATAGGTAGATACATAGGATAAGATACATAGGACAAGATGGGAACATATAGAACAAAACAATGTAAGGTAGGATAACGTGGGGTAAGATAGGAGAAGAGAGGATAAGACGGGACAAGATATGATAAGATGGGGTAAGTCAGGGTAAGATAGGGTAAAACAGGATCAGATGGGATAACACAGGATGAGGTAGGATAGGATAGCGTACGATAGATATGATATATAGGTAGATAGATTGATCGGCAGATAGATGGATGGATAGATAGAGCGATAAATATAGATAGATCGATAGATATATATGATAAGATAGGCTAAGATAGGATGAGACACGGTAATATAGGCCAACATGGGATAGATAGGATAAGACACACAGGATAAGAACCGATAAGATAGGTCAAGATAGGATAAGACTGGATAGTAATTCATGTATGATAGACAAGGTAGATAAGGCATATACGATAGATCATATAGATAAGATGTACAATATAGATAAGACATATGCGATGATATAAATTTGGACAGATAGGACAGACAGGATCGATATTATGTCTAGATAGATAGTATGATAGATAGATAGACATATATATATAGATAGACACAGGATATGACAGGATACGATAGGATACTATTGGACATGGTAGGATAAGATAGGATAAGATAGGATAAGACAGGATAAGACCGCATAAGGCAGGTTATGATAGGACAATAAAGGATCATACAGGACGGATAAATGCCGGGGTTGGCAGATGTTTGTGCGTCAGGGATGAAGGATTCTCAGTAAAGGGGGCGCCCCCTATTCATTAAGCATTGTTCAATTTGGGGTAAACATTATGTTCTTCAATGCGTTGTTTGCTTCTCAGGTCCTGCTCATGTTGAATGGGAAAGAGCAACGGCTGTTCCCAATATACCAGTGTTTGGGAAGTTGAACAAATGAGACTTGGGCAGATTCGTGGCTCAGCCCCTTGGTAGCAAAAGAGCGCCAACCGCTTCGGTACTCCAGAAGCATTCTGCCTCTTCTGGAAAGATTACCAATCGCTTCGGTGCTCTCAACAAACATGTTGTATTGGCCGGAACATAGTGTCTAATTCATGGGCCTCAAAGGTCAGAAAGCGCATCTTCGGATGCTGTAACAAAAACCCAGGTACAGCAGGAGCCCTTGTCCCCCCTCAAGCCTTTCATGGGACGGGTTTTACCATTTTGCCGCTTTACCGGGGAGAACGGTAGAACCGTTTTTCCGTTTTACCGGTTTTCCTCCGGAATCGATGGGGAGGACCCACTAACACCGACCCCACCGCCTAACCAGCACAGAGAGCTCTTGCCCAAACATTTGTCGTCGTCTCATGCGGGCGCCATCTCAAACATCGAACACTGCGACCGGTTTGTTGGTTCTCAGGGTGCCGGAGGTATAGTGTAGACACACATCTTGATTGATGGGTCGAGTTTGGGCAGTTGTCTAGGGGTTGATTCCCCATTCTTTTCAACCATCGTTCTTTTCAGAAACCAGCTGTTTCCCCTGGGGTTCTGCTGGTTTTCTGGAAAGAAGGATCCCTGGAAAGAATGGGGAAGTGTCCCCTAGAAGTTGGTTTGTTTTGTTTTGATGTTTAAATAGTTTGTTTGGATTTGAGTGACTGGTGGCCCACGGGTGGCTTTTATTGCTGGCAAGGGTGGCCGAAGGCCGAAGCAAAAAGGAGCTGTACTGTTTGGCTGGTTGCTTGAATCTGAGCAGGCCTCGTTTTGTTGCGGACGGCAGGACACTAGTCCAGGCTTCAAATGCGTTCCATGAGATGTCGCATCCCATTGGCATCGACTCCTTCAGGAACCATTGCCCACGGCTTCGAGACCGGCGTGGCCGGAGGATGCGAATGTGAGATTGGATCGCAATGCTTGCCAACTCGTTGATTCGTTGCGCGCAGCTCCACTGGAACATGCTGAGCTCTTTGGTTGCTGATGACAACAGATCCGATCGGGTGGCTCTGGTTATTGCAACTGAGGCCGCTTCTTGCTGTTGACTGTGTGATTGTCAGGGTGCTTGAGAAGTCAGCCGTGAACTGCTCAGGGGGGCCTTGCTTGCTTTTTAATAGGCCAGGCCTGTTTGCTCCCACTGGGGCAAACCCTTGCTTGTCGCAGGAGACCCAATCGCCCAGCGAAGCCTCAAAACCCGCAGCGCAGTGGCCGGGCTTGCAGGCGGGTTGATCCCAGTCGCTAGTTGCATCACTCATTGTATGCAGCCTTGTTGAGCATGGCGCATCCTTGTTTCTGGCTGAAAGGTGTTGGCAGCTGATGATTCTGTTGTTGTTTTGAGCTAGGATTATGTGACAAGTTCAGGTGTGGATACTTCAGAATCTTGGGATGCCTTATTTTGTCGCAATCGATTGCTGCTTGGTTTATCCAGGGCTGACAGAAGCAAGCTTATGCGTTGCTTGCTGTCAAAAGTGGAGCCGTGGTTGACTTTTCGTGCAGGAGCTGCAGTCGAGCGAAGCCTCCAGATCAGCTGTGCGGTGGCCGGACGCGCAGGCAGCATGCGTAGCTTTTTGTTGTCCCATTCTCGAAGGCAAATCATCAATGAGACATATCAAAGGCAGAGCGCACTGTGCCTTTGCGGCAGTGAGGCATTTGTCTGACGCTTGTTTAGTGGGTGACCCCTTCGACTTGTTTGGATGGGTGCCTTTGCACATGCAGGGGCAAAGAATTGGCCGCAGGGCCAGGAGCGCCAGTCGCGCGTCGATTCCTCGAGCTTGCAGTGGCCCGGCACGCAGGCAGGCAGGCTGCGTGAGTTGTTGCCTTGCCCCAAGCAAGGTTGATGTTTGCATCCGCGAGCTACGTCAAGCATCACGTTGGAGCGTTTTTGTCCATGGGTCGATTACAAGAACATGGACCGCATGTCTTGCTCGAAGCAGCAATTGCAAGTGTTGTTTGTTGTGGGGCTGCTGGTTTTCTTCCTACGTATAGAGTCTATTTGTTCGTGCCGAGCAAAGAATGGCAAAGATGGGCGTGGTTGATTCTTCCTGCAGGAAAGCACTTCAAGCGGCGCACTGACACCTGGGATGCAACGGCCGGACACTCAGGCGGGGTCTGCAGCGTCGTTTCTGCTCTGTTGATCTTGAATGTTATTTTCGTGCGCATTCTTTGTTTTGTCCGTGGCTCGCGTGAAGCTGCAATCCGCAACTCTGAGACAAACAATTTTCTTCGGTCCGTGCGGTGGTTGCTTTTTGCAGGAGCGCCAGTCAAGCGAAGCCGCAAGACCCACAGCGCAATGGCCGGGGTCGCCTGGCTCGCAGGCAGGACGCATAGTTTGGGCCGGCAGAGTTTGGCGTTCAGGTTAGGCTTTGTGATTCCTCGTTTCCACAGAGAAACAGTGGAAGAGTACTACGGACCGTACAAGCAGGTGTGGATGTCGTTGCTGTGTCTTGGGATGCTTGATGTTGTTGCGGACGTCAGCCTGAGTCGAAGGATGAGGGGCAACTTTGGCTGCTGGGCTTGTCCAGGGATGCGGACAGCAAGTTTGTGTTTTCCTTGCTGTTGGAGGCGCAGTCGTGGTTGACTTTTCGTGCAGGAGCTGCCGTCACCCAGCGAAGCATCCAGACCAGCTGAGCAGTGGCCAGACACGCAGGCAGCATGCGTAGCTTTTGCTGTGTGCCCAGTTTTTCGAGGATGGAGAACCGGTTTGACATAGTAAGAGGCAGATGGCACACACGTGCTTGGCAGCAGCGCGCGTCATTCTGTTGTGTTTGCTTGGCGTGTGTCCCTTTGGCCTGCATGGACGCTTTGGTAAAGTATTTTTGCAAAATGCATCGAAGTCAAGGGACGTCAGTCACAAACGGAGGAGTCTGGGATGTTTGCACTGTGATGTCCAGCGGTGGCATGCCAGAAGCGCAGTCTGCCGTGATGGTGTGAACGGGCTCTGTGATTGATTGTTTTTGGAGGAGCACCAAGCGCCCAGCGATGCCTCAAGACTGCAGTGGCCGGGCGTGCAGGCAGGAGGCATGGGTTTCAGTTAGCCCTGAAGCTGGCTGATGTTTGCCCTTGCGAGCTACAATCATTAGCAACTCGCACTGTGATGTGTGTTTCGCCCTAAAGGGGAATGACAAGTACAGAATGCCAGCCATAAGCTGCTCCATGACCGCTTTTTGCTTGCGCATGGACTGTGCTTTCCTGCGCATTCGTTCTCGCATCATGAAGAAACGCGCGCCTTTTGTCCAAAGCGGACGAAGGTTGCATTGATGTTGTTGAGGCAGTGGGTGTGGTCGCTGGTGGTGGTGTGACACGTTTGCCTTTGCTTCTTTTGTGACCAGCGTTTGTTTGCACCACTGAGATGAGTAAGTTTCTTCGGTCGGGCGGTGGTTGCTTTTTGCAGGAGCGCCAGTCAAGCGAAGCCCCAAGACCCACGGCGCAATGGCCGGGGTCGCCGGGCTCGCAGGCAGGACGCATAGATGGCTCTTGGCAGAGTTGGCGTTCAGATTAGGTTTGCTGATTGGTTGTTTGCGCAGAGAAGCATTGGCAGAGTGCTACCAGCAGATGTGGATGTCGTTGCTTTATCTTGGGATGGTTCATTCTGTTGCGGACGTCAGCCTGAGTCGAAGGATGAGGGGCAACTTTGGCTGTGGGTTTATCCAGGGCTGACAACGGAAAGTTTGTTTTTTGCTTTTTGTTGGAAGCGCAGCCGTGTTAGACGTTTCCTGCAGGAGCTGCCGTCACCCAGTGAAGCATCCAGACCAGCTGAGCAGTGGCCAGACACGCAGGCAGCATGCGGCAAATGGTACACAATTGCTTACGTAGCAGCAGGCGTCATTCTGTTGTGTATATCCTCTTCCTGGAGGAGCGCCAATCGCCCAGCGATGCCTCAAGACTGCAGTGGCCGGGCGCGCAGGCAGGAGGCATGGGTTTCAGTTAGCCCTGAGGCTAGTTGATGTTTGCCCTTGCGACCTACAATCATTAGCAACTAGCAATGTGATGTGTGTTTCGCCCGAAGGGGAATGGCAAACACCAAAAAGGGAACATGGATCATGGATGGCATTGTGTTTTGGATGCAAGCTGCGCATGCGTTAAGCACATGGATGAGCTAGCAATGTTTGATCCTTGCTGCAGGAAAGCACTTCACCTGTGATGCAGTCGGACATGCAGGCGGGGTCTGCAGCATCATTTCTGCACTGTCGATGTGGAATGCACTTTGCTGCCTTCCATTCATCGCATCATGAAGCAGCGCGCACCGTTGAACCGGTGTTGTCCCAAGCGGAAGAAGGTTGCATCGATGATGTTGAGGCAGTGGGTGTGGTCGCTGGTGGTGGCGTGACACGCTTGCCTTTGCTTGTTTTGTGACCAGCGTTTGTTTGCACCACTGAGATGAGCAAGTTTCGTCGGTCGGGTGGTTGCTTTTGGCAGGAGCGCCAGTCAAGCGAAGCCCCAAGACCCACGGCGCAATGGCCGGGGTCGCCGGGCTCGCAGGTAGGACACATAGATGGCTCTTGGCAGAGTTGGCGTTCAGATTAGGCTTGCTGATTGGTTGTTTGCGCAGAGAAACATTGGAAGAGTGCTACCAGCAGAGTCGAAGGATGCGCGGCAACTTTGGCTGTGGGTTTATCCAGGGCTGACAACGGAAAGTTTGTGTTTTGCTTTTTGTTGGAAGCGCAGCCGTGGTAGACGTTTCCTGCAGGAGCTGCCGTCACCCAGCGAAGCATCCAGACCAGCTGAGCAGTGGCCAGACACGCAGGCAGCATGCGGCAAATGGTGCACATCGGCTTAGCAGCAGGCGTCATTCTGTTGTGTTTGCTTGGCGCGCGTGTCCCTTTGGCCTGCATGGGCGCTTTGGCACAGTTTGTTGGAAGCGCAAAGTGCAATTTTAATGTGTGACGTCAGCCAGGGAAGGAGGAGTCTGGGATGTTTGTACTGTGATGTCCAGAGGTGGCATGCCAGAAGCGCAGTCTGCAGTGATGGTGTGAACGGGCTCTGTGATTGATTGTTTTTGGAGGAGCGCCAATCGCCCAGCGATGCCTCAAGACTGCAGTGGCCGGGCGCGCAGGCAGGAGGCATGGGTTTCAGTTAGCCCTGAGGCTAGTTGATGTTTGCCCTTGCGACCTACAATCATTAGCAACTAGCAATGTGATGTGTGTTTCGCCCGAAGGGGAATGGCAAACACCAAAAAGGGAACATGGATCATGGATGGCATTATGTTTTGGATGCAAGCTGCGCATGCGTTAAGCACATGGATGAGCTAGCAATGTTTGATCCTTGCTGCAGGAAAGCACTTCACCTGGGATGCAGTCGGACATGCAGGCGGGGTTTGCAGCATCATTTCTGCACTGTTGATGTGGAATGCACTTTGCTGCCTTCCATTCATCGCATCATGAAGCAGCGCGCACCGTTGAACCGGTGTTGTCCCAAGCGGAAGAAGGTTGCATCGATGTGTTGAGGCAGTGGGTGTGGTCGCTGGTGGTGGCGTGACACGCTTGCCTTTGCCTCTTTTGTGACACACGTTTGTTTTCACCACTGAGATGAGTAAGTTTCGTCGGTCGGGCAGTGGTTGCCCTTTGCAGGAGCGCCAGTCAAGCGAAGCCCCAAGACCCACGGCGCAATGGCCGGGGTCGCCGGGCTCGCAGGCAGGACGCATAGATGGCTCTTGGCACAGTTGGCGTTCAGATTAGGCTTGCTGATTGGTGGTTTCCGCAGAGAAACATTGGAAGAGTGCTACCAGCAGAGTCGAAGGATGCGCGGCAACTTTGGCTGTGGGTTTATCCAGGGCTGACAACGGAAAGTTTGTGTTTTGCTTTTTGTTGGAAGCGCAGCCGTGGTAGACGTTTCCTGCAGGAGCTGCCGTCACCCAGCGAAGCATCCAGACCAGCTGAGCAGTGGCCAGACACGCAGGCAGCATGCGGCAAACACATCTGCTTAGCAGCAGGCGTCATTCTGTTGTGTTTGCTTGGCGCGCGTGTCCCTTTGGCCTGCATGGGCGCTTTGGTACAGTTTGGAAGCGCAAAGTGCAATTTTTAAGTGACGTCAGCCACAGAAGGAGGAGTCTGGGATGTTTGTACTGTGATGTCCAGAGGTGGCATGCCAGAAGCGCAGTCTGCAGTGATGGTGTGAACGGGCTCTGTGATTGATTGTTCCTGGAGGAGCGCCAATCGCCCAGCGATGCCTCAAGACTGCAGTGGCCGGGCGCGCAGGCAGGAGGCATGGGTTTCAGTTGGCCCTGAGGCTAGTTGATGTTTGCCCTTGCGACCTACAATCATTAGCAACTAGCAATGTGATGTGTGTTTCGCCCGAAGGGGAATGGCAAACACCAAAAAGGGAACATGGATCAAGGATGGCATTGTGTTTTGGACGCAAGCTGCGCATGCGTTAAGCACATGGATGAGCTAGCAATGTTTGATCCTTGCTGCAGGAAAGCACTTCACCTGGGATGCAGTCGGACATGCAGGCGGGGTTTGCAGCATCATTTCTGCACTGTTGATGTGGAATGCACTTTGCTGCCTTCCATTCATCGCATCATGAAGCAGCGCGCACCGTTGAACCGGTGTTGTCCCAAGCGGAAGAAGGTTGCATCGATGTGTTGAGGCAGTGGGTGCGATCGCTGGTGGTGGCGTGACACGCTTGCCTTTGCCTCTTTTGTGACACACGTTTGTTTTCACCACTGAGATGAGTAAGTTTCTTCGGTCAGGCAGTGGTTGCCTTTTGCAGGAGCGCCAGTCAAGCGAAGCCCCAAGACCCACGGCGCAATGGCAGGCAGGAGGAATAGATGGCTCTTGGCAGAGTTGGCGTTCAGATTAGGCTTGCTGATTGGTTGTTTGCGCAGAGAAACGCTGGAAGAGCGCTACCAGCAGATGTGGATGCCGTTGTTTTATTTTGGGATGGTTCATTCTGTTGCGGACGTCAGCCTGAGTCGAAGGATGAGGGGCAACTTTGGCTGTGGGTTTATCCAGGGCTGACAATGGAAAGTTTGTGGTTTGCTTTGTGTTAGAAGCGCAGCCGTGGTAGACGTTTCCTGCAGGAGCTGCCGTCACCCAGCGAAGCATCCAGACCAGCTGAGCAGTGGCCAGACACGCAGGCAGCATGCGGCAAATGGTGCACATCGGCTTAGCAGCAGGCGTCATTCTGTTGTGTTTGCTTGGCGCGCGTGTCCCTTTGGCCTGCATGGGCGCTTTGGCACAGTTTGTTGGAAGCGCAAAGTGCAATTTTAATGTGTGACGTCAGCCAGGGAAGGAGGAGTCTGGGATGTTTGTACTGTGATGTCCAGAGGTGGCATGCCAGAAGCGCAGTCTGCAGTGATGGTGTGAACGGGCTCTGTGATTGATTGTTTTTGGAGGAGCGCCAATCGCCCAGCGATGCCTCAAGACTGCAGTGGCCGGGCGCGCAGGCAGGAGGCATGGGTTTCAGTTAGCCCTGAGGCTAGTTGATGTTTGCCCTTGCGACCTACAATCATTAGCAACTAGCAATGTGATGTGTGTTTCGCCCGAAGGGGAATGGCAAACACCAAAAAGGGAACATGGATCATGGATGGCATTATGTTTTGGATGCAAGCTGCGCATGCGTTAAGCACATGGATGAGCTAGCAATGTTTGATCCTTGCTGCAGGAAAGCACTTCACCTGGGATGCAGTCGGACATGCAGGCGGGGTTTGCAGCATCATTTCTGCACTGTTGATGTGGAATGCACTTTGCTGCCTTCCATTCATCGCATCATGAAGCAGCGCGCACCGTTGAACCGGTGTTGTCCCAAGCGGAAGAAGGTTGCATCGATGTGTTGAGGCAGTGGGTGCGATCGCTGGTGGTGGCGTGACACGCTTGCCTTTGCCTCTTTTGTGACACACGTTTGTTTTCACCACTGAGATGAGTAAGTTTCTTCGGTCAGGCAGTGGTTGCCTTTTGCAGGAGCGCCAGTCAAGCGAAGCCCCAAGACCCACGGCGCAATGGCAGGCAGGAGGAATAGATGGCTCTTGGCAGAGTTGGCGTTCAGATTAGGCTTGCTGATTGGTTGTTTGCGCAGAGAAACGCTGGAAGAGCGCTACCAGCAGATGTGGATGCCGTTGTTTTATTTTGGGATGGTTCATTCTGTTGCGGACGTCAGCCTGAGTCGAAGGATGAGGGGCAACTTTGGCTGTGGGTTTATCCAGGGCTGACAATGGAAAGTTTGTGGTTTGCTTTGTGTTAGAAGCGCAGCCGTGGTAGACGTTTCCTGCAGGAGCTGCCGTCACCCAGCGAAGCATCCAGACCAGCTGAGCAGTGGCCAGACACGCAGGCAGCATGCGTAGCTTTCGCCGTGTGCCAAGTTTCTCGAGGATGCAGATCCAATTTGACATAGTGGGAGAGGCAAAATGGTACACATCTGCTTAGCAGCAGGCGTCATTCTGTTGTGTTTGCTCGGCGCGTGTCCCTTTGGCGTTCATGGGCGCTTTGGTACAGTTTGTTGGAAGTAGTGCCAGTTTCATCTGAGACGTCAGTCACAAACGCAGGAGTCTGGGATGTCTGTACTGTGTTGTCCAGAGGCGGCATGCTAGAAGCGCAGTCTGCAGTGATGGTGTGAACGGGCTCTGTGATTGATTGTTCCTGGAGGAGCACCAAGCGCCCAGCGATGCCTCAAGACTGCAGTGGCCGGGCGTGCAGGCAGGAGGCATGGGTTTCAGTTAGCCCTGAAGCTGGTTGATGTTTGCCCTTGCGACCTACAATCATTAGCAATTAGCACTGTGATGTGTTGTTGCTCGCAGGGGAATGACAAGTACAACAAGACGTGGATCCCATTGCACGCTTGTAGATATCACATGGCTGAATTGTTCTTGGTTGATTCTTCCTGCAGGACAGCACTTCACCTGGGATGCAGTGGTCGGACATGCAGGAGGGGTCTGCAGCATCATTTCTGCACAGTCGGTGAAAAGTGCTTTCCTGAGTGTCTTTGTCTAGTCCGTTCATCGCATCATGAAGCAACGCGCACCGTTGAACCGGTGTTGTCCCAAGCGGAAGAAGGTTGCATCGATGTGTTAAGGCAGTGGGTGTGGTCGCTGGTGGTGGTGTGACACGCTTGCCTTTGCCTCTTTTGTGTCCAGCGTTTGTTTGCACAACTGAGATGAGTAAGTTTCTTCGGTCGGGCAGTGGTTGCTTTTGGCAGGAGCGCCAGTCAAGCGAAGCCCCAAGACCCACGGCGCACTGGCCGGGGTCGCTGGGCTCGCAGGCAGGACGCATAGATGGCTCTTGGCAGAGTTGGCGTTCAGATTAGGCTTGCTGATTGGTGGTTTCCGCAGAGAAACGCTGGAAGAGTGCCACCAGCAGATGTGGATGTCGTTGTTTTATCTTGGGAGGGTTCATACTGTTGCGGACGTTAGCCTGGGTCGAAGGATGAGGAGCAACTTTGGCTGTGGATTTATCCAGGGCTGACAATGGAAAGTTTGTGTTTTGCTTTTGTTAGAAGCGCAGCCGTGGTAGACGCTACCTTGCAGGAGCTGCCGTCACCCAGCGAAGCATCCAGACCAGCTGAGCAGTGGCCAGACACGCAGGCAGCATGCGTAGCTTTTGCTTTGTGCCAAGTTTCTCGAGGATGCAGAACCAATTTGACATATGTAGTAAGAAAGGCAGATGTCACAAATGTCCTTGGCAGCAGCAGGCATCATTCCGTTGTGTATGTGCAGTTTTGATGTGTGACGTCAGCACAGGAGGAGGAGTCTGGGATGTTTGTACTGTGTGGTCCAGAGGTGGCATGCTAGAAGCGCAGTCTGCAGTGATGGTGTGAACGGGCTCTGTGATTGATTGTTCCCGGAGGAGCACCAAGCGCCCAGCGATGCCTCAAGACTGCAGTGGCCGGGCGTGCAGGCAGGAGGCATGGGTTTCAGTTAATGTCCACCTACGACTAGTAAGCTACCCCTGAATAAAGCTAAACATTTTCCCAAACCAAATAATCAACAAGCTAAACTTCCCCCCCCCCCAAAAAAAAATGGCAAAAACAACACAAAACATGAAACATTGGACAAAATTTGGACTCAGAATCAATTGCATGGACCCAACATTATTGGGTGATTCCCTTCATCATTTTTTTTATTTATTTATATAGACACCTTCAACAATCACAACTTGACCCTGCCAGCAAGGCTGCCCCCCATGAAGCCTCATGCAACAAATAATTTCCAGACCCTAAATAAAGCTAAGCTCATTCCCACTGATCCCAAAACTGCTCTGATCCCTTATCTTTATTCAGGGCCAGCCCATGCAAATCTTCATGAAATGCAAAAGTTCTTGGCCCAATACTACTTTAGAATTGGCCCAATTCTAAACTAGTATTCCCCCAAAGCAAAATAAGAAAAGCAACATGCCTAATACTACTTTAGAATTGGCCCAATTCTAATACTACTTGAGAATTGGCCCAATTCTAAAGTAGTATTCGAAAACCCAAAAACAAAGCCCAATACTAAACCAATTCTAAATTGGTCCCGACCCTGATTTTTCCCCCCTTAACTTTATTTAGGGGCATTCAGGGGGGGGGGGGCCTGCCATTGCGACCTACACTCATTAGCAATTAGCACTGTGAAGTGTTGCTGCCCGCAGGGAATAGCAAGTACAAAAAGACGTGGATCCCATTGAGTTTTGAATGCCCGCCGCAAGCTGGTCTCTGAACTTCTTTTATTTGTTCATGCTTGTAGATATCACATGGCTGAATTGGCCTTGGTTGATTCTTCCTGCAGGGAAGCACTTCACCTGGGATGCAGTGGTCGGACATGCAGGAGGGGTGAGGGGTCTGCAGCATCATTTCTGCACAGTCGGTGGAAAGTGCTTTCCTGAGTGTCTTTGCGCAACGTTGAACCGGTTTTGTTTCAAGCGGAAGAAGGTTGCATGGATGTTTGTTGAAGCAGTGGGTGTGGTCGCTGGTGGTGGTGTGACACGTTTGCCTTTGCTTCTTTTGTGACCAGCGTTTGTTTGTACAACGTTTGTTTGCACCACTGAGATGAGTAAGTTTCTTCGGTCGGGCGGTGGTTGATATTTTTTTGCAGGAGCACCAGTCAAGCGAAGCCCCAAGACCCACGGCGCAATGGCCGGGGTCGCCGGGCTCGCAGGCAGGACGCATAGATGGCTCTTGGCACAGTTGGCGTTCAGATTAGGCTTGCTGATTGGTTATTTGCGCAGAGAAACATTGGAAGAGTGCTATTAGCAGATGTGGATGTCGTTGTTATTTTGGGACGTTTCACTTTGGCTGTGGGTTTATCCAGGGCTGACAACGGAAAGTTTGTGTTTTGCTTTTTGTTAGAAGCGGAGCCGTGGTCAGTAGACGTTTCCTGCAGGAGCTGCCGGCACCCAGCGAAGCATCCAGACCAGCTGAGCAGTGGCCAGACACGCAGGCAGCATGCGTAGCTTTTGCTGTGTGCGGAGTTTCGCGCGGTTTGGCAATCAATTTGACATAATGGGAGGCAGGTGGCAGACATGAGCTCGGTGTTATTTGTTAGGGGGAGACCCTTGTTTGGACTCGCATGCTAGCGTACGATTCGACAATTACATGTGCACGTCAGCTACAGTTTCATGGCATCAAGTTGTGGCTGACGTCCATGTGTTTCGCGCGTCTTTGTTTTTGTTGTCCAGAGTTGGTATGCCAGAAGTGCTGTTTACGATAACCAAACTTAACTGCGCAGATGGTATGAGCGGGCTTTGTTCTTGATTATCGCTGCAGGAGCGCCAGTCGCCCAGCGATGCCTCAAAACTGCAGTGGCCCAGCACACAGGCAAGGATGCACGGGTTTCGGTTTCGGTTTGCTCAGCCGCTAGTTGATGTATTTATCCCTGCTAAACGCCAAGCCTTGACTCATGGGGGAACATGATTAATACCCCCCCGCCCTTGAAGGTCGACAAGGTTTTGGAAAATTTTGGAGAGTCCCCTGACCCTCTCAGATTAGTCTGGACCTGGCCAGTCCTCTCCGGTTCCAGTGTTTATGAGCACTGCAATAGAAAGTACAAGGACATAGATGACCTAGCATGAAATATCATTGTTTACTTTCCAGGGCTGGAGCGTGCCGGGATAAATCAGGGGAGGTTTTGTGTTCTTCGGGGGAGCCAGCCTTGAAGGGGGTACCCTTTACAAGCCTGTTAAACCTTTTTCTGTTTACACATTTGCTGTTTCCGGCTGGCCATTTTTGATTTCTGGAATGGCAATCCTTCAGACTATGAAAGGAGTTAGCATTAGCACAAGTATTGGCAATAGCTTTGATAATTTAACCATGTGTTTTTTTGTCGTTGTCTATAATCAGAGGATCCTTTGTGTTGGGCGCCTGATTGTGGAACCTGTGCTGTGTTTGTATTGGAGCTGATTTGCACAAGCATTTGGTTTTGGTTTCGCCAACAGATAAAGTGCCTCCTTGATCGACTCTTCCAGGAGCTCCCTTCGCCAAGTGGCGAAACCTCGGGACCACCGGCGCAGTGGCAATGGCCCGACACACAGGCAGAATCAGGTTTGTTTGGCTCGTTTCGTGTGATCTTGCGCGCATGATAGTGGCGACGCAAGATCAATTACGCAGCACCGTAATTTGAGCAGGAGGTCAGCAGCATGATGCTGATTGCATGGCAAGAGAAGCAAATTCCAAAAGATACTTGTGTGTTTGTGTGTGTGTGTGTGTGTGCGCGTGCGTGCCATGTTTTCCAGCGTGTGTGTTTGTGCGTGTGCGTGTTTGTTTGCGTGGGTGTTTTTGTGTGTATGCGCGTCCGTGCTTGTGTATTTGGTTTGCTTGTTTAACTGGTTTGTGTGTGTGTGCTTGTGCGTGTGCGTTTGCGTCTGCGATCGTCTGCATAAGCGTGTGCACCTGCGTGTGCGTATGTGTGCGTGTCCGTGGCGGCACGTGCGCGTGCCGAGCCTGGGGCCTGTCTGTCTGCCTGCCTACCTGCCTGCCTGCCTGCCTGGTGGGGTGCCTGGGTGCCTGGGTGTGTGTGTGTGTGTGTGTGTGCTTGTGCTTATGCTTGTGTTTGCGTGCTTGTGTTTGTGTTTCTATTTATGTTTGTCCTTGCGTTTGTGTGCGTGTGTGCGTGCGCGTGTGTGCGCGCGTGCGCGTGTGCGTTTGCGTGCGGGTGTGCGGGTGCGTGCGCGTGCGCGTCCGCGAGCGCGTGCACGTGCGCGTGGGCGTGGGCGTGTGCGTTTGCGTGCGCGTGCGTGTGCGTGTGCGCGTGTGCGTGTGCCTGTGCGTGTGCGTGTGCGAGTGCGTGTGCGAGTGCGTGTGCGTGCGCGTGTGCGTGTCGCGGGTGCGCGGGTGCGCGGGTGTCCGCGTGTGCTCATGTGCACGTGTTCGTGTGTGCGCGTGCGCGTGTGCGCGTGCGTGTGTGTGCGTGTGTGTGTGTGTGTGTGTGCAAAGGCGTGTGCATGTGCGTGTGCATGTTTGTGTGTTTGTGTGTGTGTGTGTGGGGTGTGTGTGTGTGGGGTGTGGGTGTGGGTGTGTGTGTGTGTGTGGGTGTGTGTGTGTGTGTGGGTGCGTGCGTGCGTGCGTGCGTGCGTGCGTGCGTGCGTAGGTGGGTGCGTGGGTGGGTGGGTGGGTGGGTGGGTGGGTGGGTGGGTGTGTGTGTGTGTGTTTTTGTTGTGTGCGTGACTTGTGTTCAGTTTTATTTTGAGGGCGGGCATTGGGTGGTTGTGTGTGCGCGCGCGTGCGCATACCTTGCTTTGCTTCTCATACTAGGTAATTCTAGTTGCAAACTTCCTAATCCTTGACTCCTTGTAACAGATTTGTCTCTTAAGTGTGTGCGGACTTGTTTCAGATTTTGTTTGGTCCCAGCCCTTTGGCTGCCCATCCGATCAGTCATGGGCCGTTGGCAGCGGGTTCTGAGGTCTCAAGCTGCAAAACCCTAAGAGCACTTTCACAAGGAGCTCTCTATGAGGAGCCCTTCAGGAACTTTAGGAACCATTTACAAGGGCCGATTGAAGGCTCTTTGGGCTGGTTCGGAGGGGGTGCTTTTGGTTTCGCAAAAGAAACAACCCCAAAAGGACCCTCACAAAATGACCCCAACTCATCCCTCCGTGGTGGCCGCAGGGCGACCGCGAATCTCAGAAGTGGCCAGGCTCGCAGGCAGGTCCCCCCTCTCCCCCCTGGTGCCGCTGGGTATGTGTCCACGAAAAAGTCTGGTTTTTGGTTGGTTTCCCCTTAAACCAGCCTCAACAGGGGTACCCTCAAAAACCATCCCGGCTTCATGCAATCATTCAGGTACATTATTGGATCGTGTTGATGGATGGACGAACGGCTGGACGGACGGTGGATTTTACATTGTACTTTGGCGCATTGGAGTGCATCACTGCCTTTGAGAAGTTGATTGATTCTGGTTTTGACCGCGCTTGCTCTGTGGACAAATTAGTCCCTCAGGACTTTTTGAAGGGCAAGCAAACCCAATCTTGACCCGGGTTTGATAGTCAATCCTGCTGAAAGGGAGGTGTCCCATTTTGGGGAACTAGATTCGATACTCCGCCAGATTTACTGCGGGGTCCTGTTCTATTCCGGGGTCCTTGGCGCTGCGTACGGCCTTGGTCTTTGTGGGCCTCTTCTCTCTGCTTTCTTCTTGCTGTTCAATGATTTTTTTGGAGTGCGAAGGTGTATCATGCCGGTATGTTGATAAACTTCGCTTGCTGCGAATGGATTTTAATCAGTGGGAACGGCATCGAGAAGCTTATGTTGGCTGCAGGCTGCAGGTGTGTGTGTGGATGCCGGGGCATAGGCAGCAGAGCTGGTTTGACAAGACATGCGAAAGCAATCGGACCTACCAAAACCCCGGTTTGCAATTGATGCTTGTTTCAGGATGGACCTGCGCAAAGTGAAGCCTTGGGGCAAGCGGTGCAGATGCCAAACTCGCAGGCGGGGTACGAGGTGGCATTGGACCGTTACAACGACATACCCTTGAGCTACGATTTAACATGTATGGACCATACCTGGGTGTGTTGGTGTTGACAGTCGAGACCCTTGTAGTGTTGTCAGAATTTGGACACTGCCAAATATAGTTGACTTTGTTGACGCACGTGGTTCTTATTTGGGTGTGTTTGTTTTTAGGGCTCCCCCCAAAAAATAAAGGTTTTGTTTTTTTTCTTGGCCTTTCTTCAAGACCTTAAAAAAATACCCTTTCGATGTTTGTTTCATCAATTCGCAGGCGGGTGCCACTAATATTTGCGTTGAGTGGCTTTGGCGTCCGCTGTACCTTTAGCAAGTCTCTTGCAGCGTGCAGACAAATATCGACGCGTCGAAGGATACTCCTTAAATCAGCATAACAGAACATACAGCATCAGGGCATTCATTAAAATATAGTTTGCAGATGATGGACTTCTGGAGCATTGGCAATTTGTGTCAAGGAGTTAATCTGTTGCTTCGCCTTGGGCAGCTGGTTTGCTGAAAACGGGTTTTCCAGGGCTGCCTTTTGCGACCGGGTGGGTGGGTGGGTGGGTGGGTGGGTGGGTGGGTGGGTGGGTGGGTGGGTGGGTGGGTGGGTGGATGGGTTTGTGTTGTGTGTGTGTGTGCGGTTTTCCCCAGATATCCGAAAGCTATAAGGGTTCTAACTTCTAATCAAGCGGGGAAAGTGATTTGCGAGATTGAAGGCTGGGTGCTAGAGGGGGTGCTGGCGCAGATGCTGTTAGGGTGTGCTGCTTGGGGAGCTGTTTGTGGTGCTTGTGACGGTGCTGCTTGGGGTGTTGTTTGAGGTGCTGGTGACGGCTGGTGACGGTGCGGGCGCATTTTTGCGAGATAGATGGCCGGGTGCTAGGGGGCATGCGTGCAGGTGACGGTGCGGGCGCAGTTTTGCAAGATTGACCGTAGGCGTGCAGTTCGGGGTGCTGGTGCAGGTGCTGTTTTGGGGTGCTATCTGGGGTGTATGCCAGTGTAATTATTTTATTGGTTCCCTTCTCAGATTAGTTAGTGTAAGGGCTAGATCACTACGCGCATTATTCCCTCATGATGATATTCCCTCATGATGATGACCAAACTTGGCTTTCAAGTCTAGCGTAACCCCCATTCCAATCTAATGATTTGAGCCTTTATAGCAGAGGTTAAGCAAACGGTACACGAAGATCCACTGCGCGGTCCAGCGAAGAAGGTGCTTTGAAGCAGCGTGCTCATTTTGTAGTTGCCGTGTTGGCCGTCCTTTTGCAGCGGCGATATTGGAACGTGCCAATGCGTCCGCCAAAGTATGGACCCAGTTCTGCGGATTGGTTAACGTCATTTGTTGAAGTATTGCTTTGCGCATCACATACAATTCAACACCATGTCAATTGCGAACTTCAACAACCTTTTGGCAAGCGCGTGCCACTGCTTTTGTCCAGCACATTTGAGGCTCCAGCTCTATCCAGTGCACAGATGTCCAAAGTTTGTATGTGCGAACAATAGGACATCTAATCTACTTCTGTTTTTGGGACCGACGCTTAGCCGCCTTGGCTTTGTTAGTCTAACCAACCAGCGGGCGAAAACCGAGAACAGAAGCAGCGCGCTTGTTTCAAGGGGCGAAAAGAGGGTGGGGGTGGCCAAAGGGCAGTTTTAAGAAAACTAAGACACACAAAAAAAGCGCTATGGTTGGCATTCTCGCATTGCAGATCGCGCCCTGCTCAGCTGTTAACGGTGGGCACACTCCATGAGATGTTATGAACTTGCGGCGGGTAGCGGAAGCATGATGCAAACCGCTTTCAGCAAAACCACTTTCGACAGGCAGCGGACACCGGGACACAGGCAGGGGCCATCGTTTGTCTTTGGCAGACACCAACTGAAACGCACCCGTTTGTTAGGCAATATGTTTGTTTGGGGCCCAACATGCACACTACTCGTGCAATTGCTATCTACAATGAGCAGATATATGCTTGCTAGGGCTATTCAGTGTTGCGCGGGCAGGCATCATGCCTACACATTTGGCTGTGTATGGGCGTGCGTGTTCGAAAGGACACCTGTGTTCTACTTTGTGGATCTTGCGCCTGGGAACTTCTTGCGGCTGACCCAAAGCATTGAGTGAAGCTGGGAGGACAGCCCTGCGAAACCCGAAGCGGCGCAACCCAAGGCAGGGTTTGCGCCCCGAGTTGCAAGCTTTGGGCTTAGCGTCAGAGGCCGGCTGCAAAGTGTTCTGAAATTACCTCTTGTTTTTTTCACAGGGCAGTGTCAAGATCAGCTAGTAAACGTGCTCTTGAACATTGCCAGAAGGCTTTTGCGTGGACAAACAAGTTTCGATGTTGTGTGCCTGGCCAGTTCGTGGTTGCCAATGATAACTACTCTCGAGCAAAAAGTGTAGAACCCCTAGTTAAATAATAGCAGTAATAATGTAGATATAATGTAGTCTATGTTCTCTGTTCCTGGCTTTGGTTCCACGAAGAAAAATAAGCTCAGGCGATATCCCCAGCAGCACCACACCCTCCCAGAATCCTCGCGAACCCGGGACCCACCTCACCGCCGGTGTTGCTGAGGATGCCGCCTTGTAACTTTATAAAGCAAAGCTAAGAGTGACAGCGCCCTGATCGGGGCCCGACGGCGCAATCGGGGCCTGACCGGGGCCCGACGGCGCAATCGGCCGATCGGGCCCGACGGTGCAATCGGGGCCGATCGGGGCCCGACGGCGCCATCGGGGCCTGACCGGGGCCCGACGGCGCAATCGGGGCCCGATCGGGGCCCGACGGTGCAATCGGGGCCCGATCTGGGCCCGACGGTGCAATCGGGGCCATGCTCCGTGGCGCAACCCCAGCCACCCATATTAAAGCTCAACGCCGGCTTTCCTTACGACACGGCCTTACAACTGCATCTATCAAAACTAGGCGATGCCAGCTTGGTGGGGCCTGACTGAGTCGGGCCCCGATCGGGGCGCGATGGCGCAATCGGGGCCCTGACGGTGCAATCGGGCCCCGACCTGGGCTCGGTGAACCTCGCAAACCGTCCTCGTAGAAATTTCGTGGAACTCAGCGTGAAACTCTGTCGGAACCTTTCCAGGGCTGCCCCATAGCTTTTGCAGAACCTGGTGGAAACCTCGTGGAGCGTTTTTGGAACCTCACCCCATAGCCCTCGCAGCCTTGTGGAATTCTTGGAACCCAAAGCCCACCAAGTAATACTCAGCAATGCCAAGCATTTACTCTGCTGCACCGTGAGTCCCGCAGCAACGTGATCTGATTTAGCCAACATTTCGGGCCGCGTTGCCTGAGCAAGTGACTTGAGCAAGGGGCAAACAGTGAAAGTGTGCTGAAAACCATTGGTTTCGGTTTTGCTTAGTGTTCCGCCCATGAGCAAAGCGATCTTCTGAGCCCTTAATTTACTGCTCCGGGCGCGCAACACTGCTTCCCTCCAGGGCCACCACGGAACCTTGCAGAACATTTCTGGAACGCTTGTTGGAGCCTTGTGGAGCGCTTGTGAAATCCTTGCGCAATTGTGTGGAACCCTGTGAAACCTCAGGGCCGCCCCGGACCTCGCAGAACCTGGTGGAACCCTGGTGGAACCCGGTAAAACCCTCATGAAACACCTCAAACCATCCCGGACTACGCAGCACCACCCTGGACCACCCCGCAGCCCTTGCAGAATGTGGTGGAACCCTGGTAAAACTGCACCAGACCACCCCGCAGCCCTCAAACAAATTGGTGGAACCCTGGTGGAACCCTGGTGGAACCTGGTGGAACCGGGTGGATCTTCGGTGGAACCCCGGTGGAACCCCGGTGGAACCCGGTGGAACCTGGAACTCAGGTGGAACTGTCGTGGAACCTTACCTCAAACCACCCCGGACCACCCCGCAGCCCTCGCAGAACCTTGCGGAACCCTGGTGATGGAACATTTGGTGGAACCCTGGTGGAATTCTCGTAGAACCTTACCGCAACCCGACCACCCCGCAGCCCTTGCAGATTGGTGGAAACCTGGTGGAACCCTGGTGGAACCCTCGTGGAACCTTATCTCAGGGCCGCCCCGGACCACCCCGGAGCCTATCTGGGCTGAGACCCCAAAGCTTTCAGCTGTTGGGGAAAAACAGTATCACATATGGCCACACAGGTTCCACGTTGTGTTGGTGCCCATGATCGGCAATCTGCGCAAGGTTTCCAGCATGTTTTTCGTGTAGGTGTCAGCTTGTTTTAGGATGGCCTCCATGATGGAAATCGGCCCGAACACTGTTACTGTTGTTTAGCGTTGGACGTTGTTGTTCTCAGGCAACGTTCCATGTTTTCTGGGGAATATACAGGGCCGGCCTCGGTTTATGGAACTTCCACCTTCAGTTCCGGTTTTTTGCGACGCATTTCATTTCTATGCCTTGTGCCACTCGAACTTCCACGCTTCAGCCTTTGTTTTGCTGTGTTGCTACGTCTTTTTGTGGGAGTGTACCGACTACAGCGCCCGCTTCATAACTATCGAAAGAGGCCATTGCCCTGACAATCTGATCGAACGCCTTGTCACAGAGTCCTAGCTCCGAACATCGTACAAGCAAAGCCGTCGTCAAAGTACAGCCAAGTACAGAATCGTACAAAGTACAGTCATATGTCGTGTGTTGATCAAAGCGTATCACACCTTGGGTTTGAAAGCCGGTTTCGATTGGGTGGTAGGTGCCTGAACGCTGCAAGCCATTCGTGCCACCTGGTGGCGGGTGATGCAAAGTTGGATGCTAATGGACAATTGTCAATCGTGACTACCTTTGGTCACCTGTGATGGTGCCATTTTGGGGTAGGCGAATTCACCACCCATTTAAAAAAAATAGAACCTCATTCTAGTCTATTTTAGTGGGGATTGCGATGTTCACTGGGGGATAACCGGGCTTTTGACCCATCTTGTGAGGGGAGATGATACCACATCTGGCAAGAGTCCAGTGAATGCCTTGCAACATTGGCGGTGAGGTCATCGGGGTCAGTGAAATATCGCATTCTACGTTGTGGCGACGAGCTGAAGTTGCCCAGGGCGGCCTATTTCCCAAACCTTGGAGCCTTCTGCCTTCGGGGACGCGTTGAAACCCGGCTCTCCTTGTGTCCATTGTCACAAGGAATAGTACTCATGTGCGAGATTTGAGACAGGGCGTTTTTGAGCTTCCACTAGCCAGCATGTTTGCTGCGACAGCAAAGAGAGGGTTCCAGAAGAGCGGAAAGCGTGAAACAACTAACTTCGCCTGACAATGGTGCAACTGGATCTTCAACAATCTTCCAACATGGCCAAAGGAGGCAGCTAGCATAATAATAAGAACATGGTTTCACCCGAGGGCAAGACAAGTGGAAGAGCTCAGCGCAAACGAAGCGCACAACGGTAACAAAGAAACGCTATCAAGCGCGAAATTGCAAACCGTGATGAAGCTGTTATGTGTTTAGCACTGAAATCGCGAGCGTCAGAAAAGCATGAGTCTGGAGTTGGTGCATCAATGAAAGCCCCACATTTTTCTCAATATGTGCATATATTATATATGTATAATATATATATATATATATATCTTACGTGTGGAGAGGCATGAATCATTCTTACTGAACAACACCCGAGGCCTCACGCCCAGTTTGGCAATTTGGGGGGGGTCTGCAATCATCTGCACCTAGCAGCGTCTAGCGCCAATTTTGGGAGACCTAGGCCTTTTTCTCCTGGCTCGTGTCAATTTGCTTTACCAGCGCCACGCCTGCGCTGTCCATGGCAACCAACTGGAACTGCAAGAGGACGCCGGCTTTTCGCAAGTAAAACCTTCTTGGAGGAGAAATTATAGAAACCACTAATCGAAAGCGCACCGCTGAGCTTCTCTTCGACTTCACTCGGACTTGTTTTTACCGCGCTGCAACCTGCGCTTCCCCAGTTGCACCATAGGCTTGAAATAAACTGCGTAGCTCGCCATACTAAAACATGCGCAGTTGTGCTTTTCTCTTTTCTCCGCAACATCCATCTGCAAGTTTTACTCTAATTCCAAAACCTGAAATAAGGGCTCCCTACAAGTATGGACTCGTAACCCCAAAAATCCAGCTCAAAGCGTGCTTTCTAAAGCGAAACCATCCTCTCTGCCCCCACATGCGCTTTCACGGTCCCTATATTATATGTCCTTCTAAACATCAGCCCAATGGAAACTCAAACAGGTGCTGTGAGCGCGTACCACAAAACAGTTGTTTGACCAAACTCGCTCCACCTTAATTTGACCCCAAATCTGCATTGCTTAAAACCACCTCAACAGGAAATGGGCGTTTCTTTTTGAAGGTTGGACCCCAACATTGGTGTTTTTTCCTGCTGCACTTCTCCTTCGACGCCACTAAAAAAAGGGGCTTCGCCTCAAAAGCAAAAAAGACGAGGCGCCGCCTTCAAGGGGTTTCCAACAAAAGACGAGCTCCCCCTTTAAAGGGGCAAACAAAAAAAACGAGACGACCCCCCTTTCGGCCCCCCCCCCCCTCTCCGAGGTTCCTGCAAAACATCCTTTGTCGCAGGTGGCACGCACTTTTTGCCCAGCTCAGTCACTTGAGTTACAATCTGCACAGCGTTGGAGCTTGGCAGGCGCTGAATGCGAGGGTTCTGCGAGCATTTCCGGACGTCAAGGCGGGTCGACATGTCATTTTTTGTTGCTCGAACATATTTGGGTATGTCTTTAAATAGGGGACACAAAATTGTGGTTTTCCTTTTGGTGGCCTTCAAACCAACTTGGAAAAGGCACGCTCAAAAAAACACCCGCGTCAGAACAAGTACATTTGTAGCCTTAGTCGTCGTTTCTAGTTTTTGCGGCTTCAGTGTGACACACTCACATGTCAAGCATTCTGCGCTCTACACATTCCTGATATCCAGGGAGAGAATCGTCAACTTTGCAAGTAGCCCAATTCGGCAAACACAGCTAAAAAGCGCGCCATGGGAATGTGGATTGTGCCAAACTAGTGGCTCCTCGAAATGTCAAATGCTTGGCGTTGAACATGACGGCCTCATGCTTCGTTCTGAACATGATGTGCTGTGGCCTGATGTGCAAAGAATCGCATTGAACAAAACCCAGCTGCACTGAAGAGCCTGGCGGTTTGTTGAGCAAGCCTTGGTTGGCTTTCATGTAGTTGGGAGAACGGGCAAAACAATTGAGAAGGTGCCTTCTTGGACACACGTGCCTCAGCTTGGTGAGCTTTTTTTCAGTTGTGCTGGCAGGTGGACCGTGGAGCGTCTCCCAATGGCGCGACATCCGAGAGCCCCGGAAGGAGTCAGGAGGGGAGATGTTCTTGATGCTTCCCTCAGTGGCGGTCTTGATTTGCCTGTGTTGAAAATCCCATCAGCCTGAAATCATGATCATATTCATGTATAGTTCTGAGGCGCCACCTTTCAGTCCACATTTGAGCGAATCTGCGGGCTCTCCGGATGGCCTTGGCTACATCAAGCCCTAAATCGAATCTGTTTGGGCCCATTTTCCTAATCTTGCCGCCTGACCAGGCTATCTCAGTTTTTTTTGGGGTTTTAAGAGATCCCTTCACCCAAAGGGGGAAACCAATCAGATACTCATCCAAGCCACACAATGCAGTACTTTGATTCGAGCTCACCCAGAGCTGTACCACTCCCACAGTGCTTTGCAAATCGGACGAGATCGCACGAGCAGCGCTTGCAAGCCTAGCAGCCGTGCGAGAGCTGTCAACAAAACGGTGCGATACTGTGCGCAAACAACTTGCACCGCGAAGCCAAGCCCGCCGTACGTCTAACTCAAAACAACACAAAGAGAGGAGGCAACAAAGACACAAAGAAGCAAACAGACAGCGAAACAGAGACACAACGGTAAAGCGAACAGAGAAGTAAATTTGTAACAAGGAAACAAATACAGAAACATGTAAGCAATGAAACAAGGCAGCTAGGACACAAGTACACAGCTGGCTTTAGTAAACCAACACTCAACCAACCCCCTCAGGCCACCCTAAATCCACCATAAACGAACCGAGAGCTTATCCCTTAACCCAACCTAAACCAGCCCTAAGCCCACCCTACCCTAAGGCCCCTAGTCCGGCCGTAAACCAATCCCTGATCCAGCTATAAACTTCACACTGGACCCCTCTAAATCCACCAACCCTAAGCCAAATCTACGAGCCCTTCCTTAACACACCCTAAGACAACTCTAGCCTATCCCCTAACTCACTCAAAACCAGCCCAGCCCACCCAAAACACGCCCGAATCCTACCCCAATCCCAGCCTACCCTGATCCAACCGCAAGCAGCCAATCCCTGATCTACACCACTCTACATCCACCGTAAACTCAAAACCCATCCTACCCTCCAGCAGTCCTCGTGCCGGCGGCGAACCAACAACGATAAGAAACGCGACCGAAGATGTGCGTTACATACCCTACTCGGGGCGCATGTCGCGAAGAGCTGGTGCCGCAACTGAGTGCCTCAGACAAAACACACACACACACAACTCGCTTTCTCTTGCTGAACAACAAAAAAGGGGCTGGGCGGGGATTTTGCAGTGGTTGGGGTGGCCTGGGGTTGATGGGTGAAACATTGAAATACTTTGGGCGGGTCATGAGTAAGTCTATCAAGCGACAGCTCAGAGTCAGCATGCGCTTAGATGCAAGTATCAAGCTTGAAACACAGATTATCTCATCAGGCATTGTTTGAAGAATTGCGTGCTGCGTTTTGCAAGTTGCACTGGCAGGAGGCCCCGCCATCTTCCAACCAGCTGCAATCCGAAGTAGAGAGCCACAAAGCGGAGGAGCCCAAAGCGGCTGAGGCGCTTGGGTGGGCGATGGGGGGTGCTAAGGTTTAAGCTCCTGATGTTGGTGTCCACCGGTTTATTGTCCATTGTCCTGCGCGACTGGGTGATCATCCATCTTGCAATCCGTAAACCACGCGGTTCTTTCCAGAAAACAATCAGAGGCCAAAACCCAACATGCGGCATGAGCAGACCCAACCTTCGGAGTTTGGGTTTGTAGCGAGGGCATGTGTACCACGTCCCCTGCTTTCAACGTTCTGATGTAGACTTTGCTCAAATCTATGTGACCGCGGGATGTGTGGCAAAATAAGCAGATATGACGTTTCAACACTCCACATGCTGAAGGCCGTCTCATGATATTCACGGTTGCTTCGGCTTGCAGCATGGATTGCTATGGGGCTCTTTCCTGTAGTGACCTATTCCCGGGTGGTCGGAGCCCTGTTGAAGTTTCCGTCGCGCTGGGAGGCTGGATTTGCATTTTTGTCCATGCCACCGGCGTTTGCAACAAGTCGGCTACAAGTGCTTGGTGTTCCAATCGGCTATCAGTGCTGTGATTTGGTGATTTGGCTGTGGGTCAAGATCCCATACCCCCAGTGAACATCCCACTCCCCACGAAAATAGGTTCTAAAATGGGTGGTGCACCTACCCCAAAATGGGATCCCATTGGTTTTGACAACCACAGCCACTTCACCAGGAGGTGTCCTTTGCAACAGAACCAAACAGGAGCTTTGCCGGCAGCCGGGTGTGCCTCAGGAGCCGCCTCTTCCGGCGTCCAAAGAGGCGCTGGAGGCACTGAGCGGTCGTCCCGCTTTCTTCTTGTTGAGCTGGGCTTAAGGGGAAACCAACAGGGAAACCCAACATGGCCATGGGCCAAAATCCCGTACACCCAGTGAACATCCCAATCCCACTAAAATAGACTGCACCTACTCCAAAATGGGATCCCATTGGTTTTCACCCACAGCCACATGTTTAGACGGTGTCCCTATTTTGACATGCCCACGTGGAGCTGATTCTGCCACTTCATGGTGTGGCAAGCTTGTGGTCTCTGGTCCATTTGAAGCGGGACATGGAGGGGCTCACTAGAAATCAGCCACAAAAAAACCCTTGGGGGCTTTTTTCAATTCCACACAAGCCAGCGGACTCACTCAGTTTCAACCACAACCACGGAAGCTACTCATCCCATGGTTTTTGTCGGGGGAAGTTTCAGGTTGAGCCGGCGCAGCTGGAGGCCAGAACTTGGGGGCGTTACGCCGCCCCAAAACCGCCGAAACAACCCGGAGGCAACCGTTGATTTGGAGCCCTTTTCGTGGAAAAGCGAGGGCTAGCGGCTAGTCTGGGTCAGCACTGCCAATTCAAGTGTACCATTCCTTGTGTGTGTGTGTTTTCTGTTTGGTTTGTTGTTGTTGGAAGAACACTTCCAAATTTTTAGGCCCCCAAAACAGTCCAAGATTAGGGCCATGGTTGAAAGAATTGGGGCGGGTAGATGATCAACCCCATAGGGAGTTTGGACCAAGATTCTGTTAAGGGAGCCACGATCATGAGGAGCTTGACCATGGGAGACATGGACCTATCAGGATGAGTAAACCCTGTCAGGGCATGTTTATGTTTTGAGAGCGCCGCCCTACCACTCAGGCTTGGACAAGTGCACCCAGTCTTCAAGCCAGCAACCCAGAAATTGAAGCTTTGGATGCCAATGCCTATAGAATTGACTGAGTCAGCCCGTTCTCATGGCTTTGGCGCCTTGATCTCGACCTATTTGACCGCCTCCTGAAACCGCTCGAGAGCTGAGGGAGCCCAAAGAGTTGTCTCCGCGAGCACAGGTTTGGCATTTTCATCCATGGTGAACTTTGAGGGAGGCTTGAATTTGTCACAGATAGAGAAGATGAATTTCTGGTAAATAGAGCCAACACCTGCGTTCTGGTGGTTTCATTTTGACCCATACCCACTTGGTGAGGCCAGAGGGTTGGATGGTCGAGTGCGGATTGAATCTTTAGGCGACAGCCACCTTCCAGCCGCCTCAATCGAAGGTGCGCATTCCGAACCAAAGGGGACGGGCGTTGTTGTTATTCCCTCCATAGCGTCGGGGGCTTTTCGGGGGAAGAGTTGGTAGCTGTAAATATTTTGTGTGGGTTGTTGAGTTGTTGGCTGGTTGGTTGTATTTCAGTGGGTTGTGCTTAAATTTGTTAAAAGGCCCGTTTAGATTTCTTCCGGGTGTGCCACCGACATTTTCACAAATATGTCTCAGGCAAAGCTGTGACACATGCCAGCAGCAACAATACACAACATGGCGAAGTGTTCTGAACCCAAAAGCAGACGGCTGGACCGCCAGGGTGGGCCACGTTCGCTTGTGGCCCACGTTCTGTGCACGACAAACATTCCCACTGGTCAACCCAGGAATTCAAGGCAGCCATTGCGAGTCATGTGTTTTGAGATTTTGGAGCAGAGGTGTGTACGGGAGAGCCGAAAGTCTCGCCAGCCAGGCAGATCCCGAGGACCGTGCGATATCTCCGAAATTATCCGAATGGTTGGCTTCCTTATTCTCCAAGGGTTCTGATTTTGAACAGAGATTCTTATTCCCATGTGTGGTTTCAACAAAAAATGCTCCAGAGTGGGTGGGCTTTGGCTCGTGTTTTGTTTGGCAAGAAACAACCTCTTTGGCCCCCAGGGTCTACCCCATTTCAAGACCTATTTCGGGGCGGTTCGATGCAGCTTCCTCTCATTGGGTTCGCATGTTCTCCGAATGAGGTCCTCATCAAGTGCTATAAGTGCTTGTTCATTGTGGTGTTTTCGAACTGGTCGCGCATGAATCCAAACGCCGTCCAGCGCTTGTCACGGGGTCTCGCATCAGGTCGTGCGTTTGGTACTTGAGAGGGCGTGGCTATGGATCTCAAGAGTTGAGACCCCTTCAAAAGTGGTCAGTGGACATCAACCCCCAAATGAATCTTCATGTTTGGAGGGTCGCAGACAATAGCATTCACAGCCATATTAGAGTGTTTCTCTTGAAATACAGGACCTGAGCATTGCTGTAGCTTTTCCTCTTTTTGTTCCCTTGGATTCCCATTGAAACCAGCAAGCAGGGGTCCACAAGTTTTGAGAACTTCTCTATGAGCCATATATATACATACATACATACATATATACATACATGCACACACACACACACATGTATTAGAATATGTTACATATACACATGAGCCACGGACAAAACACACGAAGACCACTTTATCAAGGCGGGGTACGTTTTTGCATAACACATGCCAAAGCCGTGGAAAACGATAAGGTCTCCCCCAAAAACGATAACCCTTAGCTAACACACGGCTCTATAATAACCCCTGCAGTTGCAACTTAGCTAGGGTGGGACCCTTGCGTGGCCACCGTAAAACGAGAAGGCAAGTCGCCACTTTCGAGCTGGAGCTGACAAGGTGTGCTTCGCAAGTACGACACTTGTACTGAGAAGTTGCGATTTTCGAGCTGGAGATGGAGATGCGGAAGTGTACTTCGCGTACTAGACTTGTACTACAAAGTTGCGATTTTCGAGCTGGAGATGCGAAAGTGTACGTCTCGTACTAGACTTGTACTACAAAGTTGCGATTTTCGAGCTGGAGCTGCGGAAGTGTACTTCGCGTACTAGACTTGTACTACAAAGTTGCGATTTTCGAGCTGGAGCTGCGGAAATTGTACTTCGCGTACTAGACTTGTACTACAAAGTTGCGATTTTCGAGCTGGAGATGCGGAAGTGTAGTACTACAAAGTTGCGATTTTCGAGCTGGAGCTGCGGAAGTGTACTTCGCGTACTAGACTTGTACTACAAAGTTGCGATTTTCGAGCTGGAGATGCGGAAGTGTACTTCGCGTACTAGACTTGTACTACAAAGTTGCGATTTTCGAGCTGGAGATGCGGAAGTGTACTTCGCGTACTAGACTTGTACTACAAAGTTGCGATTTTCGAGCTGGAGATGCGGAAGTGTACTTTACGTTCGAGCTATGCGGAAGTGTAGTACTTGTACTACAAAGTTTCGGTTTTCGAGCTGGAGATGCGGAAGTGTACTTTGCGAACTAGACTTGTACTACAAACTTGCGATTTTCGAGCTGGAGCTGCGGAAGTGTACTTTGCGTACTAGACTTGTACTACAAAGTTGCGATTTTCGAGCTGGAGATGCGGAAGTGTACTTCGCGTCCTAGACTTGTACTACAAAGTTTCGGTTTTCGAGCTGGAGATGCGGAAGTGTACTTTGCGAACTAGACTTGTACTACAAACTTGCGATTTTCGAGCTGGAGCTGCGGAAGTGTACTTTGCGTACTAGACTTGTACTACAGAGTTGCGATTTTCGAGCTGGAGCTGCGGAATTGTACTTCGCGTACTAGACTTGTACTACAAAGTTGCGATTTTCGAGCTGGAGATGCGGAAGTGTACTTCGCGTACTAGACTTGTGCTACAAAGTTTCGATTTTCGAGTGGAGCTGCGGAAGTGTACTTTTCGTACTCTTGTACTACGAGATGCTAGACGTGTACTACAAAGTTGCGATTTTCGAGCTGGAGCTGCGGAAGTGTACTTCGCGTACTAGACTTGTACTACAAAGTTGCGATTTTCGAGCTGGAGCTGCGGAAGTGTACTTCGCGTACTAGACTTGTACTACAAAGTTGCGATTTTCGAGCTGGAGCTGCGGAAGTGTACTTCGCGTACTAGACTTGTACTACAAAGTTGCGATTTTCGAGCTGGAGCTGCGGAAGTGTACTTTTCGTACTAGACTTGTACTACAAAGTTGCGATTTTCGAGCTGGAGATGGAAATGCGGAAGTGTACTTCGCGTACTAGACTTGTACTACGAAGTTGCGATTTTCGAGCTGGAGATGCGGAAGTGTACTTCGCTTACTAGACTTGTACTAAAGTTGCGACTTTTCGAGCTGGAGATGCGAGTACGTGTACGCGCGTACTAGACTTGTACTACAAAGTTTGATTTTCGAAGCTGGAGCTGCGGAAGTGTACTTCGCGTCCTAGACTTGTACTACAAAGTTGCGACTTTCGAGCTGGAGATGCGGAAGTGTACGTCTCGTACTAGACTTGTACTACAAAGTTGCGATTTTCGAGCTGGAGCTGCGGAAGTGTACTTCGCGTACTAGACTTGTACTACAAAGTTGCGATTTTCGAGCTGGAGCTGCGGAAGTGTACTTCGCGTACTAGACTTGTACTACAAAGTTGCGATTTTCGAGCTGGAGCTGCGGAAGTGTACTTCGCGTACTAGACTTGTACTACAAAGTTGCGATTTTCGAGCTGGAGATGCGGAAGTGTACTTCGCGTACTAGACTTGTACTACAAAGTTGCGATTTTCGAGCTGGAGCTGCGGAAGTGTACTTCGCGTACTAGACTTGTACTACAAAGTTGCGATTTTCGAGCTGGAGCTGCGGAAGTGTACTTCGCGTACTAGACTTGTACTACAAAGTTGCGATTTTCGAGCTGGAGATGCGGAAGTGTACTTCGCGTACTAGACTTGTACTACAAAGTTGCGATTTTCGAGCTGGAGATGCGGAAGTGTACTCTTCGCGTACTAGACTTGTACTACAAAGTTTCGTTTTTCGAGCTGGAGATGCGGAAGTGTACTTCGCGTACTAGACTTGTACTACAAAGTTGCGATTTTCGAGCTGGAGATGCGGAAGTGTACTTCGCGTACTAGACTTGTACTACAAAGTTGCGATTTTCGAGCTGGAGCTGCGGAAGTGTACTTCGCGTACTAGACTTGTACTACAAAGTTGCGATTTTCGAGCTGGAGCTGCGGAAGTGTACTTCGCGTACTAGACTTGTACTACAAAGTTGCGATTTTCGAGCTGGAGATGCGGAAGTGTACTTCGCGTACTAGACTTGTACTACAAAGTTGCGATTTTCGAGCTGGAGATGCGGAAGTGTACTTCGCGTACTAGACTTGTACTACAAAGTTCCGATTTTCGAGCTGGAGCTGCGGAAGTGTACTTCGTGTACTAGACTTGTACTACAAAGTTGCGATTTTCGAGCTGGAGATGCGGAAGTGTACTTCGCGTACTAGACTTGTACTACAAAGTTGCGATTTTCGAGCTGGAGCTGCGGAAGTGTACTTCGCGTACTAGACTTGTACTACAAAGTTGCGATTTTCGAGCTGGAGATGCGGAAGTGTACTTCGCGTACTAGACTTGTACTACAAAGTTGCGATTTTCGAGCTGGAGATGCGGAAGTGTACTTCGCGTACTAGACTTGTACTACAAAGTTGCGATTTTCGAGCTGGAGCTGCGGAAGTGTACTTCGCGTACTAGACTTGTACTAGAGCTTGTACTAGACAAAGTTGCGATTTTCGAGCTGGAGCTGCGGAAGTGTACTTCGCGTACTAGACTTGTACTACAAAGTTGCGATTTTCGAGCTGGAGATGGAAATGCGGAAGTGTACTTCGCGTACTAGACTTGTACTACAAAGTTGCGATTTTCGAGCTGGAGCTGCGGAATTGTACTTCGCGTACTAGACTTGTACTACAAAGTTGCGATTTTCGAGCTGGAGATGCGGAAGTGTACTTCGCGTACTAGACTTGCACTACAAAGTTGCGATTTTCGAGCTGGAGATGCGGAATTGTACTTCGCGTCCTAGACTTGTACTGCAAAGTTGCGATTTTCGAGCTGGAGCTCAGAAGTGTACTTTTCGTACTAGACTTGGACTACAAAGTTGCGATTTTCGAGCTGGAGATGCGGAAGTGTACTTCGCGCACTAGACTTGTACTACAAAGTTGCGATTTTCGAGCTGGAGATGCAGAAGTGCGATTTTCGAGCTGGAGCTGCGGAAGTGTACTTCGTACTACAAAGTTTTCGAGCTGGAGCTGCGGAAGTGTACTTCGCGTACTAGACTTGTACTACAAAGTTGCGATTTTCGAGCTGGAGATGCGGAATTGTACTTCTCTTATTAGACTTGTACTACAAAGTTACGATTTTCGAGCTGGAGATGCGGAAGTGTACTTCGCGTACTAGACTTGTACTACAAAGTTGCGATTTTCGAGCCGGTTCTGCCAAAGTTCGAAAACACTGTAAAACGATAAGGTCTCCCCCAAAAACGATAACGTTCAAAAAAGTACTAGGGCCAAGTAAAGTGTTTCGTCCGCTCCTCACATGTATTACAATATTACACATATATTTACATGTACTACAATACACGTATATATATATATATACATATACATATACGCATGTAATTCTATATATATGTATATATATATATATATATGTTTGCGACATTTCGCCACCCAGGAGCTGCCCCCTTGGTGGCCCAAGGGCTGAGAGGCGACGAAGGGACTTGCCAGGCTCGAGACGGAAGAGGTGGGCGCTTCTTTTTTTTTTGGGTTTGGGGGGGATCGTTTGAAGGACCCTTGTTTTTTGGGGGTTGTTTTTTCGGGGTTGTTTTTCGGGGTTACTTTTTGGGTTGGTTGGTTGTTTCTTGTTTTTCAAGATGATATGCATTGGTCTTTGGCGGGACAGGGAAGCCACAGGGACGACGCTTCAGGGCATTCCAGATCGGCACCTTGGTTGTTGTGCCCGCCTCATATGTTTTTGGCGGAGCCCAGGTAATTCATTCATGAGCTTTTATGTGCCATATGCCATATTGCCAAAAGGAAACCCTCCTTGATCAAGGCGAGCCAACTCCAAACATGAAGTCTGGAACATGCCGGCTCGTTGCTCCCTGACTCAAGGAACCTCGAGCCCAAGTGCCATAAGCCTTCAGAATCAGCCCCTTCGGCAGACGGAGTTCAACTCAAGGCTTCCCGATTGAGCTGATTCTCGCAAAATAGAGGTCCCCTCAACTGGCTGTTTCATCTTTTTGTTTCCTTTAAACAACCAGAAAAGGGGGTTTTCATACAGCCTGCTTTGCCCGGATTGCCCGGCCTGAAGAAAGCGCAAACTGCCAGCTTTGCTGAAGAGTGTGTGTGTGTGTACGAGCGTTGCTACAGCGCTGTCGTGTTTTGTGGCGCGAACCTATTGGACGAAGATGCAATGCTGCTTTGGGTGTTTATAAGAGTTGTTTATGTTGTTCAATAACATAGAATTCACAATTATATATTGCAAACAAAGCATGTGTTTGTGTTGTTGTTATTTTCAAGCGCACGCTTGATGTCTTGGAAAGTTGTTCTTTGCTATCACATCCAAAAGAAAAGGCAGGACTATCCTTTTTCAGGGGCTTTTCGTTGGGGATGAGCCCACTTGAGCGCGTCCCATTTATTTCCGGACTTGGGACCCATGACTCGAGAGCTTGCGTTCCAGTTAAAACCGGCAACGGTTTTGCCGTTTGTGCGTTTGTGTTTATGTTTGTGCTTGTGCGTGCATGCGTGTTTGAATGATTCAGGGACTTTAACGCAAAATCATGTGAAGGGGCGCTGAGCATGTGTGCTAGAAAGATTCTAGTTTTCACCACACCCGTATTGCAGAGGCATGCCGAAAGTTCCCTAATCCAGGCTCAAGTCAGCAGCCTGTTACAACGCGTCGATGCGCAGTGCCATTGACGAGGCGCAGCAGTCAGTTGTGACGTTTGAAGTCACCACGGCTCTGTGTCATGGCGGGCAAGAAGACACAGGCCACCAAAGACTAGCAGCCTTACCTAGAACAAGTTGTACCCGTACAGATACAACAACTGAGCACGGAAGCGTTGCGCAACCAATCGTATGCCTTTGCGTTGTACCAAAGGTCTACGCCCCCCAATTTCCAACATACAAACAGGAAAACTGAGGGGACGCCCGCTGAAGTTTTCTTCTTGATGGCACATGACGACTTTCCTCAGTAGCCTGATGACTTGGGATGCTCTACCGGCGAACGGGGAAGCGGCAAGCAGCAACCAAGTATCCAAGCATCCCATCAATTGCAAACCAGTTTGTGACTACATGTGCGTGGAAGAGCCTGCAAAACATGTGTGTGTGTGTGTGTCTTGGCTTGTGTGTTTGTTTGTTTGTTTGTTTAATTGTTTGTTTGTTTGTTTGTTTGTTTGTTTGTTTGTTTGTTTGTTTGTTTGTTTGTTTGTTTGTTTGTTTGTGTGTTTGTTTGTTTGTTTGTTTGTTTGTTTGTTTGTTTGTTTGTTTTTGTGTTGGGGGGAGATTGCATTCGGGTTCGTGGCTCTATCAGTTTTTGTGTGTTTTTTGCTGGCAACTGGCATCAATGGAAACCATCCAAGAACCAAGGGAGCCCAAGATGTCACATTGCACCCCCCGTGTGGCTTCTCCGAGTTGCGCACCGCGGCTAGGGCGCAGAGATGGATCCCTTGATGGAGGCGCCGGCTTTGACACATTGTTGTTTTGGAGTTAGTAGCCCTTGTTTGTGCTCTTGCCGGGGGCCAAAAAAGCCACTATTTTGAGGGATCCCCCAAGCAACGACACACCCATTTTGCCTTTTTTAACAGGTTGAGGGGGTCGCAAGAACTGGGTCTCCCCCCAATGTTTTTTTGATGTGGGACGATTTGTGTGCGTTTGAGTCATCCAGTGCGACCAAAATAGCAGTTTTGTTCCCCCAGCGGGCTGCACTTCCCATCCTGCCGTGTTCTTTTCACAAAAAAAATCAAAGAGAGACTGGCACCGTGGGAAACTAACAAGCACTTTCCCTTTCTAGGCATCTTTGTCAAGTGCGTGTTCATTGCTTTTGGTGTTTGCAGAAGGTCAGAAACTGTCGTATGGCATGAAAATCAAACTGGTAGAAGGGGCACCTGTCCTGGGGATGCCCCAGCTCGCTGAACATAGGGCGCCCTTTTGGTCGCGTTGGCCGAAACAAGACTGCGTGCACGATTCGTCGCGCGAATATACAAATTCACCGCCTTGCTCTCACAATTCGAGTGAGCAGGGACTGCTTGCAGATCGTATCACATATGGGATAGATGTCAGCATAAACGTCATATGACCGAAGATGAAACAAACTACAGAAGGAACACTTGATAGGGCCCAAGTCCAATCATCAAGTCATTGAGTCTTTTTTGACATGAGATCAAGACAAACAACAACGAGTCATTTGCCCCAGAAGGTTTAGGTTTCGGGTACGTGTTCAGCGTTAGCAGCGCCGGCTTCTCTAAATGCCATGTCCAGAGCCCAGATTTGCCAAGCCTTGTTTCCAAAACTGCGGGTTGGCCAATGAAGCAGTTGGTGCACCCCTTCACTCCTTTGCCTGCTGGTTACATTTGGATGCACTTCCGTTTGAGTCATGAGTGCTGGCCTGCAGGAGCAACACACCCAGGGCAGCAGGCGCAGCAGCCTCTGATTTTTGCTCGGCCTCATGAGGGGCACGTATGATTGGATTAGATCATATTGGATTCAAGGATCCTCCCACTGAAATGACCGGGAGAGGTTCCCGCGGCAAAGTAGCAACCGGGCGCAGCTGCATTCAGTTGGATTGCAGTTGGGCAGTGCCAGCGTTGCGTTCGAGGAAAAAACAAAAAAAACAAGGATTAACACCGCGAGTAGGACTTGTTCACCCCTTGTTCGTGCAGACAAGGGTGCCCCAATATGAAAAGCCGGATCGCCCAGACCCCAGCCCCATTGGTCAAGCATGGCCTTTGCATCCAATGTTGGGAAGCTTGCCTTGTGGAAGCCCCACCGGGTTGGCAGCTCCACCTTCAAGCGAAGCAAGATGGGCGCAAAGAGACAGCGGTTCTGGGCACTTTCTTGGGCATCATGTTAGGTGGGCAAACACTACAAACACGTCGCGGGGTATGGCGACCCCAGGCGTGTTCGCCTTCAGTTCTAACTGACTGCCATGTCACACGAAAATACCGGCTCGAACGGATACCCAGTGTGCCCGTGTATTGCCCCAAGCTGGGACAAAGCAAGCCGAGCGGGACCTTACCCCAAGCCGCTGGGACAAAGCAAGCGACAAAGCGAATGGGACCTGGTTCCAGGTGTTTTGTACAGAAGTCTTCAATCTGCAGCCATTGGCATCCAGCCCTGGCAGGCGGCCGGGTTGGGTCTTGCCCTCCCTGGGCCTCGCGGCTTGTGGCGCGGTGCTCGCCTACAACCGCAGCGGGGGAAGCCCCGGGACCAGCCGGGCAGCCCAAAACTGCGGGTCTGGTGGTTTGTGTTTTGTTTGTTGGTACCCTTTAAGAATATGCGTTTCCCCAATTTGTTGGTTTGTGTCTTGCTTGTGTTTTTGGACAACAGTTGGTGTTTTGTTTTGTTTGTTTGTTGGTTCTTAAAGGGAAACCCCAATTTTGCGGGGTCCATTCAGACACCCGTTTAGCTTTGGCAGGGCTCCACAACATTTTGGGGAACCCGCGCTTTGACCCGGGTATCTCGCCGTTGAGCAAATTTGACAAAGTCGGTACCGGTATTTGGAGTGCCACCACGACTGCTTTCTCGTAAGCCCTGTTTGTCCATTGCTTTTAGGCCAGTTTGGTTGAACATAGATTCATGAACTGATTTCAATTCGGACCCAATCATTTGCCAGAGCTGTTCATTTTTCTGAAAGGATGCCTGGCGAACCTCGACTGATCTGAGCAGTGGTAGGGTACACTTCACACTTTACTGTATGCGAGCATGATGCAAGCAATATGCACGTGCACATGTTCTGAGCTATGTAGAGTGTGCAGGTATGTACGAAGAACATATTACATTCACTGTACATTATACTCATACGATATGTAGGCAATATAATATTTATATATATGTACAGATGCATACTATGACAAGCAGATGCATCTCAAGGACCCGACTCTTGACTGACCACAAGTCACTCTCCGGCACCTGTTGACCTGTTGGCACAAAGCAGAGCTTTGAATGGCAAGGGGTTTGCCTGCCCTTTCACCAGTCAGAACTTGCAAGCAGGCTTGCTGCAAAAGGCACACCAGTAGGATATATGTCTTCCTGGTCAGCGCGTCACATCAATCTATTTGGACATTGCTGCAAGCTTGTGATTCCTTCAGTGTATTTGGTCTCCTAAAGAGCTGTCTGACAAGTTGATGTCTCTAGCGCTCAGTGACAGACCGGACTATCGGGTTAATGTTGTATAAGAAGCCAAAGGGGGAAGCCACTAATTTTAGTGTCCAGCAAGATGGGACGCACCAATATTGTCACCTTATCTCTAACACACAGTAGGGTTTTGGGGTTTGAACCGCCAGTTCCTCTTGAGACCAAATCAGAAGCTACCCCCCCAACCTTCAAACAACCTGGGAGGAAGGGGATAGTGGCGTGTTGGAGCAGGTTGGAGAAGCAGCGCGAGGGGTAAGCTTTGGTCGCATACTGTCGCATTTTCCGCGGTTGAAGATTGTCTCGCTGGCCTGCCTGAAGTTCAGGCAGGTGCATAAGTGCATTGAGGCCCGTCATCAGTCCTTGATACATGCATGTGTGTTCATCCAAACATGTACGTATATATATATATATATATTTATGTATGTATGTATACATATATATATATATAGTGTATAAATATATATATATATATATGTATGGAAGTGTGGCTATGTTTCTCCTGCCTTGGCATGTGCAAGAAGCGCCTGTTGACTCTGTGCGCCATTTCCTTAATTAGGCTGGAAGTCCAAAGCCACGGCCGTAACGCACAGAGGTGACCTACGGAAACCGACCTGTGGCTTTGTTGGGATCCCTTTTCACTTTGCATAGCCTATATAGATCTATATGAATCATGCTTGTGGCATGAACTGCAAGTGTCGAAGCCCTTGCCAAAAATCGAATGTCCTGTGTAGCCTGCACTTCTTTCCAAATGCCTGAGAGCTGCAATTGTGTGTGTGTGTGTCACATGCATACCCAATGGCTATGTGTCAAGATAGGAATTATAAATATATATATATATATGTATGACTGACACATAAACAGGGAAATTCAAACATGAATACATCAAGAAATACAAACAAATAAACACATTCTTACTTTTTCTTTCAAACCATTAGACTTTGGGCCTCCGCCTTACTTTTTCCCGGTCTGCAAGGTCTTCGCGCCAGCATTTCTTTGGCAGAAGGCCTGATGGATGTCAGAGACGGGCAGGTTTAGGGGGTGCTTTTGTTGGAATCCCTGTGCATTCTCCTTTTGGTGGTTCTACACACACATTGGGCCGATAAAACGATCATTTAGGCCCAACGTCGAGTTTATGGACAAGGGCAAGCAATCGAGCGCCTGGTACAAGTAAGGCTGGTCACGGTAGACTCGTTTGCTTATATGCTGACAAGGACAATCCATATCAGCAACTGGGGAAAGCATTTCATGTTCAACCCCACCCGGAAGATTGGTTTCAGCTGGCATGCACTCCGGGTTGTCTGTTTGGCGACATCAATGGAAGACATCATGTTGGTCTTCAGCGGAATTTGTTCCGGTTTTGAGAGGTGGCTGGTGCCCAGGTGACTATTCAAGATGCAGTTTGATGCAACCCTGAATCAAACGGAAGCAGCCATCCCCATTTCGGCGGGGATGGAGGGTTGCTGATCACTACTCAGAAGTGACCGCCATGTCCGGATTTTGGAGCATCGACTGCAATCTGCAGACAAGTTGTGGCCTGTTGCACATCAAATGTACTCATGCAGGCTCCTGCAGCTGCGCCATAAGTTTATGGGAAGCTGGAAAAAGAACCAATTTCGGCCTGGAGCCTTTGCCAGTTGCCCGCGGAGTTTTCACATGGTTTCGGGTGCTCGGCCGGTTCGTTTCAGTATCTGCCAGATTGGAGCGAGCACACCGGCATGAACTGCTACGAGAGCCACGGTGGAGTCAAGGATCCTCAGGGCTGGAGCGTAGGCGGGGACATGGTCGCGAATGCAGTCCGAAGCCCATTTGGCCTGTGGGCCTTTTGAGTTTGGTCCATCTTCAACCCCTTCCCCCTACGAAGAAATATACCGGGGGGCCAAACGGCATTTATGAATAGGGTAATTACGGGTCAGATCGGCTTTTTCACCCTTTGTTTACCCCCTGTTGAAAAAAGTCCCCCTTGGAAAGGTTCCAAAGTGTTGCATGTCATTTGGTTGTAGTACCAGCTCTAAAGGCAAAGAAGGACCTTTGTTATTTCAGAACTGGCCAGTATGAGCTGGGCGAGAAATCAGGCAGTGTAGTATTGGTTTAGAATCTGCCTAGTCTGAAAGTAGTATTGACGGAGAAACGATGTTTATTAGTAGGATGCATCATAGGGGGAAGGGATTAGTCAAGGTCTCAAAAGTACCTTTGTTCATAGGCCTTGAGCAAAGAGATGTTCCCACAGGTTGCAAACCTGCCGTGAAACACTCAGTGGCATAGCTCAATTGTCAAAACCAACCGCGCTGTTTCTTTAAGCTGGGTGAATTCGCAGGGCTTGTATGGGAAAGTCCCCATCTCGTTTCACGGCTGTTTGCGGAGCAAGCAAGCTCACTTGGGTGCTTCTCAAAGTACAGGGTTGTCTATAATGGTTGATATCCACATGGGTTCCCTTCAGATACAAACCAACGGGTCCATCATTTTGAGAAACGTCCGTTTGGTATTTGATATGTACCTGGCTCTTGGCTCCTCGAGCCTCATGCCCTGAACGAGGAAACCAAATGCCCCTTGTCTGTGTGTGTGTGTGGGTGTGTGGGTGTGTCAGTTGTGAATCATCACGCACGTTCCGGAGGGATGTGACTTCAGCTGCTCAATCTGGCTGATTTGGTCTTCTGACAGTCCACCCTTCATTGCAATGTGCGCTTTTTGTGTGGACAGTTCAGCCAGGAATTCAGTTTGTGTATGACACAGACAAGGCAGTGGGACGCCTTTGTACTCTGCACCCGCGCTAGTTAATTTCCAAAATTGCTTTGTGTTGCGCTGAGCCCGCAGGCCTTGCTTATAGCAAGTGTTGTTGTTGTTTTGTTGCGAGAAAGAGGGCTCAATTCAATGTTGGAAGAGTCAGGACTTGTGCAACTCAGTGCTGCCTCTAATTCTTCCCCAAGAAAGCGGACCGCTTGCCAGAAACTTGTTCCAGGAAGAGGAGCGCTAGCCTTTCTCTGTTTTGGTTCCCACGCGCCCTGGAGGGCTTAATTCTGAATCCCAGGTTTTTTAATGATTGGGGCAGGGCAGAACATGTCGCGTCAGGAAACATGGAACTGCTGCGGACGAGTTGGTTGGGATTGGTTTGTGGATTTGAAACCACTTCCTAACCTCCAAACCACCAATCCACGAAACCTCCAATCCAACTCGGGGAAAGCTGACGTAGGCGCCATGACCGTGGAGGAGTGCAAAGCGCAGCGCCCTGGCGAACCGAGAATTGGTTTCCAAGAAGCCGAACTTTTGACCCCCACCGCAACTGTGTGAGCTTTTGCAAAAAAAAAAACGGGCCCCTGGCCTTTGTTCAGATCACTGTTGGTTTCAGGTCTGGCTGCTCATTTTTTTTTGACTGGCCTTTTGCCTCTGTTTGGACTCCGGGGAGATCCTTAGGTGCCAGGCGAGCAGCTCCTGTAGCGCAGTGGTCGTGTCCTCCCTGCACTTGCTGGACAAGGGGCCTTGCTGGCGCCTGAAGTCAATCGACTCAGCGGCGCCCTGGTTCAACTTGCTCCGGAAGTTTCAGGTTTGAAACATGGGGCATAAACAGTACGAGTCTGCAAACGGTGGAGTTTCATGGTTGGTTGCCTCCTAATTGCAATTTAGCCAACAGGTGGTCAACTCAGTTTGGCACAGGCCCAGATGTCCCCTTTTGGCCGTTCGCAAGTATCCCGGGGTAAGCCGATGTTTTTTGTTTTCCCATGGCACAAAGCCAACCCGTGAAAACCGCTTTGAAAGCCCAGGTTGAAGGGAACTCCTGCCCCATCAAGCAGAAAGAGAGTACAAAAGTAGTCGAGGGAAGCTTTGGGGCTAGCTTTGGCGTCTCATTGGCTGTGAGCTATGTGATTTGGCCCTCCCTCAGGTTATTTCAGCCGGTGCCAAGATCTTAAGAGCACGTTACCAGTGCGGAGCAGTTGATGTTCCTGAGCTTTCAATGCATCACACGTCAATGAGACCACATGTGCTGGGACTTGTTTCAAGCAGCGCAACAAGTTGCACATATATACCAAAAGGAACAACGCCCACGTGTGCATGCAATCTACGCCCGCTGGAGATATTGACCTTTGAAGCAGTTCCCGAAGGCATTCTTGTCTCAGGCATGCTTGACTGGGCAGCCCTACAACACGCTGCTGCTTGCCAGTGCGTCGGCAGCCCCAGACTTGGGAGAGTTCAGCTTCTCATATGTAGAGTTTCTTCAGGTGACCAGGTTCATGGGATGAAATGATACCATGCCACTGTCAAGGCACTTGGCTAGGGCGGCTCCTGTGTGTCAAGCCTTGTCCCAGACAAGATGCCGTTTCAATCATTGGTTGTAGTACAGCCTCGTAAATGGAGTCGCGGAGCTTGTTGGGAGTCAAATCACACAGAAATCCACACAGGGGTATCGTTTGCAGCACACACCCATAGAGTGCATTGCGGGTACTCCTCGTCAATATCTTGTCCAATTGGGCAATTTAGACTTGCAGATTCCGATTTAGGCCCTTTACGCCGCATGGCACGACCAAACAACCCATTGGACTGGATTTGCTGTTAATGCGTAAAACGCCAAGCAGCTGGTTTCGGTCATAGGCTGATAGGGTTACAGATGGGTGTGCGTGTGATGGGTGTGCTTTTTTGAGGGCAGTCTTTTCACCTTGCTCTCTGAGGGTCCCGACTAAAAGAGAAAGATCCGACTTTGCGTGCCAGGCCTGCCCCACAGGCCGGACGGACTTCCCGGACCCGTTGAGATCAGGGCCATGGCCCTTGGAACTTTTGTTCGACCGCTTTCGGCGTTGGATTTGCTTTGCCGTCTATATCCCTTCCATGCTTGAGGGTGCGAGCACCGAAGCCCGAGTTCAGAAAACAGAGGGCACAGCGCCGGCAGGGCCACCGGGAGGAGCTTTTGCAATGATGGCTCATCTCAAACGGGCCTCCAAGAATTTCGCTGGAGATTTGGTCGGTGCTCTGTTTTGATGGCTGCTCTTGCGCCATTGTCTTCACCTTGCCAGGCGCCGCAAGATTCTGCACCTCCAGCACCTCCAGCACCGGCACCGGCGCAGCCCGTGCCAGCGCCGCAGCCAGCGCCAGCGCCGCAGCCCGCGCCGGAAAAAGTCGCACCGGCTCCGGGGCCGTTTGTCCCAGAGTCGCCGCAGGCGCGGAAAGCAGGCGGACGCAATGGTTTGGCGAAGGATTCGTGTTGTGAAGTCTTTCCATTTGTTTGTTTTTGTTTGGACCACTGATCAGTTCTGCAGTCTGGTTTGATCATCAATGGCCTCTGGTTTCAGCCGGTGTGGTTGATTGCTTCGCCAGGAGAAGGTGTACCCAGCCTCGCCGGCGCCGCCTGCCACGCCAGATGACCCGATGCCCGGCTCGCACTGTAGCTGCGGCGCGCAGCGCGCAGCGCATGGCTTCCGACGCCCCTCCGTTTTCATGACAAAGTTTGTCAAACTACGGGGCTCCCCAAATTTGTGATTCTCCTTCTGTTTTTTTTCTTCAACACCAGTCGCAATGAGGGACCCTCAAGAAATGCACGTAAAAAAGGTTCAAGCCTTGATGGAGGTTTCGGGAGTCCCAAAGGCTCCCTGGCTTTGCTGAGGCTTCCCTAAAGCACCCTAGGGCTTCCACCTCTCGCCTTGCACCCACCAAGCATTTCGTTGCTTCATTGGCTCGGTGAATGGCGCCCTTTGCTCGAAGAGGGCAACGTCCCCGGGCCGAGAACACGTTGAAGCTTCCTGCCTGGCTTTCGTAGCTTCGAGGTCATGATGTGTTCTTGCCAAGAAGTAAGCCGTGGCCGGGTCGTTGCAGCACTGGTTTGATCGTGCTTGGTAGCAAACCAACTGGCCTGGGGGTTACTTGATAGTTTGTTAGGTTATTCGTTCATTTTTTGCCTCGTTCCACTCCAGGGAGTGTTCAGTACATTGCCATTGTGTATGTGGTGCCATGACCGGATAGGCACAGCACTGCTCCTTTAAGCAATAGCAGAGCAGAAACAGGGTTTGACAATGATTGTATGCAAAAGACAACTGGACAGTTTGGGAATTCCTTCACTGCTCATATTCCTGGCTTGCAATTCCCAACTCATGTTGAGCACCGCACCTGGGCAAATTAGAGCAGCTTCAAGATGGGTGGAAGAACTTCTCGGACAAGTATTGTTTGAGTTGGTACCCTCTTCAGAAAAACCTTTTCTCCCTCCCCCTCCCCCAACAGCTGAAAGCTGTGGGGTCTTTGCCCAGATAAGCTCCGGAGTGGTTCGGAGTGTCTCTGGGCTGTTTTCCGGGAGGGTTGTGGGGGTTGATGAGACCTCTTGTGACTTATGGTATTTCTTTCTGAGGGTCCCATCGATTCCCGTTGTTCTGAGACACTAAGTGGGTGCCTCTTTATTGTACGTACCCTTTTCGTGTTTGGTTTAAGGGGGAAACCAAACAGAAACCCACCATTTAGGGCTCCCCTGAAAAAAGACGCCCGCAAGTCGTCCCGAAATCTTCCGTACACCGACCCAGGAATTGGGGCTGCGGGCTTCTTGGGCCTCTGCCTGGCATTTCGGAGGCGATGGGCGTCTGCGGCTCGTCGCTGGGGATGTGGTGGTGAGGTTGCGGTGCTTGTGACGTAGAATTGCTTGCAGTGGTCGTGGTGCTTGTGGTTGGTAGTTGTGGTGGTTGTGGATGTGGTAAGATGCAATATGACATGATAGGATACCAACTCGAAATCATAGCGGCTGCTGTTGCACCTGCTTTGATGTGTTTTCTTCTTGATTCATTTCTGCCAGCAAGCGTTCTTCATCGATTTTGTCGTCGGTGCGCTTGTCATCATCGCCAGCAGGACCCAAAGCACCCGCTGCCCACACAGAAGCTGTGCTGTTTTCTGCTGAGCGGCTTATCAATTCTTCATGAAGAAACATCGTACTAGAAGATGAGCGGTGAGCCAGGTTGCGGACGATGCAGCGCTGCCTTGTCTGTGTGTGTTTCTGGATTTGTTGCTTCGGCTGGATTTGATGATCCAGCGCACAATTATTGTTTCCGTCCGTGGCAAGAATCACCACCGGCGTAGTTGGTGAAGTCGTCAAACCGTCTAGGAACATCAGGATAATAAGTATAGATCACTCAAAATGTCCACTTCTCCAGCCGTGCGCAAGTCAAATACCTAGTCTTATGTACAACATGACATACCATGGGTTTGTCACTTTTTGAGGGACCCCAAAATGAGTGGTTTCCTGTCGCTTTTAAAAAGGACACCCATATCTACTCAATGACTTGCATCCGGTTCCAGGGTGGGGGCGGGGATGAAAATCCACCAAACTGAGGCCTTACCTTGAGGGGTCTCATTTTGCATCCGAATGGACCTACTGGCTGGGTCCAAGGGGTCAGGATTTGCTTCTCTGTTGTCAATGATTACAAACGTCTGGTTTGCCGAAGCCTCGCAATTGGGACAAGATGGGAACCCCGAGATTCATAATCTCTGATTGGCCATCAAGGGTGTGTTCCCATTTGCAGGGTGTCCTTGAAAAAGTCCCTGTTTGTCGGGCAAGTTGATGAATCCGAGGTCCACATCATTTCAGTGGACCAAACGGATCCAGCTTCAACAAAGGACACTCATGTGTATATGGAATCCAAAAGTAACCCATTTGAGTATTGGACCTTCATTCAACGGATCACCGCAAACTATAGATGAGTCAAAATCACTCCAAATATAGCCAACATAGGGGATGGGTAGCTTTTAGTTCTCCAAACCCTTCATTTCAGTACACCTCCCCATTTGAGTCACCCAAATGGAAAGCTGAGCCGCGCAGGGAGGACACAAAACCACGGCGCCTATTCAGCGGATGATCAACGAACTGAAGAAGACCAGCTCGCGCCTGGGCTCAGAAAGAGGCAATGACTCTGCCAATGTTCAGGTGTCCCTTAGTGCCCCTTGGTTGGTGGTTTGGATTGGTGGTTTGGGGATTTGAATCCTTGGTGCCTGTAGAGGATAACTGGGAAACCACCCCCAAACCACCAAACCACCATTTCAAACCACCAATCAGGAGGAAGCTGATTCGGCGGTTTGGATTGGCGGGTGGGGTTCGACTCCCGTGCCCTTTGAAGCCAAATGGAGAAGGTAAACCAGGGACGAGGTGATTTCTCGCAAGCTCATGGGGTAAATCGAGTGAATGCCATGTAGGCCCTATTCTTGACCCCTTATCTCAGGTTTTGAACATGTAGAAATGTCAGATTCTATTTGCCGGGAGAGCTGGGTCATCATTTTGCCAGCCGGGAGAGGTAGGCTACATGTGTGTCCCTAGTGTGTTTCTTTTCAGCGTACCTTGTTTGAGGTTGGTTCAAAGGGAAGCCAAAAGGAAGCAACCCACGTTGGGGCTTCCCTGTTTTGAGGAACTCCCACATGTTTTACCGACCATCATTTCAAAGACACTTTTCCTTCATTGCTTTGCCACCATGGCTGTATGGTTTTGGAGATGTGATCAAAACTGCTTGCCACTGCAATTGGGCGTGTCTTTTTCTGAGGGTACCCTTTTTTGGTTTGTTGTAGAAGGAAACCATACGGAAACCTGCCTCTCTTCTGTCTTTCTTTTTGGGGGGGGGGGGTTCCCTGTGTTGAGACAAACCCACTTCACGCAACTGCCCGAAGCTTGGGACCCCAGCTGATTCCCTGAAGCCGTCGCATCAGGCTTGGCAAAGTGAGCTACTGGAACTGGAACCTGGCGCCGATGACCGACGCTGCTGAGGCCATCGGGCGCCGCACAAAAAAGCCAAAGCGAATGGACCTTTTGACCTTTTGGTTTTCCGGTTGGCCCATTTTTGTCAAGGTCCGAAAAGGTTACCTTTTTAAGCCTATGATCGGTTCTTTGGGCAACGGGGGGGTCAATGTCACATGCTTTTGATATATAACGGCGCAAGCGGCGCAAGGTTCGTTTGCTTGGGATCGTGGGTTCATGACTGGGTTGAGGGCAATGAAGACAGGGGTTGGAGTGTGGAAGATGTGTGTTTCTTTGCAGGCGCCCATTCAGCTCAACCTCAAATTGCGCTTTGTGAATGTGGGTGTGTCTTTTTTGAGGGTACCCTTTTGAAGGAAACCAAAAAAACACACTTTCTTTTTGCGGGGGGGCTAGCGACCAAACTTTGCTATTGGAGGCGACAATTGTTCAATATGTTTTTGCTGCACAAATGACGTGGGGCCTTGACAGAGGACAAAGAAGAGACGTCTCAGGAAACACTGGCAGGGCTTGTCAGCTTTGAACACAGGTGAGCAATAAACATCCGCGTATGGGCCCTGCGATTGGGGCAAACGTCCCACGAGCCCCCCCACATCGCCAGGTGAGTGGCAAAAAGACCGTTTTCAAGGAGGAGCGAGAGTGTGCGCTCTCGGTTTTTCAAGGCCAAGGCTGACTGAAGGAAAGCGTTTTCTTCCACCCGACATCCAGGTCCAGCAATGAAAAAGGCGCCAAGAGAGCGGTCGGCCATGCCTGTGTGTTGTAGCAGGCCGGTGTTGTATTTTCTTTCTTCAAGGTCACAAAATATCGCATTGCAACTTCAAGAAATGTGGGTGAACGGCGATTTAAATAGATTTGACTCTTAAGAACACAAAACTTCTCTGGACCTGACGTCAGCCCATGCCGCCCATGCCAGAGTGCTGGAGTTTGACCGTTGGTGAAACCAGTCAGGCCGCTTGTTTGACTGCGCATTTGGATGGACCATGTCGTTTGCCTCTTGCGAGTTGGGCGTGTGAGGGTGGCCAACTTTCTGTTCAGTAAGCGCTGGGCCCACACACACGCAGTTGACTACACATGGTTGCTCTTGTTTTTTGTCATCCAATTCTGTCATGTTTTCGACAATGTGATGGGTTCGCGGTTGGCTACGGCTCCTATTCTGATTCAGCGCTTGCAGTCCGCATTGAGGGGTGACAACGGCTTACCTGATCCCACATCTTTTGAGTCAGGGGTGCCCTCAACGATGTGTTGGAGGACATGTGTGTTCAGCGATGTTTTGCACCTACCTTTGATTTTGCTCATTTTTTGCATGAGTCCATTTTCAGCCGTTCAGAATGTAGTTTTTTGCTTAAGTACGGGGGGGCACCCTTAAATACACCCCCGCACCCTGCATACTGAAAGTTGACAAGGCAGAGCATGGATCAACAAGGACAATTGCTGTACCAAGAATGTGGCTCCGGGCAACCTGAATTCAGAAACTAGACGTGTCAGTCATAGAACACAGCACAATGGACAACAGCTGCGAGCAGAAACACACCACACTTCCGATTATTGGTGCATTAGCCGGATTGGGCCGGCTTGAGGAAACATGTTTTGACCCATCGTAGTCAAATTGCATTGAAGCAGAGACGCCCTGCTCCTGCAGGATATCAGGACAAGTCCCGAAACACACGACCAGGTAGGCTTTAATTGATTTCTGCACCGACCGATGTAAAGACACATTATATTAAAAAATGCTAGTACGCTTATGGACAGCCCCGGTGCCAAACCTTTCAATGCCATTGCCACATGCTTTGCACACGCGGTTGCTTTTAGGAGCTGACTCCGGATTTCATCTTTATGCCAGAGCAGCACCTTGGCTTCTCCACAGCGGCTTCCGTTTGGCGTGGACATTCCGTCAGTGGACCGGCGTTGGTTCATGCTCAAAACTGTAGCAAATACGGAAGCGCAAGATTCATTCTGCCCTCGGCATACTATCCAAACTTGGCCGACAAAAGAGAAAGTCTACCCTATGGCCCTATGGCGATGCCATTCCTTTGTCGTGGATGATGCATACTGACGGCTGCTATCTTCGCTTGGAGCGAAATCGTGCCTGCTTCGCTCGAGGGGAGATTCCCATGCGCTTAGGTGGGGTGCCAACGTCGTCGTCGACAAGTATGTCCGCGAAGCCGGGACCTCATAGCTTGTAGGGTCTCGCCCGGTTTTTTGTTTGTATGTTTGTATGTTGGTGTTTGTGTCTTTTCTCTTCCTCGGTTTGCTTGGTTGGCCGTGTGGTCGTGTGTTTGTGTGTTTGGTTGCATGAATGTGTCGCTGACAGGACAAACATACACAAAACAAAATCCGAACACCAGCGGACCGCACTCGCCGAGGCAAACACATAGGCAGGCCGGCAACGCAGTCAACCCATGGAACAATCAATATGCTCACACAAACAATTCAAGTGACGCACAGGCCAGTTTGTCGAATTGCAGTACCCTGTCCACCGTCGGCTGATGCGTTCCGGGAGGTTTCCAGATAAAAATGTTGCTGGATTTCAGTGATCAAACCGTTGTATGTTGTTTGTGGTAGCCCCTTGGCCAGTGAGACATTTGGCCAAAGGAGAGAGGTTTCCAAAGATGATTTGCGACAGTGACTTGGTAGCGTCCCACACTTGAACTTGTGGCAAGTGCAGAGATCGAACATCCACTTGAATCTGAAAGCCAGCGACTAACAGCGTAACTGCAGGTGGTCATGGTCAGCATTGCCCATCTACACACATAGCATACCAACATACCAAAATACCAAAATACCAAAATACCAACACACCAACACACCAACACACCAACACACCAACACGGCAACGCACTAGCACACCAGGACCCCAAAAAGCCACCAGCACCCACACCAACGCACACACAAAGATTCTTCCGGCAATTTGGTTTGGTGCGACCCGCCATCAAAGCTTGGTGAAGTGAAAGCTGAGACTGCCCAATTGTGACAAGCTCTCCCAAAATTTCCAAGAAACTGCGACATCCACTCCGGTGCCGACATGTTTGCCACTCGCCAAGGCAGGTGCAACCAACTTCCTGGACAGCAACGGTCAGCCCTGCCCGGCAGAGATGGCGGGAGGGCTCATCATCGGGAAGATATCGAGCTTTGGGTCCGCCGCAAACATGTGCACGGTGTCTTGCGCATTCCGACGCCTTATAGGCGTTCCTATGTTGCAGCAATCACTTGATGACGGAACGACAATTCGGCGGCGTCTTATTTTCGCCAATAGATGTGAATCAATACATTGGATGTGATACCACAAAGGAAGGTAGCGGGGCTTCGCCATACTTGCATCGCGACTGACCCAACAGGTCGAAGCCCCTAACCTTGAAACCCCCTTGAAACACAGCCGCATGCTGGTGTCCAAGCAGCGCCTTGCGCAAATCCCTCAACGTCCTTTGTACAGAACTCCAACAAGGCCTCAGAGTCAGTTTGAGCACAAGAGTCAGATGTTTGCGATGGGGATAGCAGCCGTTTAAAAAAAAAAAAAGCATTTCAGGACAAGGGACCTCAAGCTGTCCAGCCGTGTGCAGTGTTCCAGGCCAACATTCTTCTGGGCACCAATGAGCCCGACATCAAGGGCAGCTGCATGGGCAATATGCGTGGCAGCTCAGGCCCAGGGATGTTCGAAGGAAGGTTCCTAGCGGTGGGTGGTGTTTTTCTTCAGAGCCCAGGGCCCCGTTTGCTGCCCCGTTTTAAGGGGAAGCTAAAAGGAAACCAACCATTTTCGGAGTTCCTGTATTCTGACATAATCCCATTCGAGGTCATCTCAGATCAGTCAATGAGTCATTCGATCGTAAATCACCCAGAGTTAAGCCTTGCCCGCCGAATTATGGTTGTTCGGAACCGCTGAGAAACAGTTCTTGGGATTTCTTTAGGTGGCTCCTTGTGGTTCGGCAAAGGCCCACTGCAGCTTTTTTTGTGTCCTCGGACCCCCGAGTCGGTTGAATTGCATCACTCCCGTGTCATCGACTGGGATGCCCTAAACCCTATCTTTCCATAAGGCACTGGAGAGGGTTCCATTTGGCGCGGAATGGGGTGTCGCTTGCGCCCTGTTCGATTTGGCAATCCTATCCATCTCCGGGGCTTTGCACTCGCTTTCCGACTCGAAGCTTCCGAGGTTCGGCAAGTGCGGGGAGCCCTGCGACGATGCCTCGGTGGCATCCGGCGATTGCCCTTTGGACCAAGCGGAACGAAGCGATGAAGGCATCGGAATCGGTGGATCCCCCTAAACCGCTCCGCGGTTTGTTTTCTGTTGCGTTTACTTTGGCTGCACCTCAACGGCTCACTCCTTGAGTTCAGAGGCTTCATACTTTTGGGGTCTTTTTGGGGAAGACCATTCTGGTGGTAAATAAAAGCATCAGACTGCTTTGGCCAATCCACTCAGTAAGTGACATCGGGTGCATTGTTCATGTTTCGTGTGCCTGCGGTCCTCTAAGTCTTGCTCCGCAGTGCGCAACAAAGGTGCCACTCGAAGTCCCTGACTGGCGGTCATGGTGGGTATGGTGTTGAAACGCAATTTTGCTCTTGGGACACTCGCCCAGCCCACCGCTCAGACGAGGCACCATACTTCGAGGTTCTTCTCGGGAAAACTGTGGATTTAGCAGATCATTTCGAAGCGACATGCCTGCCTGTCACGTGTCGAATCCTAGTTGTAGGAAACTTGCAGTAGTTTGTAAGGGCGTGTCCAATCCACGTTTCGTGTGCTTGTCCCAATCCTGCGATGCGGCAACTGGCCTCGTTGGCCACTTGCAGTCCCAACATCATGATGCTAGCTTGGTATTTAGGGGGCCCTTTCCCTTCGAATCAAGCTGAAAAGGGTATCCTCCAAAAACAAGCACACCGATGACCTTTGAAGTTTTGATGCGGACACGTTTTGATTGCACCACTGTCAGCAATGGTAACGTGACTTAGTCCCAACATGTTGCCCGTCCTTGATGGCCGTTCGCATGGCTTGTGACTGGCAGAGAGGAACAATGCCATTCTGCCGTGTGAGTGCGGAGGCTTTTGCCTTGTTTGTTTGTCTGGTTTCAGAAGCAGGTTGGCCAGCTGATGGCAAAGAGGACGTACATCGGGTTTTGATCAACACAACACATTGGGTTTGGGCTTAGTTGTTCTTGATCAAAACCCAAAACGCCTTAGGTTTTTGTTTGGAGTCCCAGTCCACGTGCCTTGCCAACTTTTGATCCCTTTGGACGATGTGTTTCATCGCGCTCGCTGAGGTCCTGCTGCCAAACTCTTCCCAACGAGCCTTGGAGCGAACCACCACAAAGGCCCCCAAAACCCCCAAGGCCCAACAGCCTGCTGCATGGGTGTTTCTTTCATCGCGCCATAGGCAGATCAATATAATTTCCTTTGATTCCAAAGTCCTGGGTAAAGAATGACCGAAACCTACGGCTTGATTGTCTTTTTGACAAGTCCTGTCGCAGACCTTGTGCCAAGATGGACAATTGTCCAGCGATGATTCGATCGTCCCGTTTGTAGCCTTGACTAGGTATGGTGAAAGACCTCGAGACTAGACCGTGTCAGGAAACGTGAGTCAGGAAACAACTAAAGTTGTGACCTACTGTGTAGGCTAAGTCCAGGGAAGCTATCTAGATGCGATTTTGGTTTGTTTTTGACGCGCCGGTTTTACATGTTTTGTTTTACACCTTTTGCTTGTGGTATGGGGTTGGTTCTTGGAAGAGAGTCCCGGGAAGTCATCAAAAAAGATAACCAACACATTGTAAATTTTGCCAAGATCGTACGAAATCGGAGAAACACACTTTTTACTTAAACACTGCAACCTGTTTTACGATAAATTTACGATTTGCTTTTTCGTCCCCCCTGCTTGTGTATTGTTTGTTTTTCTTCGGAAGGGGGCTCAACGTGTAAACAAAGGACATAAATCATAAATGTTGCGAAAACCGCACTGAAATCATAAATGTGAATTGTAAAGGCAACGTACTGGAACCAAAAGCACATATTCAGGAAACGCAAGTTAGGCTGCCAGCGTAGGTCGCAAACTAGAGGCTTCTGGTCTCGCCAATGCAGGATCCTTTTCAAATCTCGCTTTTTTGGCTCGCAGCTTTTGTTGGGCCTCACGTAATTACGTTTTGCGACGCCCAGGGATCCACCTGCTCTGCCCAATTCCAAGGCCGGCCGAGGGAGGGCGCGTTGATGGGAAGCCTTCCAAATGTAGCTGTGGTTGATCGCTTCTATTGGAATGTTCAAAGAGAAACACGCCAGGAACAACAGCCAAAGTCGATGCCGCTGTCATGCCGTTGGCTCGGCTTATTGTGAGGATAGAGCGACAAAGGAGGGGGGATTTTCCCACAGACAGTGCCAACAAGCAAGCTTTATATGCTATGTTGATATTGGCTGCCATGTGTGTGTGTGTGTTTGTTCAGGCAGAGACACTTGTTTGTTCCAGCAAGTTCGCTTTCTTCCAGCATTCCAGTCCTTCCATGCAGTTGAAAAAGACAAATGCCTTATGGCATTGTCACACGCGCATGCTGTATATATGTACGCATCCTGACTGGTCAACAACACCAAAGGCCAAGAGCCTATGCATGCGACTCAATTTGGTAAGGGAAGCCTTTTGGTTTCACTACACTTGACAGACCCGGCAACTGAAGCAAGATGGGCGCTCCTCAACTCTTCGGGTCCACAAGGCATCTCAGAGTCGTGGTTGTGGCGTGGTTTGTCGCATTGATGGCCCTTTTTTCTTGGATACCCCTGCACAGGTAGCCACACCATTCCCAGAACTTGGATTTGTTCTTCATGTGCTCAAAGCCCAAACCAAGATCTAAGTTGTGCAAGTAGCCTGTGGGTCAAGAAGAAGACACGAAATTGTCTCGCCGCGCAAAGGCCGGAAAGGCCGGCAAGGCCATGAGTCAGGTTGCAAGGAGCAATCGTTTGATTCGAGGCCAATTTCCAGAGGCTGCATACTGGCAACCCTACTGGAGCAATCACGCTCCAGTTCGCCAAGTTCCCTGCAATGTGTTTGTGTGTGCGTTTTGCCTGTCCCAGCCATCATCTATAATATGTTGCTCAGAATTTTGGACCAGGTAGGTGGTTCCTTCTGGTTTTCCGTCAAAACTATCCGAAAAGGGGCTCCCCGATTTGTTTTCCCCCCCGATTGCCATAGTCCATGACCTGCGCGGTTTGTGACTTCTCGAGCCCTTGACCAGGGGCAGTGCAACTGCTGGCAGTTCTCTCACGCCACAGGCCGGGTTCACCGGGCTTGCAAATGGTCACATGACACAGCGCTGCAATGTCAGCCAGGTGCAAAGCCAGCCTCCGCATCGTGCAAGCAAGACAATCACAGTGGCAGCAACGAAGGCAATCATTTGCCACGACAGCTACGGCCGTCACCAAAAAAACACCAGAACCGCGCCAACACCGCAATGCCATGACTGAATCTTAGCTGAGCCCACCGTTGTTGTGAGCAAGCTGACAGGCACTTCCAACAAAGAACACACGCCTCCTCAAAATGCATACAAAGTGTGACTCATGATACTCATTTAACTCCATTGGCATGTGCCAACAACCTTAGCTTAAAGCTTTCCTGACCACACGGAACAACATTTGCCTTGTTCACAGCATCGTAGGGCAAACGTATCACCCCCAACGTGTGTCACATTTGAGCTAGCATACGGGTGTGTTTTCGGCGCTTTTCGGGAAAACTCCGCATTTTTGGGCGGGTGTCCTTTTGGCATCCCTTTGAACCAACAAAAAGGGTACCAGAAAAGAAGAGACAGCCATACATTTGCATGCACACATACTCATGCAACAACATGGGACCAAGTTTTTTGTTCAGCTCGCTGGGAAGGTTCCGGCCCGCCCTCTTCGGTCTCCGGCGCTTGTGCCAAAGGTACCCCCCCCCATTTCATCCCATCCCCCCGCGCCCAGACGCCGCTCAGGATCACAGCTTTCTCAGTTCGGAATTTAGGCAGCGTGGATCAGCTATGTTTTTCGGATTTGTAGTGGTTGAGTATTGGTTGAGCATTGGTTTAGTATTGGTTGGTGCGCTGGAGGTGTTTGTTTGATTCTGGGGAAACAAGATTCATTGTGAGTGGGATTACAGCCCGAGACCCAAACAATTCAGTCAGACGGGATGAACTTACCAATTCAGGCTCCATCCAACATGTGACCGTATTGGTGCCCAGTTTGCTACAGTTGTGATCCCCTGTCCCATCAGACCGCCAAATCAACAAAGAGTCAAGTTGCCTTGAAGGCAACCCGTAAGACACCTGTGCCTTCGAGTGCCGCAGTGCAGGCGCCGGCTTTTGGCCTTTGGAGGGGTGCAGCGCGCACCAACCCCTGCCAGAGATGTGGAAGGAGCTGCCGATGATTTGGTCGCGCGAAATGGTCTCGAGGAACCCCAGGCCTGATGGAGATACTGATTGGTCTTATGGAAAGGCTCTTTCCCTGGGTTGGTTCCTTATATCAAACATCACCAGCGAGCTCACCTCTTCAGTCAGCCAAAAGGTGAGGTTTAAAACCACGGCCCGTAAGAAGGAAAGCTTTCGAAGTGGCAACACCAAAGTGGTTATGATCCTTCCACAAGCAGTCTCACCGGAGAGTCCAAAGGGATGGGGTGAAGGCGCCGCACACTTTTGGCCACACGCTACCGATCTGATTGGTAGTCCGACTGCCTCTGAAAGCCGGTGATTCCTTGTTATTCGGTCCAATCTAAGAGCCATACGCCGAAAAGGCTTTGCTGCCCGTTTGCCCTTGTTTGTGGGCCGGGCCGTTCGTTGGTTAAAGGCAACTAGGCCATGACATATTGTTCACATTTCTTGGACGCTGACAAAAGTGTTGACTTCGCATATGTGCTTCCGGTTTTCGATCTGGTTGATAAGAGACAAACAACAAGCAAGCAAACAAACAGAAGAAAGAAATCAAGAAAGAAAGCAGGCAGACAGGCAAGCAAGGAAGAGCACTCAATCGAACAAACATCAAAACAACCCTCAACAACGCCAACTCTACCACGCCCCCCCCCCCCCCGCCAAGAAACAACAAAAGGAAGGGGCCACCCCTGAGGGCATATGGGGCAGGACCCGGGGTGCGTGGGCACCGTCATGAAGAACTGGAAGGAGACGGCGGCCATCGCCACCGCCAAGGAGACCCAAAAAATGGTTCTGCGACTGTTGAAGGGTGCCTGCTTTTGAGGGGGTGAACAAGGGGAAAATTCAAGGGAACCTCCGGCTCCCCCCCCCATTTTTGGAGCCAAGCCCAAGAATGGTTCTCTGTCTGCTTTTAAGGGGTGAAACCGGGGACACCAAAAGGAACCTCCCCCCCTTCCATTTTTGTTGGTGTTTCCCTAATTTGACACCTGCCCAAGTTCTTTTGGCTCCGGCGAAACCCCAACCCCGGCCTGGAATTGGTTTTGTGAGGCGCTTGTGTTTGGAGTTACCGGGGTGTGTGTTGGATGCCGAATCCTCTGCTGGCGAGATCTGTGGGCTCCTATGCCAGCAAAGAGCGCGAGAGTAGAACCATGTGGAATCCACAGTTTCTTACCTCGATCTGTGCCCTTGTCGAGGTTTTTTTTGGAGAAACAAACTCATCGGTGTCAAAAGGCTTTGGGTGTCCCTTTGGCCCTCAGAGGCCCGGGTCAACCGCCTTTCAGTTGCCGCCGCTTCGGGGCTTCGGACCTCCAACCCCCGGTTTCTTATGCCGCAGCCTCGCGGCATCCGCCGCGGGCTTTCGGGATTTCGGAGCGGGCGGTGCCGCGGGGAGCTCAATTCATTGATGGCTTGTTTTGAGGAAACGCATTCTCCTCCGAACTTGCGCAAACCAAAAAGAACAAGGATATGTTCTTGTTGCTTCAGGCGTCTGCAAGGCGTATTATTGCAGGAATGGACGTCATGTGAAGCAAGCTTGCATGGCATTGCACAATACTTGCAAGTCGGCAGGGCTTCTTGCATAGCCTGTCACAAGGAACAGCAGTCGAGGTAATACAAGCGACTTGATGAGCACAGTCACCCATTGGACCATTCATCGATTTTCTCTGAAAAGAGTGTGGCTGTCAAGGTATAGGAGTCAAGATGCCCAGACAGACGGTCAGGGGTGTTCGGCATCCTCAGGCTTGCGTAACACAAGGGTCTAAAGAATCATGGAAGGGGGGTTGTGGAAGGCATTGAAACCAGAATAAGTGAAGATCGCAAGAGAATCATGTGTACTTGTAGTTCTTCTTCTTAATGTTGGATAGTGATTAATAAAGGCCCCCCCCTCAAACGAATTGGGGGGGGGGGTCAACAGCGAAAACCCCAAAAACAAAATGGGGGTCAGACTGGGACCTGCCTGAGTAGTTTTCCAGTAAGAATTGTTTAGTATTGGTTTAGGATTCCTTTGAGCTGGCTCACTACGGTTTAGAATTGGTTTAGTATTTGTTCAGTATTCTTTTCAGTTGACTCACTACAGTTTAGAATTGATTTAGTATTGGTTCTTCTTCTTGGCAGGCTGCCCCGGCCAATTTTTTTCACAATTCCCTACCCTTAAACAAACTGCATTATTGCCTTCCTGGGGGTTCCGTGTGCCACCCCCTTGAAAATTTGTCAGGGTGCATCTAGTAACGGGATTGATAAGGAATTTGGTGGTTTGGGACAGGAAGCAATCCAGAGATTCTGGACATGTCTGGCCGGACTCAAACGTTTTAACCCTCAAAAATAGTCTATTCTTGGAAGGGAACATATTTTCGGGATTTCGGGCATATTCTTTTCTGTAATATCTACCCTTTTGGCTTTTCAGGAGAGTGAATAATTTTGATATTTTTTGTTCTGTATTCACTCCCCTTTTATTAATCGCTATCTAACATTACATTTCACCCAGAGCACCAGTGTTGGAGGCTGGAGTGATGACTCGAACAATCACAACAAACTCTGATTGGCAGCACTGCCAACACTCCCTGGCAACGTGATGTTTTTTCCTGGCTGGAAAATAGCAGGCTGTTCGTTCCAGTGCCGCGTGTTTTTCCTTTTTTCTGCTTGGATCTTCTCCGCAGCGGCCAGGGCTACAAGTTCTTGTCCACGCCCTTGGTGGCAGAGAATCTCGACTTTGCACCTCAGCCAGGGGAGGTAAGTTGGGTGACTCTGGGGAGTGGATGTGGCTCATGATCTCAAGGACGTGTTGGCAGGGTTTTGGGTCGAAAATGGGATTGCACCGAGAAATGCATCAAGGCTTTAGCATGCGGGAGTTTGCAAGATGCAAGATGCTGGCCTGCAGGCACGGTTTCAGCATGGGGTGTATGGGTGTCACAGTTGGAGCCATCAATATATAATATGATAGTACCCTTGTTTTGGACTTGATTGATATGGTTTAGCATGGCTGGAGGGTTGGCCACAAGCAATGCTCACTCATACTGTTTAGACATTGTGCTTATTTGTGAATCCGAGCAATTTGTGTGTGTGTGTGTGAGTCACGTTGGTTGGCTTGCCGTGCAAAAGGGTTGCATTTTTGTCATGGTTGCATGCCAATCAAACATGGCTTGTAATCACAACGTGTTATCACGTGTTTGGCTAAGCAATAGCAACCAGCCATCACAGGATACTCCAGGCTGTGGCAACCAATTCCGGATTGGTGAGCGGTCGCCTCCAACGTGCTGGTTTCAGGATTGCATGTGTTGCACGCAAGGAAATGGCTCGCCCCAAACAAAGCCCCTTGTGTTCATTCCAGAACATAGAGATTTGTTTAGACCGGAACCTTGTATGCTCAGAGCCTGAGTGTCGCCTCCAATGTGCTTGTTGCAGCCACACCCAGCCCCGGACAAATCTGATCCAGCGTAGCTTGACTGAACCGAGCGCGGCTTGCTCGCCCCTGTCGCTTGGCCCCAGGCAAAGCAGTTCATCGAGCATGCCTGTGGCTGCTCTGGTGGCTCCTGTAGCTGCCAGGATGTTCCTCCACTCCAGAAGATGCGTCGCCAGATGTCACCGTGAGAAGAAAACCAACCCATTCCATGCAAAGGGATCCAACGATGGTTTTTTCACTGTTCAAGGGGTGGCCCAACCCTCACTGATCCTTCAATCTTCAAACTGCACAAGGCAGATTGTCGAAGGTTCTTGCTGCCCAATGATTGTTGTTGTCCTTACGCAGTGCTACATTTCAACTTGTCCGGGTGATACAATTACTACACAAGAAGTGAGAGCCAAGGCTATGTTGCAACAGAGTATTGCAACTCATGCTCCGCGGAAGCGAGGTTTACAATCATCCTGAAACCCTTCTTGACTTCTTGATATGCTCCTTCAAACAGGCTGCACCGCTCATGTTTCAGCAAAGTTTTCCAGAGAAGGGTATCAATGACAGTTCTTACGATCTGGTCTGAAAAGGAAACCGGAAGCCAAAGAAGCGAGTGGAGGACCGGACACAGTGGCTCGTCGTTGTTTTTAGGGGGACCTAAAACGGATGGTTTTCGTTACAAAAAGGGCACCCCAAAAAATGACACATCCATGCGGCTCAAAATTTTAAGTCCTGATCTGGACAAAACCCACAGACCAGGTTCATTTGCCACCGCCAATCCAAACCACAAGTTCCCCTTTGCCGCTGGTGTGTCACTGGGGCTGATGCCAGGTTTGTTTTGCTTGGGGTGCAGCGGTTCGGCAGTACCTCTGTCGTAAGTTTTAGGAGACCCCCCAAACGGTGGTTTTGGTTTCCTTTAAAACCACCAGCAAAAAAAGGGGTACTTTCAAAAGAACAGACACACCTGACATGGGCTCCGATCCTCCAGATCCCGCCTCAGGCTTCCTGCGGCTGCCCGGTCTACGTGGGCTTCCACTTTTACGCCTACGACTGCCAGCCTGATGCCCCTCAGACGCAGCCGGATGTGTTGTTTGCTCGGCTTTGGAGAGCCAAACGATCCCTCCAGTCGTGGCAGCTGACAGAAGGGTTTTGCAGGACTACTTTCCTTTTGGCGAAGCCCTTTGTCCACTTGCTTATCGGAAAGAGGGTACAAGGAGGAAACTCCCCGGAGTTCTCAGAACAGGGATAAAGCATACAGAAACGCCCGAGCCAAGGTCTCATTCACATCCCATCAATTGTTGTTGTTCCAGTGGCCTTTCCATGAACGGTCGGACCACAATTTGCTCTTCCACTTCCCTGCCAAAAACCAACGTTGTTGGCCGCTTTTGTTTAATCCAGGGGGGCCTGGATCACGAATCAAGGAAATCAAGGAAATCAATGCTTGCAGATCATCCAGGGCTCCCATCTAAAGTGCCATTGAACCCCCGTGCCAAGGCCCTCTTGCCCTCTTCTTCTATTTTGCTTCACCGCGTGTTCCGCCCAGAACAGGTTCTTCTCACCGGGCCGGGCCGAGTGCTCGCCTTTCCGGAGCCGGTGAGAATCTGAGGCCGCGGGGGGCTACGAGACACTGCAGAAGCGCTTGGATGCCGTCAAGGCCATCATGGAGCCCCCCGTCATGGACGTCCGGGAAGGAAGGGTGTGGAGTCTAGGTCTATGGTGGTTTAGTGGTTTTGTTTAGGTCTACTGGTTTAGCGCTGTGGTGGTTGAGTGGTTTAGTCAGGGGTTCAGAGCCACTTAGTTGATTAGTGACCTGACTGGAACCCCGGATTAATAAACCCCTGGTTGATGTTGACGGGGGGTGTAGACCACTGTTGGACACCCCCCTATTAATAGGACTGGCTTATTCATCAACGTTGAGTTTGAGTGGGACTTGGGCAACCATCCGAAGTTTGGCCTCAGACCTGCAGTCCCTACATTTTCAGGCACAGGCCGAGATGGGGGCTCACTCCTTAGCTATGGCACAAGCCATTAGCAGCAAAGATGGTGCAGCTGTGCCTCAGACCTCAAGAAATGATCAAGATCAACATTCAGCACAACATGATCTAAACTCAGAGCTCCACAACTGCAACTTCTGCTTCTGCTGCTGCTGCTGCTGCTGCTGCTGCTGCTGCTGCTGCTGCTGCTGCTGGCTGCTGCTGCTGCTGCTGCTGCTGCTGCTGCTGCTGCTGCTGCTGCTGCTGCTGCTGCTTCTGCTGCCCCTGCGCATACCGATCAGTGATTGAACTGAAAAACCAACAACGCGAATGTGTCAACATGTGCAATGTGTACCCAATTCCTAAATACTCACGAGCCCTCGATTAGTCAAACCTGAGTCCCCGCCGTCCTGCATGATCCCATCACCGTCCTGTTCTGGTTCCACTGTTCAGTTTTCGCTGGACCTGGTGCTGCCTTTGTGGCAGAGTCAAGAGTGCGACCCCTGCCAAACGCATAGCTCAAGGCAGGGCAAAGTAAGACATGGCGCAGCTTGGATTTGAGTAAGTAGCGATCACACAAGCAACAGCCAGGGCATGATATGAACTAAAAAATGTGATCAAGTCGAGGCATCCCACCCGTGTGCAATCAGAACTGGACAGCTAGGCATTCAGCTCCAGAAAGCCGGCTGAAAGTAGGCGCAATTCGCAGCTTGCATTTGCAATTGTCCGATAGCCGTCGAATTCTAGACATATCTGGCGTGAGAATGATTTGCTTGAGGCGATGTCAACCCCAGAAGAATCAATCCGGTGGAGTAGTAAGGAGTGTTTCTGCCAAAAAGATCCAAAAGTGCAGGATTCCTCTCTAACATGAGACACCTATGAATCAACCAGGGGTAATCCTGAATAGTTCAGCTGCTCCCTCGCTCGGTTTCAATTATTTCGAGGCAGTATCCCTTCGTGAAGGGTGCCATCATCAACGAGGTGGGCATGCTGAATTGCGCCTCCGAAGACCTCAACCCGATCTGCGCGCCTTGGCCTGTGGGCGCCTGTGGGACAGACAACGGCTGTGCAGCTCACATGCAGCGCCGACTTGGAGGTCGTTTTTTGGTGGCACCTGTAGTTGTTTCAAGGGACGCCAAGCGGAAAGGCAACCTGAGGATTGAGGAAAGGAACAATAGGTACCGATAGGAGTCATTGTCTCAGCAACTCCTTTTTTCCTGCTGGTGCGACCGGTTGGCTTTCCACGTGCTAGAGATGCCATTCAGGGGCACGTGCGACATGGGATAGATTCGGGGATCTTGGGTCACTGTCAAAAGTTGCAAGGGGCTGGTGGCTTCCAATGAAACTGTCCTTTTGGAGGTCCCAGGGCGGCAGCTGTCATGTTCCGGTTCTAAGAGACGCTGCCAGGTGCCGGACAGCGGCAAGTACCCCGCATCAAAGACCAAGGATCACAGCTGCCCTGTGCCGCTTGGCTTAGTTCGTTTCCCTGGAGGTCAGATCCACCGTTGACTTTTCCTTTTCGCAGGAAAGGGCCGCTCAAAGAGCGAAGGGAAGGCTTGGGCTTCCAAAGTTGGCTCCATTCTCTCGGGAATCCTGGGGACCATGGCCTACTGCACTCGACATGGTTCTATCATCGCTCAAGCCAGGCAACCACGCAAGGGGCAAGCAATCGAAGGAGTTCAACCTGTATCCTTGGTGGCTTTCCCTCGTACCAGGCATAGATTTGAAAAGCAAGCCGTCCATCGGCACATTTGGCCGACATCAAGAGTTCTGCTGGCTGTTGCAGGCCTGGGTTTGTGGACAGTTTTGCCGTTTCCTTGTCACAAGCATCGAGTAGGAATCCGAACGTTGGCGGCGAAAACCCGGGCCGCCTCGGAGCGTTCCCAGGACTGACGAGCTTCCCAATGGTATGGCCACCTTCATCGAGAAGATCTTCGCAGCTTGTCTCTCAAACCACAGGATGGCAACCGTGATACAGGGGGACCAGGGGGACCGGTTCTACGGGTTCCAATGACGGGTTCCGATCGCTTGCACGGGAGAATGCTGTGTGTAGGATCCCAAGCAAACCCATGTGTTAGGACCTATTTAGGGTCGCCCACTACGGGCAGTTGAAGCAAAGAAAGTCTACGTATCACCGATCTTCATGACCTTGCAACCTCGCGTTGCTATGATTGCCGTTGAATAGACGAAGCTTGGTTTTCTATAGTTTGAGCAGGCCGGATCTTTGCCGTTTTGGCGGTTTGTTTGTGCGGTTCCTACACAGTCTCAGCCACCAACAAACAATGCATATTGACCCCATAGGCTGGGGCCCTGACAGTTAGGGGGCATTCCAAGCAATTGCATTGTGAAGTCGTATGTTTTTTTGTTGGTTGCAAATTCGAGTGATTCCTTGCCAAATTTGGAACTGCGTCAGCAAACCACGTTTCACGATCGATATCCTAGGGAGGTAGTGCCGCAGGCTTCTCCTTCGATGTTACGAGTGTCACCGAAAGATCCTCTCCTGTGAGTTTGAATCCCCGCATCTGGATGCTCAAGGGAACGCAACAAACATGGCATCTGAACGTCTTTCTCAAATTCCAGTTGGTCTACAAATAAAAGCCCAGGCAAGAAAAGGGGCCCTCAAAATAGATACACCCATCTGCCTGGGCCTTGAGGATGTTGCTTACGGCCTTTTCTGCTGCCCAGGATCACATCATCGCGGCCAGGACCAAAGACGGGCGCGAGGCAGGGCCAAGTCCGCATGGTTGGCTCATGTGTTTGTTCACTTCCTGAGTTCCTGAACTTTACACTTTTTGGGAAGACAGCTTTAGTGGTAAATAGGAAGTTTGGACTTTAATCTATAGTTCCATTTTGGGCACCCGGTAGAAGAAGGCATGGGCGAGGCAAGGGCAAGTTGAGGATGTCACCTCTTTCCCATGCCACATTGTCACTGCCCACCAGAACTGCTGGCAGCACAGCGTGTGCACATGGCGCCCATGGATTGAAGCGCCAAATGCTTGGGATGAGTTCAAGTCGGGCTATTCCGAGAACGTCACCATCGGATTCCCGTCGGATTCCATTTGAGGTTTGTTAGAGCCCTCCCCCCTCCCCCCCCGGCCCTAGTCAAGGTTTATTGGGCCTGGTCCCAACCCAAACCTTCGGGACCGCTGGACTGCCATTTCTTGTTTTGCTAGACGATTTGTTTGCTCTTAGGTTGGGTTCTCTGGTTTCTCTTGTCCCAGCGTAGGATACCCATGATTCTTGGCACACCCAGTTCAGGCGCTGACTTTTTGAGGGAACCACCAGTTCTGTTTTCGTTTCATCGAGGACCCGTTCGTTTTTCCGACCCAAAAATCTTCTTTGTCGGCCAAAACACAAAAAGGTTCTTTGTGAGGGTCCAAAGATTGGTGCAAAACCGGGTTTCTCCCTTTTCCGGACAACAAAAAAAGCAATCAACCAACACTGCGTGGGTCGATTAGGTCCACTTGGTCTTTGGACGAAGGGGTTCCTTCGGACGGCGATTCTTCAGGTGGTGAAAGCCTTCTCCTGGTTCAACCAGGACCGCGCCGGAGGCGGAATCGATCCGAAATCGTGGGCCGGTTGGGGCGGGTGGTGTTCTACTTTTTAGCGGCTGCTTGGCAGGGCTGAGAGCTGTGCTTTGCCCTTTTGGGCACTATTTCAAGAATTATTCTTGTCAAGTCGCCAAAACCAGGGCATTTGCAGTGTTCCTGAAGAGTGCTGGATGGAGGTCGGCCTCTGCAAGAGTATTACCCCCATTCTGCTTCGCCGTCGAGGCCAGTGCCGAACATGACTGCATCCCAGTCATACCCGAGGCTTCAAATGCCACTAAAGGCACAGGCACAAGAATATGGGTGGCTTGTCTTTCTTGGATGGTGCAACGTTTTTGGAGCTCAGGGAGTGAAAACAGCCCTAAACCGCTAGCGCCGTAAACCGGCGCTAAGCAATCCCTCAACCTAAGCCAACCCTTTACCAACCCTAACCCCACCCTTTTCCGACCCTAACCCAAACCATCTTACACCTAACCTGCAAACCCACCCGTAACGAGCGGATTGGCAGTGAAAACGATGCTGGGGATGTTGCCTGCGTTGATGTAAAACAGGTGCACGTTGTTGGCAACTGCTGTAAATTTCATCGTTTTGCCGAACCTGGGAGAGAAAAAAAAACACCACCGAACCAAGGAAAAGCAAACAACCCGTCCGCCGAAAAGAAGAGCTGACCGGAGGCAGCAACTGTCACGGGATTCTGGGCATGGAACTTGATGAGCTCATGGCCTCTCATGATCATTCCGCTTACTGACAATGCAGTTGAGGGGTTTACTTTGGACAGATTGAGCCAGGATTGATTGCGATGCGTTGGCGACTCGAAAGGCTTTAGCGCGATGCATGTTGGTTACAGTGATTCTTTTGACAGGCACGTACAACCTCCGCCTGTTCGACGATGATGGATCCATCAACCAGGCCGGTCACTTGTCGCATCTCCTTTTCTCGCCCGCAGATGCCTTCACGCTTGTTTTGCCAATCTGCTTAGCCAACTGAGACCAGAAGCCAGCCCCCAGACTTGCAATGCTATGAGCATCTAGATAGTGGGTAAAGAAAGATTCCCACGAGCGCAGGCTGGGGAAGCCTACATGGCTTCCTGCCAACGCTGGCGCCGCTAGAGGCTGTGACGCCGTGAGCGCAATCCTACAGCTTCTTGGGGACCAATACCCGTAAACTCCCCCAAAAGACGGTGTCGTCAGTTCGGTTTTTGCTTCCCTTGAAAGACCAAAATAGAGAGGTCCACCCGCTCAGTTCACGGAGACTATCATAGGTGCACCCAGCAATTCACCGGCAAGAAGTCACTTGGACGGTTCTGCAATATGGCAGAGTCAGTCAACTCTCTGTCAGTCAAGTACAGTTGGGATGCATGAATCATATGATTACTGGGTTAAGCCACCTACGAGTACGGACTGGTGCAGGATGTTGTCCACTCACATTGGGTAAGGCAAGGCAGGGAGTGCGAGCACACGGCTTGCGAGGTTTGAATAGCTGGGCTCGTTCGGCTCACAGGTCGAATATGGCAATATGGAGATGAAAACCACTCCAGGGAATTCAATCACTCCATGGCACCTGACATCTCGTGTCAAGCTCCAAGCATCCGTAAGATGGGAGGGATCTATGATCCATGCCTTTCCCCATTTGCTTTGGGGAAACTACAGACAGTGTCTCTAGACCTGGACATGTCAGTTCTTGCGTTTTGGTGCTCAGGACATCATTTGTTCGAAGACCTGTGCTCCTGGATACGCAGTGCAATTTTCAATTGGAACCCAACTAGAGGCTCTTCAATTGGACGTTTGGGTTTTGCATTTTTGCGCCGGTCGCGGGTGGGGGGGGGGGGGCGGGGGGGAGAATTTCACATTGGACACCCGCTGGCGAGGAATCTCTATTTAAAATGTTGAAGCGACGTTGCGGGGGCTTTAAGGCCGTTTTTTGGGATACCAACGCAATCCCCTGTAAAGTGCCAAAATAGACATGGGAAGCTGCTTTGGAATCACCGAGAGCGTGATTTTCCACAAGCATGTCATTTTCTTGGATTAAAGCTCGAGTTTAGAGAAAGGTTCATCGCCTGGCTCAAGGGTCGTTCGCTTCGCCGAGCCTCTCGGTGCAGGCGGGTGAGCCTAAGTGAGCTCTTGCGAGCGAGAAGCATTTTGATACACAGCTGAATGACCCGAACAAACAGGAACCACGGACAGTCAATCGCTGTTATTTTGCAATCGCGCCGTGCGGCCGGAATTGCCGGCGCACCGCGACCGGACACACCTTGCCAGACGCGGGCAGAGGCAGACGCTCCGGATGGTGGATGGTTTCCGCAACGTGACTAGAGGGATCTGGCTTGCGAAAGGCGGCTAGAGTCACGCAAGATGAGAACATTTTTCAGTTTACGTCATGTTGCATGCCCAGCTGGGATAGGATTCAGTTGCCTGAGCCAAGCTTTTTCATGCCTTCTGCCTGCCATTGTTGCAGGGTTGATGGCACTCACGCCGACTGTCGAAAGATGACAGGCCAAGTGCTAGAAAATTCATCTATATTGAGTTGCCCCCCCCGAGCAATGACCAAACCTAGAATGGACGAATGGGTTGGTGGGTTCGACCTGGTTTAGATGCATCCACCATGTGAATCACTGCCATACTTCTTGGGAGCCTTTGGGCACGTATCAAGGTATCCAATGATGTTGGAGAAGAGCCACGGGGGAGCCATGGGAAGGTTTTCACCCTTAATGGGCATGAATGGTCGGTGGTAGTCATTATGAGGCTGCAATGGTTTTCCTTGCTATGGCTTCGAATAAATATGGGAGTTTCAGCAAACACCCGCACGCTGCACTGTGTTCAAGCAGATCCCATCATGCAGGTTTCGGTCATGGCTCGGGTTGACAAGTGCACTAGGCTGAGAAATAGGTCGCTGATGTGGTTTGGCACACGGATTGCATTCCTAAAGCCCCAACTTTGAGCACTTGTTATCCGCATCTTCAGCATTGTGCCTTTCTTTTCCGGTTCCCCATCGTTGCCATCAGCTGAACATTCAGAAAACGAAGGCTCAATGGCAATTTCTGCCGACCTCAACAAGTGAACGAGAGGGACCACGAGAATCTGCCATTACAGGTAGCAATAGTGCGTGTCGGGTGGGTTGAAGCCAGTTTCGCTTGATTTGGCAATGTGCTGGATTGAAACCGGGCTATTTGATGTGGTGGGCGGGGGTCGTTGATCCGGCTTCGCAGCCAACCTGTGACAGGATTCACAAGTGACCGGTGCCGCGCCGCGATGAAATAGCATACTTCGGGCGAGTGGAACCTCTCAGGCTAAGCCACAGCCAGACATGGGTTCATGAGTTTCCTTTTGCTTCGCAGAAGTCCCTTCTAGGAACTGTCGCGAGACGGCTTCCCTCGAGTCCGAGCTATAGCCTGCAACGCGGCAACACGGCCGCGCGCGGACGGACAAGCGTCAGCGGAGATGGCTAGTTAACGATTTCGCAGCGATCAAAAAGAAGCGCGCTTTGCAGATTCGCCTTTGATGGGAACTGGTGGGCACCTAGAGTCGGTTGCGTGGCTTTGTTTTCGCTGGGGTTGGGTGCATTGTTAACGTGGGTTGGCCTATGTCGAATTTGCCGGGAGTTCGCAAGGAAGGCTTTCAGAGTTTCCCATAGATCCACATTGATCAGCAGAACAGAAGAAGCAGGACCGGGCAATGTAAATTGGGTTTCCTTGCTAGCTAACGAATGGATGCTTGCACCTTGCTCAAACTTCGGTGACCTGCGTGGGAACCTTTTGAGGGCCTGTTGTTAGTTTGTCTTTTGGGTTAGATTAAATTTGCCTTCTCACGTTCCCGTGCGGGGTTCGTTCCAGAAACTCATGCACGACCATCATGATATAAAGCAATTTTTGGATAACGTCGAAGGACTGGAAGAACAAATAGCTAAGCACCCTGTGTCGAACAAATCCAGCAGATGTGACTGCGCAGTATGATGCAGCAGGGATGAAGGACAACAGCTGATGCTTTTGGCTGCAAACGAGAGCCAATGACGATGCTGACTGCTGAACTGACAGATTTCTTTCAGCTCAGCTGTTTGAATACGGTTGACTCAATAATATGTTTTGCCTTGACCTTCCTTGACCTTTGACTGCGAATCATAAGCTCCCTTCACGAAGTGATGCTGTTGGGCTCCAGTGGAAGCACCGAGGCTGGAAACAGAAGAGGGCATGGGAATTCACAACACATTGGGACAGGCGACGAGAAAGGTCTTTGTCTTCAGATAAGATGGCGATTGTTTTTGTTGTTTGAGGGCCCCTTTTCGAGGTGGGTTTGGGAAGGAGGACACCAATCGTGGGGGGTTCCCCTTTGAGACAAGCCCATAAATTGAGAAAAGGACAAGACGTGCGGCTTCGCGCCATGCGCGGGCCGGCAGCACCCTGAGATCTGGGCGTTGAGTGTGTGTTTGTGTGTCTGTGTGTTTGTGTCTCTGTGTCTCTGTGTCTCTGTGTGTCTCTGTGTCTCTCTGTGTCTCTGTGTGTCTCTGTGTCTCTCTTGGTGTGTCTCTGTGTGTCTCTCTGTGTCTCTGTGTGTCTCTGTGTCTCTCTTGGTGTGTCTCTGTGTGTCTCTGTGTCTCTCTCTGTGTCTCTCTCTGTGTCTCTCTCTGTGTCTCTCTCTGTGTCTCTCTCTGTGTCTCTCTCTGTGTGTCTCTGTGTGTCTCTGTGTGTCTCTGTGTCTCTCTGTGTCTCTCTGTGTTAGCGTGTGTCTCTGTGTCTCTGTGTCTCTGTGTCTCTGTGTCTGCGTGTCTGTGTGTCTGTGTGTCTGTGTGTGTGTGTGTGTTTGTGTTTGTGTTTGTATTTGTGTTTGTTTGTGTGTTTGTTTGCGTGTTTGTGTGTTTGTGTTTGTGTTTGTGTTTGTCCCCCTTTGTGTGCGTTCCGCGCTTGCGCACTTTGGCGAGCGTCGGTTTCTTGTGTTCCGTTGCATGATGGCAACCATGTTCAGAACATGGTTGCGGACAACTTGGTTTGACCTTTTGTTGTACCGTACCAAGCGAATTCGTTTTTAGCGATAAAGTAGACACAGGGCTTGTCCCAATTTGGTATTTGCACAACCTGAATGCAGTGGCCAATTCCCAATAAGACTTCATTTTACCAGTCTTTGAAGTTGTTTTCTGAGACCCTTATGTTCAGGTGACCCTTGGTTGGTGGTTCGGATTGGTGGTTTGGGGATCTGAGCCGGTTCTTGTAAGAGAGTAAATGGGATACCACTCCGAACCTCCAAACCACCTCAATCCGAACCACCAAGCAGAGGGGAGCGAAAGTCGCAGCCTATCCGTATGGTGGCTTTTGTTTGCGCGTATGTGTTTGCGTGTGTGTGTCCCGAGCATCAGTTCAACCCTGACGCCATTTTCTGCAATCACGAGCATGCACGGGGGCACGGCGCCAGATTGCAGACCGTGGCGGGATACAGAGCCTGATCAGCCCTGCCTACCTGCGCTACTCGTGTGATCCAAAGTCCACTTCGTCCCCTTCTTTGGCTGCTGGGTGTGCTTGTTGTTTCCACTGCAGTCACGACTCGAACCTGTGGACTCGATTCACGGTTACTCGAAGGTTAGATTTCTTCTCCCTCTGGGATCATTTAAGTGTGTGTGTGTGGGTGAATGCTTGGCGCGCGTGTTTCCCAGGCCGTCAGGTGTCTCGACACTTATTTTGGTTTGTTTTTTCTTCTCTGAGACAACCTATTTCTGTGTGTAAGATGCTTTCCCTTGAAGTTTATCAAAGATACTTTTTCCTCGGCGGTAAAACGACCTGTTCTCCAGGGAATGAGCAAAACGAGGGCCGCGACATGTTCACAAGCCGTTTTCACTCAAGCGCCCGAGTCGAAAGCTCAAGTCACCCGTTCACCCGGTCTGCCTTCTGCCTGACTGCTGGTTTGTGAAGTTGAGATGCCCAAAGTGCATGGCGGGGATTGGTAATTCCTAGTTGCGGTCACATGCAGCAAAATGGTGGCTTCGGATATTGACCTCGAGCTGTCTGAAGCTTCCAGTCAGGTCCGCAGCCTGACACGAGCTTCTCATCATGTTGGCTGGTGTTGGTTGATGATTGGCGTTTGTGGATATTGGCCAGGGTCGAATGGCTGGTGAGTGTCGTCCTCTCTGAAAAGGGTGGAGCTGTTTGGAGCACGCAACTGCCGAGGGTTAGAGTTTGTCAAGCGACAATAGCATGTATACTGGATACGTGGCAGGAGTACATTACTGCATGGGTACGTGTTTACACTATGTTAAGCTTTGAGACAGGTGCAAACACACGTTGGAGACCCAGACGCTGACTGACGGCGAGACTTAAGCCCAGGCAATATGCACTGTGATGCCACCTCTTTTGCACGTAAAGTTGGCATAGTTGTTGGAGTTTGAAGGCACGTGCTGCAAGTTCACAACCGGTTTTGCCAAATCGGGTCGATTCCCATATTATGTATACGGCCCTATCACTATACGCGTTCCATTTGTCTTAGCAGGCTTCCCTATTGAAGTACTGAAATTGATTGCACGCGTTGCAGTTCAGGTCGCACCTCGACATGTTCACCTTGGTTAGAGCCCCAGTGATGACACATGGGTTTGTCGTTTGGAATCAACGTTTCCGCCGAGTCTTTGGGTGTACCTTCCGATTCCATCAGGGATACTTCTCAAATGGGCCAAACCCGAGGAAAACGGGTGAAGAGAACGAGTGAAATGGGTGAAGAGACGGGGGAGTCAAGCCTTGAGGTGTCTGAACGCGAGACCCTTGCGGAATCCAAGCAACCGGCTTGGCCCGCTGAGTTTTGCATGTAAAGGGCCGCACTGGACCGGCCGGCCATTCCAGAGCTGCGCTGGCTGCGCTCTTGCAGCAATCCATCAAGAAATGCGGGAAATTGATGGAGTAGATGGTGCGGCACGACCTGTGAAGATTTCTGCATCCCTTGTTGCATTGCAAAACGGAATGCATGGTCCTGCTCCACTCGCATTGTGGGCTTGGCCGCCTAATACCACAGGCCCTGCCCGTTCCGCGCATGAAATCTTACGCGTAAAGGCGGACGGCTGACCACACGTAGCAATAGGTGTCTCCTAGGTTTATGCCCCCAACAAATTGTTGGGTTGCGTGGCTATCAAGGCTTGTGGGCATTGTGCATCAGGATGTTACCTCGAGCAAACATGCCCCAACATTTGTGTGCATGGTGTAGCTACAACACGTGCAGATCTTGATGGGCACAAGTCGAAGCATGGCCAAGCTGAGGCTGCAAGGAGGATATGTTTGGGCCAAAAACCACCAACCAAGGGCGACTTCACTTGCGGGAACAGCGACCTGAGATTGAACCCCTGGAGGTGTTCTCTGACATTCCAGGTTGTCGTTGTTGTTTATGTGGATTGGTTATTGTTTGTGTTTCTCACTATTGCAGAGCTGGTGCTGGTTTCCCTGTGCCACTGAATCCTAGGCGTTAGTTGCCGATGACGTCCCCATAAAGCCGGAGGCGGGGTCCATTGGCGTCTCGGCATCACGAGATGTCACTAGCATGATGCATGCCCCATTCTGCGCAATGGTCCTGCGTCAGCACGTGACCGTGGGTTTCAAAGGGGTGTTGGCTAGTTTCCTGGCTTACAAATGGATGAGGTTCGGGGGATGGTAGGGTGTCTCTGCGTTGGCACGGGCATGCTGCGCTCCACATGCCGCATGGGGACCTCCGTTCTGAGTATGTCTTTGGTGCATTTTGCTTGGATGTTAGGACTTTAACTTTTTGCCACCGAATGGGTTTTCCGTTAAACCACTAAAAGTTAAACTTTCAGCAGGGGAGCAGAAAGCAACCAAGATGTGTTGCCCTACTTCCCAACCAGCTGCCAGGATTTCCGAGATGACCATCGAGATCAGCTGAAGAGGTGGATGGGGTCGAGTGGGGATTGCAGTGGGGAGTGGTTGACATCAACATGCTGGCAAGACGGTCTACCTCCCCGCTTGCTTCGGACCTGACGAAAGCTGGAAGATGTTGCTTGAAGATGGCTGGGGGCATTTCTAGGTATGCTAGTGCTTTCCTTATGGTTGACTGTTTCGAGTATGACACGGGGCCAGACATCAGCCCCGCGCCAACGTACGGATGCGAACAAGCGCACGCGAGCACGAGCACGCGCCTGTCAACCTTCCGACTCACACTTCACCCTGTAGGCAGATCCAGCTGCGCTACGTGGACAAGATTCTGCCTGACGTGGGGCTTTGCATCGAGTTCTACAATTTTGTGAACATCAAGGCTCTAGGGGAGTTTCGCGAGAACCAGGGTGGCTAGGGCTTCCCTCATGTGAGAGATTCGCTTTGTCATGTGAGAGATTGACTTTGTTGTTCTTTTGCAGCATCGACTACATGGGACATGGCCCAGAACTGGCAAGGCGTTTGCGTGCTCTTTTTCGATGTTTTGCAGCATGTTGAGACCGCAACAAAAGGGAGGCATGCGGTCACTTGGGCCCTTTCATCCACCACCAAGTGGGGCCAAAGCAAGGTGCCCCACGATACTCATTGGAGGGCCGGCGTTTTTGTTTGTGTTTGTCCACTTTCAAGGGACCGCCAACTCCAATGCCAACATTGAACCCTAATGTCCTTGTTCCCTGCCAAAGACACAAGCTTCGGGCCTTTGTCCATGTGCCGTTTCAACACCCACCAAACCCTGAGATGGGAAGCCTATTTGGGCCTTCGGGGCTGGGTTTTCCAGGGGTCGCTCAATGCCCGGTCACCAGTCAACTGCCATTTTTGGGCGGGACATTCAGTGATGTTTGTAAAGCTTGATTGAGGGTCCGCTTTTCCTGGGAAAGATCAGAGAAATTGCAAGGATGCGATCATCTACCCCGGAGACGGCAAAATCTCCTGCGGCGAGGCGTTTGTGAAGGACGGGAAGCGTTTTCTGGGGCTCTCGGTGGGTAAGAATTGCTCGCATTGGTGTCTGCAGGGGGGGACCCACCCGTACCCCTTGAAGGTGTAATAGTTGTCGTAAAACAACTGAGCGTCCAAATCCTCCGTTTACATGTTTAGTGGGAGATAGTGGGAGTCTCTTCGTATTTACCTGCGTGTACGAAAACGCTCCAGGTGTGTGAGGTGGCGTAAGCTGGTGGCAAAAGCAAAATTATACGACATGGCAAGTCATGCACATGTTTAGGACGTGGCCCAACTCGTTCTGTTGATGTGAGGGACGACGGAGCGACGAGCCTCAATTAGGCTCGCAGCAACCGGTTCTTTCTCAAGTTGCCGTCCCACACAAGACGCCGCCACTACGTATTGCTGTCCATGGCTTGATCCGGGATTAAGCAAATGGAAAATATATGACAAAGATATCAACGATATCAAAGACAATACCTCGCTCTGCTGAGAAGGGGACCAGGCGCAAAATAGTATCCCTTGCCTGCCAGTGGACTTAAACAAATGCTTCCCACCACGGCATGTTGTGTCGATGTGTTGCATATAATTACATTACGAATAAGCCTTTTTTATGCAGTTTCATAATATATTTTGGCACCAGGAAGCCTGGTTGGGCATGTTGATTGGTGTTCTATCAGCCCTGGCATTAACGCGTTAAGCCGCTGAAGAAACGAAACATTTGCCCGACTTGGAGGTTGAGTTTAACCTCATCGTCTTCCAGCCCTTCATCGATGAATGGCTTGTCAGGGCCTTGCACCGCTTCAGTCAAAGTGAGCCCGGCAATGTGCAAGGGGTCTGCGTTCAGAAAAATGTGGGGCAGTGATGAGTAAAGGTTCCCCCTCAAACTAAATGGGAGGGGGGACAAACAAGGAAAAGCCAGAAACAAGCAGCCACGCAGCTCTCAGCAAGTACTGCTTACTGCTTAGTAGTTTAGAATCGGTTTAGGTTTCGTTTGAGTTGGCCCAGCAATCTGTGCGAATTGGTTAGCAATGGTTTAGTATTCCAGCGTACTGGAGAAGTACGGCCCCAGAGATTTGTGTGTGTGTGTGTGTGTTCCTTTGTCACCTACCCTTAATTAAACATGTACATATATATATATATACATAAATGTAATACACATTCACATATATATATATATATATACATACATCATGATTATCATCTCTTTCTGGGGCTTTGCTTGTACCACCACCACCCGGAAAGTCTGTTTGGGAAGCTGTTCTAAAGGGCGTCACAATAAGTTGGCTGTTTGGGGGTTCAGTTGGTTTTGCTGGCCCACGATTCTGCTTATCGGTTTACTGGTACTGCTAGTATCAGATTTTCCCCCGGGCAACCCTTTCTTTGCACCGAAATAAACGTGTTTTTTTCCCTTACCCTTTGCTCCGTTCAGAGAAGGACACTGTTTTGGATGAACCAACCACCTTCCACGGATTTGGGACGATTTGGGTATGAGTGAAAAAATACGGATCCCCCACCAAAACAACATGAACACATGCAGAGTGTTTCCTGTTGGTTTGCTTTGTCCACTGCAAAGGGTCCAAAAGGCGACTCCAACTCCGACTCCGAGGTGGGGGCCGTGGTGGGCTCCTCGCCCCAGGGCTTGCAGGTGTCCCTAGGCTTCTTCCAGGACATTGGACCCATGGAAAGCAAGTTGCAAGGGAGGGGAAAGCCAAGGAGAACTTGTTGTTTTGTTGTTTTTGGAGAACTCCAAGGGAAACCAATTGTTTGACTCTTTTTTTTTGAGAACTTCATGTTTTTGCTTTTTGTTTTGAGAACTTCAAGGGAAACCAAAAGAGCTGGTGTGCAATCACAAGTCCCGTGTCTGTTTGTTTTTAGCTGGATTTGGACACAACGAAAGGACATGGAATGCAACATCTCGAATCTCGTGCCGTCACATCGCAGGACGTCGAGATCCCCTCGGCGAACCTTCGCACGCCCTACATGTACGACGCCAAGCAAGAGCGCTGGGACCGGGTCCCAGAGCCCCAGAACCTCAGCTTGCAGAGCCACGCGGCTCGATGACTCTTGCAACTTACCTGTAGCTACGTTGGCTTCTCACAAGTAGATTTGTGAATGGACTTGACACACGTGCGCACGCCAAAAATCACGGCACGCCAATCCGCTTCCATCGAATAGATGTTCCTTTTGCCGGGTTCGCTTGACATGGAGGAGCCAACAACGCGGCATCCAGATGTGTTTGAAGCTGATGCACAAGTAAAGACGCATGCCGCATGCTGGTGTTTTGTAAGTATCAGGCCAGCTAGACTGGCGTTCTGTTGGAGTTGGGTTTCTGATTGTTTCACCTCCGCAGTACTTGCTTTGACAACACCCCTTGGTGTTTGATCCTCCCATGGGAAGAGTGAGATAAGTCCTCAGAATGGTCCCAAGGGTAGAAGCTTCAGCAAAAGTCCCAGGTGGAGGCCTGTTCTCTTCAGGCTTTGCACGAATATAGCAATTGTGAAGCTTGAGGGGCGAGCAAGCGATCCAAAACGCTGTTTTGCTCTTGATCATTTGCATGTGCCAAAGGCGCAAAAGGAATGGATACGTAGCTTGGAATGTTGAATACGCACTCACACATCTGGCGTTCTTGCTTGTGATATTTTCCGTGGCCAGTCAGTCAAGGCCTTTAAGAACGCGCTACACTGTTACACCCGAAAGATTAGAACACAATAAAGCAATGCAAGGATCTTACCTTGTGGGTGCGACTAGAACTTGATTGCCTTCAAGTCAGTCCTAGCCGTGATCTTGACTCTTTTCTCGATGGGTCCCTGCCTTGAATCCTTGGCGTCAGCCACCAGCTTAGCTGCTCAGGCCCTCAGGATACTTACCGGCATTGTGTTTCTGTGCGGGTTTGCGTCGTGGAGAAACGCTTCCGTTTTCTGGAAAGCCGGAGTTTCTGGCCGTGAACGGCTTCCTGGCTTCCGCTGCATTTGTCGGAATCCACCGTTCTGCTATGTCTGCGCGAGGTCTGGCTGTACCAGGACGAGGAGCCTGAAGCGTGCTGCGCCGGGAGAGGGAAGCTCAACTTGCAGACCTTTCCTCCCTTCGCAGCCAACTTTAAGGGAAGACATGCATTCGCAACCCAGCAAATTGCCATCCTTTTGCGGGGCAACCTGGTGTGATCGCATGCGACGAGCTGAGAAACGCTGCAGAACCTACAAAGTTAGCTCTCAATTCGTGGCACCTGAATTCCTGTTTTGATCTATTGTGACTTGGCTTTTGTGACGAAAGAAGAAAGCGCTTCGCTGCAAATTTAGTGAATTGCTCTTCATAATTGTAGCTGATCCGACTTAATGCAATAAGCTCGTTTGTCCACGAAGCAGTCAACTTTTGTGAGCGCTGCATGTTATGGTTTGTCATTGACAAGCATTCATAACGGCATCATACAGAAGTCGAAATCAATCCCATGGAAACCAGCTTCCGTTGGGTGGGATGATGTGTCGAACGCAGCAACTTTCTGGGACGGGATGACTGTGAGAAGAAACTATTTGAGGCCAGTCAATGGGACCGTTTCGCGCCATGTCGCTCGCATTCCAATGGTCAGAAGTGCCAGGTTCGCTTCACATGGACATTTAGGCTGTCGTGATTCGCAGGAGACCAGGGAGACGATGAATTACTTCTACGAGAAGGTCTCAGTCTCAGTTTGAGTGCTAGGGTTGTTGTTTCTCATGCCCCAGTCTCTGTTGCCAAATTATTATTGTTCATGAAAAGGTAGTACGTGGTGAACTTGTCACTGACACAGGGTGCTTCGTACAATGGAATAATCATTCAGGCCACCAAAGGCGTGCTAGTTATTGTTGAATGCTTCAGCCGGTTATTCAGGCGCAACATGAGCAGCGCCAAAAACCCTGACAATACAAAGTAGTAAAGGGGGGTGTCCTATAGAATCCCCGCGAAAGCCAAAACGCAGGCCGCGAAAGCTTGCGAAAGCTTATCGCGAAAGTAACCAAAGAAGGTCCCGCCGCGAAAGACCCGCGAAAGCCTGCATGCTGTGTGACGGTCCGCCGCGGAAGCGTCGCGAAAGCAATTCTAAAGAAACCAAAGCCCGCGCAAGCAAAACATGGGGTCGCGAAAGCATCGCGAAAGGGTCCGCGAAAGCAAGTTTATAGGACCGCTTTTTACACAAGAGTATTTGGCACGGCTCACATGTTGTCATTTTTCAATATCCTGATTTGTTTGTTGGGTGGAGGAGACTCAACAAGGGCCATCGATCAATCGGAGTTAACTTAGATCCTCTCATGGCGAAACCATGGCGGCCATGAACACTGCTACTGCAGGCTACCAGTTTTACAACCCGAGGCTAGATTCCAAGTTCCCAGATTGGCACTTCATCCCTTTTCTCAGCATGCCGCTAGAACCTACACTGAACGAACCAATTGCTCACGAAGGCACAATGGTTACGGAAAGATGTGGCTATGCTGAGTCAAGCAGGCGACGATAGCTATGGTGATTTCGTAGGGGTGTTATCCGCACGAGTACACCTTTTCTGCGATCGGGCTGTCGCGTTTTGCGTGGCAAGGGCTGGAGTTGAAAAAGACAATAAGATCGGTTTCAAGCGTAACAACACGATTGATTATTTTGCAAGGCAGCAGGGCTGAGGCCCGTCGATCCAGATGTGCCTCATGCCTCGTGGTTTAATGTGGGTGGCGTTCTTTTGAAGCATCTCAAAGTTTCGGAGAAGTTGTGTGTGTGTGTGTTTTGGAGCGGGACCCCCCCAAAATGGGTGGGTTTCCCTCATGGTTTCCTTTCAAACCACAGACAACACAAATTCGCTCACAAAAAGACAGGCCCATATGTGGCAGTCTTTGCAGTCTCCCCCCAGTCTCCGGCCTTAGAACGAGCTGATCCGCTTCCGCGTCACGGGGGTGAACTTTCCGGATGCTTCGTGGCCCAAGGACGGAACTTGATCGCGTCAAGAAGAAGCGGACGGTCCCCCCACTCTAAAAAAAATGGTGTTTCTCAAACTAGAAATCGGTTCATCTGTTTTTGGATGTCTCAGCAGATGGTTCGGCTACCATGCTTACCCCATCATTGCACAAGAACACACATATCCAAAGAGGGGCTGGGCCCAAATGGATCCAGACAGCTGAACATTTGGAGGATTCACACGAGGGACTGCTTTCCACTTCCTTTGATCCACGGAATTGCTCATGTTTAGACATGGGTTTTCTCAAAATACGGGTGCCCGTGACGTGGTTGGTGTACCTTTGGTTTCGCTTGAAACACCAACTGTTCTAGGAGCCACCCTTTCGGGACAAAACCACGTGACGCAATGCAAAAAGCCAGCACTTCCCTGCAACTGCGAGCATCGGCCGAAGCCCAAGCTTCAGACAGAGAGAGCTGTTAAAACACCATAACCCACGCACATTCTGTAAAGTCTATGTATATTCCATGAATTATATACATATTAATTAGCACATAATATATATATATATATATATTTGCACACAGCGTGTGTATTTTTTGCGGGGCACCTCCAAGCAATGCTTTGTGTTTGGTGCGCCACGCATGGATCGCGCCTCAGGAGCGGCAGAAGCGGAAGCCTATGTCCATCACTGGTGCAGCGGCTTGGCTGAGACGGAAGCGAACCTCGGTCCATGGGTTTCAGTTGGCGAACTTAAACAGGGGCTATCGGTTGGCGAATTTAGAAAGAACATCCCTGGGCAAACGACCAGGGGTTATCGGTTTTACAAGCCAAACAGCAAATAAGCCAAGAGCTTAACCCAAAGTGACGTTTAAGGGCAGCCACTAACAGGTGCATAAGTGCAGCTGCTGATTGATGTCTTTGATTGCACGGATTGGGGGTAGACCATGTCAATACCAAGTTTTGATTGTGAACCACCTTACCCCCAATTGGTGGTTTGGTTTGGTGCTTTGGAGGGTCGGGGTAGTTTCGCAACTACCCTCTCAAAGAAACAAGGGTTCAAATCCCCAACGCACCAATCCAAACCACCGACTAAGGGCAAGTTGACTTAAAAGGGAGTTGCCGGATGGCAACTTCAAAGAACACCACTTGGGTGAGTCTTGCTCGTTGGGCTTGTGCTTGTTTTGGAATGGGGGTCTGTGTGCCATTGTGAAGTAGCCCCTGGGCCGGGAGCCAGTTGCTAAACATGTTGTATTGTCCCCTGTTGGTTTTAAAAGGCTCCTACTGAACATAACGTTGTTTTTCCCGGGGAATTCAGCACATGGTAATGAATCTTGAGGGAAAACTGATCGGTCTGGATATCAATCAACCTTGGGGGAACAAGCGATTGATGCCTTTCCTTCTCTTGGACACCAGATCTCCATTGCGACTATATTGATTATTGCAGCGGTTGCTTTCATGCAAGCGTGTTATTTCTAAACAATCATAACTTAATAACTAACGACACACGTTGATGGTCTCGTTTGAGGTGTTTGTTGATCCGTTTTGTTGTTGTTTTTATTTTGTCCGTGTTTTTCTTTCGCACACCAGTTGACTTACCCTAGGCTTCCATTGCTTGCAGCAAATTTAGGGACCCTAAATAGAGCATGCATAGAGCATGCGTGTACCTTGAGTATTCCTGATGGGCATGATGCGCTTCCGATGATGCTCAGTCGAAGACTTGAAAGTTGCTCACCTACGCACAAAGCAGGCAGCTGGCTGCGTCAGGTGCGTCAATCGCTCTCTTCCCCGACCCATACCAACTTGCTTTGCAACTGTACCAAGCACCCAGCTTGCGCCAAACCTCCGAGTTTCGCCGTGGAAACCGCCCAAAAACGCCATCGGGGGACCGCAAGATCAGGTGGACCGGGATGGCCTGGGGCTGGTGGATTGGCACGCAGCCCCAGTGGCTCGGGTAGGTAGCGGAGCCCCGTCTAAGCCTTGCAACAAATTGGAAGCCTGTACAGTGTTTTTCCTGAAACAATGCTTACGCACAAGTTCTACCGGATTCCTGCTAAAAAGTACGTGTTGTTTTGCTTGTAAGAAGGCACCAGTGGCGGGCCCAATTGATGTAGCCTGAAATTCTTGCATCCGAATGTTGCGGCTCACGAACCTGTCGATCCTCTGCACTGAAGCACCACCGTCAGATGGCAAAGAAGAGGGCCAACCATCCTTTGGCTTTGGCTGATCGGGCCGCAAACGGGATAGGATCTTGGGAGAGGAAGGTCTATGTAAGGCATCGACCTGGTTGCTGGCGCATGGAGTCTCCCAACTAAGCTGATTTTGCCCAATGCTTCTCTGGCAACTTGTGGAAGCCTATACTGTGATTCTGGCTTTGCTTGTTGTTCACTGCTGGCCTCCATCCCTTTGATTTTCATTGCTGGATTGCTGTTGCAAATGCCACATTATCCTGATGCCAACAGCTTTGAGGCTTTTTGATGTGAGACTCCAAGATGAACAAATGGCAATAGATGTCAATGGGAACACCTCCCAAATGCTTGATGTTCATAAATCCCCATGTGAACGCTGTCCACCGAAAGATCCCCGACTTGATGCTGACTTTGGGTTTGTCCCAAAATGGGACCCCCCCCCCAAAGGGGTGACCCAGATTTGCTGCCTCGAGGTGGCCGTGAGTGCCTCGAAGTCCATAGAAAAAGGGCGAGCCGCAGGGAGGGGGGCACGTCAGAGCGCGGGTGGCAGAAGCAGTCGAAGGCAGCCTATCGAAGGCAGCTCGTCGTTTTCGGCGCCCGAACCTCACTGTTCGGACTCAGTCTTTGCAAGCGGCTTTTCATTCAGCTTGCCAAGACTCTGGATTTGAGCAAAGGCCGCTGCGCACAAAGGCATGCAGAATGACCGCAAATCGTTCGCCGGCCGGAACGATTAGTTGCCAACGCCTGCTGCATGCGTGGCGTACTTGGTTGGTTGCTTGTCCGACCAAACACACCGTTTTCTTGACCATATAAAGCACCATATGTAGTCTGCTTTGGAGCTTGCCTGCTCACAACTCGCCGCATTTGTCCAGCAAACAAAACTAATTGACAATGGACGCAAAAACACATTTGCTTGTGTCCAACACCCAACTTTCTCTCATCATCGCTTGCGAGAATGAATCAACAAACTGTAGCGCGGCAAGACGGCAAATCGTGCACTTCAATGACACTTACTCGACATTTCCATCTGCCGTATTTGCTTGGGATCACACCTGTTCCGCTGTTGACACCTGTTCTGCTGTTGACACTGACAGCCGCACGGTGTACGAGGCTTCTGTTTTGGCTGTTGGCCGGAGAGAAGGAGGAAGGTCGTTAATTGGTCGGCAACCGGGCGACAGGTTGTGCTTCCTTTTCGGTGCGCTGCGTTCCTGCCCTCGGCTCCGCAATTGGTGGATCGAGTAGTTCTTCCACCGAACCGCTGCTCTTGCCTGGCTGACAGCCATCTCTCGAGTCGTTTTGCTCGCCGTCGACTTGATGGGTCCAAGGTGGCGACAAATGCCTCTGAGCTCCATCGATGTTCAACGACTTTGCGGGCCGGCTCCGCGTGCTCAGTTTCAACAAACACGCCACCCCTCTTGGGGGGCTCCCCTACGGTTATCCCAGCTGCTGCACCTTGTGTGACAGCAGGGTAGCCAACCCGATTGGCAAGGGGTGTGACGTGGAAGTGCTCACCTGCCCTGAGCCGAACAAACAATCGATGTCCTGCGGGCTCAGCTGGGCGCAGTGCACAACAGCTACGCTTGATGTCCTGGCCCTTCCTGATTCCCAAGTCGATTTGCTGTGGCTGTCGCTGTGGCTGTCGCTGTGGCTGTTGCTCTTGGTGTTCCTGTTGTGCTGTTGCAGCTGCTGCTCATGTTGCAGCTGCTGCTCATGTTGCAGCTGCAGCAGCTGCTGTTGTCCTCGTCGTCGTCGTTGCTGTTGCTGTTGCTGTTGCTGTTGCTGTTGCTGTTGCTGTTGCTGTTGCTGTTGCTGTTGTTGGTGGTGGTGCTGGTGGCTGGTGGCTGGTGGTTGTTGGTTGTTGGTTGTTGGAGAGTTTGTTTGTTGTGTTGCTTGTTGTTTGTTGGTCGCTGGTTTCTGGTTGTTGGTTGTTGGTTGTTGTTTGTTGGTTGTTGGTTGTTGGCAGTTGTTGGCAGTTGTTGGCAGTTGTTGGCAGTTGTTGGTTGTTTGTTGTTTGTTGTTGGTTGTGTGTTGTTGTTTGTTTGTTCGTTTGTTTGCTTGTTTGCTTGTTTGCTTGATTGCTTGATTGCTTAACTGATTGATTGATTGGTTGATTGTTTGATTGGTTGATTGATTGATTGATTGATTGTTTGTCTGTCTGTCTGTCTGTCTGTCTGTCTGTCTGTCTGTCTGTCTGTCTGTTTGTTGTTTGTTGTTGGTGGTGGTATTGTTGGTGTTGGTGTAACTGTTGTTGCTGTCGCTTTCGCTGTTTTTGTTGATGGTTGCTATGCGGCCGCTGTTGTTGGTTGCTGTTGCTGTTGTTGTTGCTGTCGTTGTTGCTGTTGCTGTCGCTGTCGCTGTCGCATGCTGTCGCTGGTGTTGGTTGCTGTTGCTGCTGCTGCTGTTGTTGTTTTTGGTTGGCTGTTGGTCAGTGGAAGACGGACACGTAGGACATGTAGGTTGCGCTGGCAAGCTGCTGCATATTACTCTTGAAGGGTCGACGTACGCATCAGCGTCGCAACGTCCACCGGCGCGCCCACCTACCACTTGCGCGGCCAGCGTCTGCCACCGCATCCGCAAGGGCGATGTTTGCCAGCAAGGGGGCGCCACTTTCTTCGACGTGTTGGAGGCCGCGCCGGGCCAAGCCTGTAAAGGGCACTTAGGCACATGACCCTCGCCCTCGCGAAGCCCATGGCGCGACATCCTCGGTCCGTTGCTGCTGGCCCGCAACTTGCGTGAGCCCGGAAATCGTTGGAGGGAAGACGCCCCGCTGTGGTCCGCATCCGTACGCTGTCTCTCTTGCTTTGCGCTGGGCGGCAGCGATTGGGCGGGCGCGGCGGGGTTCAAGTTGAGCTCACGCAGCCCGGTCATGCCGGGCCCCGTGGCTGAGCACGCAAGTCGACAAGGCCTGGCGTAGTGGGACCTTGCGCGCCGGGTCATGCAAAATTCGGCACGGGCACCTAGGCCCCCCCTCAACGCATTGTTCTGGAAAGGGGTGTGTGCGTTTTATATGTTGCGCAGGCGGTGTGGGTGGCCTGGTCACGCGTCGTTGCGCTGGTGGTCCTAGCGGCCCATGGGTGCTGCCTGATGAGTGGAGTGACGCGCGGAACGGACCACCTGCTGCAACGAGTTGCGCGGCCCTCCCACCCCTGAAGAACAGGAGGAACAATTTCCTGAGCCAACGCGGGAATGCAGACATCCGAAAAAGCGCGCCGGGCGACAGAGGAACACTGACGCGCTGGCTGGCAAGTGTTCGGGAACCCGTTGCCGCCCACGTGGCCGGCGGCTTGTGTAGTAGAGCAAGGGATATTAAAGTCAAAAAGTTCAAAACTTTTTATCATTTCGACTTTTCGCATGGTTCTGACTTTCCGTGTTTTCTTGACTGTTCGGGTAGTCCCCCCTCGCTGTGGTTTGACTTTTTGACTTGTTGACTTTTCGACTTTTCTAGTTTGTGAACAGCGCGGCGGCCCTTTGCTCAAAGAGTGCGGCCGAGCCCACTGATAAGCTTTCATGCCTTTGACTCCGGTTGTCGTCAACACCATAGTTTCTGGTGCCCCGGAACACGTCCAGTCTCCTGCTGGCCAGCGACGCGCCCCTACAACTTTCCAGGCTTTGCTTGGCCCGGTGTCGCTCTTGTGGGGCGTGAGAGGCAAGCGTCTCGAGCCCCACAAAGTCATTTACTATGATTGCTCAAAGAGCACACTGATAAGCTTCAGCTCTAGAGCATCAACGGCGAGTTGGGCTTCCCAGTGTCGGCGTTGCGAAGCTGGCCTGCCCGAAGGCCTGCTGTACGCCGCCATCGGTGCACATTTTCAATAATCTGCGAAAAGTTTTTCGTGTTCTCGCTTTTTGCAATGTCCGGCGAGGGAAGCCCCTAGCACTGGTCCTGAGGCTACGGTGCTTTCTGTGGATGGGGTTGGTGCTGTTGACAACGTGTCACGGCGGGCCATGCTGGAGGCGCTGCGCGCCGTTCCCGGGGCTAACCGCCGTCTCCCGTTCGTCCGTTTGTTCTACGCCTTTGTCTGGCCAGGGGGCGCCCCAGAGTGTTTTTTTCCGGTCTGCTCGCTGCGGCTTGCCCGGGCTGCGGCGCGCAGTTTAGAGGCTGCCGGCTGGGAGGCCCGGCCTGCTTGGCTTTGGCCGCGCCTGATCTGCTGAGATTACAGAGCCAAGCGACCTGCCGTGAGGTTGGCAAAGGCACGCTGCTTCCGCACCTGAATTACAGGGAGCGCGAGCTAATGCCCGCCCTCGCGCCAGCCTTGCGAGCGCTTCTGCGGTCCCAGAGTGGCGCGCAGGCAGGCGCGTGGCTTGCAGCAGTCCCGTGCGATCCGGGCACGACGCTTTCGCCTGAACACATGCACCTCGCTTTGCGCAGGCGCTTGAGGTTGCCACTGCCCTTGACGCAGCGACGTTGTGGCGGCGATGGCCAGCCGGGCTGCGGACGCGAGGCCGGTGTGTTGGGCGACCATCGGGTCTCCTACACGAGGCCGGTGGGCTTTTACAAGCGCCTCATGGAGGACGCTGCAAAGTGTTGGCCACATCGTCGGCATGTCCACCGTGTCGCACCCAGCCTTGCCGCTGGCCTGCCGGCTGACGGGCGCAGATTGCTTGATGTTTGTAAGTCAGCCAACTCCTCAGCACAGCATCAATCACGCCCACGCCATTTGTGCGGGAAGCTCGCTGCAGAGGACCAAGTGGTGGAGTGGGTGTCTCTGAGCGCCAACTCTGCGGATAAGTTTTCCCGCATCTATATGTGGCCGAGCAACCTACAAGACATCTCAATCCCCTTGATCCAGCAGGGCGCCTCTCAATCATGCTCAGCCTTTCATTGATGAAGCTGAGCTGATGGGCCTCAGAACTTGTGGACCTCGAAAACGGAAACCAAGCGCCCAGCCCTGGCCTGGCGCATCTTCCTGGGCAAGGTGCTCAGGATGAGGACTGCCACGGCTTGCACCTTAGAAGCACAGGCCACTCTCAGGAAATTCCTTGAAGCTAGGAACCTTTCAGGGCAGCCTTTCCAGACCATCTCAGATGCACAGAATGCTGCGCCTGCCACGACTTCGGCAATGGCATCTCCAAAGTGCTGCGCCTGCCACGATTTTGCGAGCCCCGAGCCGTGCTCGGCAATGGCATCTCTAAAGTGCTGCGCCTGCCACGATTTCGCGAGCCCCGAGCCGCGCGCGCGACAACATCCCAGCCCTTTAGACAGCTGCCAAACCCTGCCCCTGCCACGCAAACACACACTCAGATGCACAGAATGCTGCACCTGCCACGACTTCGGCAATGGCATCTTCAAAGTGCTGCGCCTGCCACGTTTTCGCGAACCCCGAGCCGCGCGCGCGACGTGGCAGGCGCAGCACTTTGGAGATGCCATTGCCGAAGTCGTGGCAGGCGCAGCATTCTGTGCATCTGAGTGTGTGTTTGCGTGGCAGGGGCAGCATTTGGCAGCTGTCTAAAGGGCTGGGATGTTGTCGCGCGCGCGGCTCGGGGCTCGCGAAATCGTGGCAGGCGCAGCACTTTGGAGATGCCATTGCCGAAGTCGTGGCAGGCGCAGTATTCTGTGCATCTGAGTGTGTGTTTGCGTGGCAGGGGCAGGGTTTGGCAGCTGTCTAAAGGGCTGGGATGTTGTCGCGCGCGCGGCTCGGGGCTCGCGAAAGCGTGGCAGGCGCAGCACTTTGGAGATGCCATTGCCGAAGTCGTGGCAGGGGCACAGCTGCATCTGAGTGTGTGTTTGCGTGGCAGGGGCAGCATTTGGCAGCTGTCTAAAGGGTTGGCATGTTGTCGCGCGCGCGGCTCGGGGCGCGCGAAATCGTGGCAGGCGCAGCACTTTGGAGATACCATTGCCAGGCGCAGCATTCTGTGCATCTGAGCGTGTGTTTGCGTGGCAGGGGCAGGATTTGGCAGCTGTCTAAAGGGCTGGGATGTTGTCGCGCGCGCGGCTCGGGGCGCGCGAAATCGTGGCAGGCGCAGCACTTTGGAGATGCCATTGCCGAAGTCGTGGCAGGCGCAGCATTCTGTGCATCTGAGTGTGTGTTTGCGTGGCAGGGGCAGGGTTTGGCAGCTGTCTAAATGGCAGCATTTGCAGCCGTGCCAGAACACATCACCGAGCCGCACTTCAGGACACCCCAATCGAAAGATTCGGACGCATGGATGATTTGGAAGTTGCTTGCACCTGCGGTCGCGGGAGCGACCTATATACGCTTGTAGAACCAGCTGCAATGCAAAGAAGCCCGCAGAAATTCCGCTCTTGGAAGGCTTTCGTCTTGAAGTACTTAGCGCCTTACAGCGCAGGATGCATGGGGCCAGGCTGGCAGATACATGCTGCGCCTGACGCGATGGCACTTCAAGCCATGTGTTAAACATATGCCGCTGACATATGCCATTGGCGATGCCAATGCGACCCCTCGATCTGCCAGAGCGAAAAACAAAGTGCTGAGAGTTTTCGACATAGCTGACTGCGTGAAGGTTTTGCATGAGGGTCTTTGCGTGTCCCGGATTTGGGATTATTCGCTGCTCGGCAGATGCAAGTGTCGCATACTTCAATAAGCATAGACTTGTGGGGTTATCCGGCCCTTTAATTTTTCAACGGGATTTTTGGGGGTTCGAACTTGCCATAAATCATGGTACCGAAACAGTGGGGGGTCCGGGGAAACTTTGACATAATTCAGACTACCGATATGAAACCAGGTGCAACATTAAGTTGCAAAGCCCAAGGCCGAAACAAAAGAACTCAGCTCGTTACACTGGCTTTGCTCAACCTCATTGCTTGGACAGCGCCACGCCCCCGCCTCTGCGCGCGCTTGACTGCCAGTAGTCCCTGCCTCGGCCATTCTGCCGATCACTGCTGCCGCTGCTTTGCCATCTCCAAATAGATCGTTCGGCGCACCGCAATGCCTGCTTGACTGTCAGACGTGCCGTGCAGTGGCACACCTGTGGATTTGCAGTTTCGCTCCTTCTCAATTCCTGCAGGACTTTGCAAGCTCCTTCGGCTGCAACATGCACTCAGCAGCTCCTAAGCTAAGTGCAAGTTTGGGAGTTAAGGCCAAGACTCAGTAACAGGTGACCTGTGGGATGTCCACAGGCACGAGTCCCAAACCGTCATGGGCTTTTTAAGTTGTGCTCAGGGTGGGGGCTCATTCATCTTCAAACACATGATGCTGAGACAGACAGCCTCTCTTTTAAGAGATTGGCGCATCGCAGACTCTTGGCTAAGTACAAAGGGTTTTACACTGAAGGGTTTGTGCTGGTTGTTCATGTTGAGCTCATGCAGCGGACGGCCCGGGCGGCCGCGCCGGGTGACCGCTTCACAAGGCCCGGTCCCACCGTTGAGCGGTTGAGCGTGCTAGCGGCGCAGGACCTGATGTGCCGCGTCCGGTTCGCGGCCCGGCGTAGGAGCCGGCGCGCCGGGTCACGCAGTTGTGCGCGCGCCGCTTCAAAAGCCCTGGCGTTGGACCCGGCGCGCCAGGTCCCGCCGTTGAGCATGCTGGCGGCGCAGTGACCAGGTGTGGCAAAGGCCCCGGCACGCCGGGTCACGGTTGCTTCATTGAGTGTGCCAGCTCACACGGCGAAGGAGGCAGTGTGCCGGGTGACACGGCTCATGGCCTTTGGAAAAATTAAAATGACCACCCCCCCCCCCAACGTCCCTTGCGCTAAGGCCGGGGGGGTGCGCCGCTGTGCCGCCGTCCCAGTCGGCAGTTTACGCGGATTCGCACGATGGGAGCGGGGCATTGCATGATTAGCCTCCGCCTCGCTTTGCTCCCCACGCGCGCGCGATGGGGGGCTTGGGTCTCTTGCGTGCTGCCCACACCGCGCCCGGCCGGTTATGACGCCTTGCCCGCGTTGCTTGAGCGTCGCCCTGATGCAGTGTGCAGGAGCTTCTCGTGGATAGACTGCCTGTGTGAGGCGGCAGCGGCCGGCAACCTGCTCCTGCAGCACTGGCTCCCGCGTCTCGCGCGGAACTTGCGCACTTAACACCCGTTCTTGCGAAGCCTCCACAAACGCCGGGGCGTCGCTTGCCGCCGTGCCCACCGACCCGAACACCTCCCTTGGTGACCACCGTGCAGAGTGCTTGCGAAGTCGCAGGTACGCCAAGCGCGTTGCGCCGTGAAGGACAAGGTCCAGCAGCGCCTGTCCCGCGGCGCATCGTCGGGCGCAGTGGTATTGGCCAACCGCTGCTGGGGGACAACGCGCCCCTCCGGCCCCTTGGCGCTGAGAAAAAACTGGTGCGGATTTCACAGGCTTCGCGAGCGGCGCGCAGCTGGGGCACCTCAGATTACTTTTGTTTCTCCCACGTTTTTTTGAAAGCCCTGCTTCCGGGGTTGCAGGCATCCCGGGCACCGAGGATAATGCTGCACTTGCAGGCCGGGCGCCGCACCAGACGCGGCTGGCGAGCGTTCTCCACACAAGCACGGCACTGGGCAGCGGCGCTGCGCCGTCAAGATTTTTAGAAGCTTGCAATGACAGGCAGGCACAGCAAGCCACAAGCCGCGGCGATCTTCAATCATTATGGCGCGAGCAGGCCCTTTCGTGCTGGCGGCTACGTGTCAGTAGTCTATGAAACATGGACATGGTGCCGCTGTGTTTGCCCGAGCCGAGCAGTGAGGCACGTATGCTGAAAGTTTCGACAAAGCCCCCAGCGCTGGGACACGTGCGCACTTGGGGGGTGGTGGTGGCCGGCACCAAAGGAGGGGTGGGGCGAGTAGAGTCTGCAAGTCTGTTTTTATGTACCCCACAACATGCTTTACCCATTGTCCAGCCAGTGATGTGGGCAGTGTAGGTTACCTCCACGACATTTGGCGACGTCCGAAGCTGCTGTGATGGTGCATGTCCCCCGCTGCAGTACTTCAGTGAGCGAATAGGCGTAGGCGCAAGACATGCACACGAAGAGCGCGACCCACATTTTGTTTTTGCATTTTTGTTTCTGTTCTTGCATCTGCTCTTGAACTTCGTGGCCAGTTTCTCCCGAGCTCGTCCGAGAGCAATTACCAGACTCACACTCAACACGGGCAAAACCATTCCAGATTTGGTGTGAGCCATGGCAACGTTCTCCGAGTTGGTGGGGCAGATCGTGGCTGTTCATGAGGAGGAGGTCTCAAGGCCTGCGTGACACGGACTAGTTGAGGAGGGTTGTGTGACAGTATGCGTTGTTTACTTGACGCGGAGGTAAAATAATCAACCCACTTGCTTCTAGAGCCTCCGGCAGAAACATCACGAGTCAAATGAGTGTGGTTGTTCAACCTCCTGGCTAGGAGTTTGCTGAAGATGGCCATGCAGTGGCCTCGGTTTTTTTTTTTGTTGGTAGCCGTCGCCACGCAGGTTAGAAAGGCGGTGTGCTGACTTGCAAGAGCAGCTGTATGAGCAGCGGTCAGAATCCCAGCAGAGAACTGTGCGGCAGGACGCGCACTTGGGCTGATCCTTTTGCCATGTTTTGTGCCCTTCTTATTGGTTTGGGTAGGCCCCGAACAACCCGATAGGCGCTCCCCGCATTCATCCATGCAGGGCTCAATCCTGGGCGTTTTGTCCGCCAGCAGGTTCAACACGTGGTGTGAGATGTTTTATTCTGCCAGCTGGCCTGTCCCAGTTCATTCCTCAGCATTTCTGCATTGCCTTCAACATAAATACATATATATATATATATGGCGTTCCCCGTTGGATCCCCAGTGGTGTTGCCAGCGCAGGTGCCCTGCCTCTTCGCAAGCACAACCTCGAATACCTGATTGATCATGGCATCCCAGCTATTTAGCCAGGAACTTGTTGCGGCCTGACCCTAGACGTAAATGCAAGTCCAACTTGTTCTTTTTGCTGCGTTTGACGTTGTGTTCAACTTTGCCACGTTGTAAGCCTTGAGGCTTTGGTTCACATTTTCGCGTGTTGCCAATGGCTTGACCTTCTCATCTTGAACGCCTTGCCGTCGCGGGAAGTGTGCCAAACCCATTGGAGGACACACCGAAAGCCAACCGCCTGCTGGGCGCGATGGGCTGCTGCTTTCAGTCACCCTTCCCCTTGGAGGCCCCCAGGCTCAAAGAGGCGCAGGGCAGCTGGCTTGCGCATGTTTGGGCAGATGTTTTTGTGCATGCGAGTTTGCATTTTGAGACCGCGGTTAAGCTCCAATCATTGCCTTGAATGGCGAATGCTGTCAGTGGCTTCCTGATGGCCAGTCTGAGCCACAGCCTTTGGGTGAAAAATGGGAGTTGTTTTTGTTTCAGTAATTGCCTTACATCACAGGTATGGTTTTTGTTAGTTTCCCATTGTACTTTGTCGTATGTGGTTGCCAGTTTGTTTGTTTATCCCATTGTCCTGAATTTCAGTTGGTCCGGCTGCAAGCCGCGAACGTTTTTCCGCTTTCCTCATCCCTTGCCCTCGTGGCTTATTTATTTTGGTACCCAACCCCCCGCTTCAATCCTCTGGAAAGCCTGGGGTCAACTCAATGCCCCGTCGGCAACACGCTGACTTTTGCAATCGCGCGTTGCTTGCCTAGACATTCCTCGTAATGAAGTAGGAGCAAGCAAGCTTTCAGAACACGCTCCATTATTGGGTAATGTGACGACAAACCGAGGCAATTCGGTAGGTCAAGGCGGACCATGATGTTGGCAGCAGGAAACACATCAGTGTTGGAGGTGCCTTCTTCCAGGCTTAGTTGGCAAGTCAAAGGCCTGACCGCAGACTCGGGTGGCAGTGTTGGGTTAGTTGGATTGGCCGCAGGTGCGGCCGAAGAAGGTGCAGATCCATTCGGAACCCAAGGACAGTCCATGGGGCGGTTTGCAGATCCTACATGTTTTTGGCTCATAGAGTTGAGTGGAAACTGCCTGAGACTTTGATTTCAGTTGCAAGGTTGCTTTGTGGATGTCATGTAGCTGCTTGCACATATCATTTCTGCCGCACATACACCAGCTGACGGCCAAGGACAAACTAGTCACCCTTTGCAGCTACATGGTTCCAAGCAAAGCAACTACAAGCGTGGCAGTAAAATGTGGAACAGGCTCGCACACAAACCAGACGTGGATGCCAGTTGCTTGCTCATTGCATTTGGCTGCTTTTGAGGCCAAGGTGAGGTCACGAACATGCGTGGACACATCCAGCCCCTCGCAGACCGGCAGGATGTTGGGAGCCCACGCGCAGAAGTGCCAGAGGACTCTTCGGAAGCCGAAAGTACTGAGGCCGCTGGGTGGAAATGAGCCTTCAAGTTGGCCCGGCTTCTGCTTTCAATTGCTGGCTGAATCTGCACATAGTGCTCCTTCTAAAATCTGCAGGCTGTGGACATGCTGCTCCATTCAACTTTGAATGAGGTTGCAAATCAAGGGGTTGAGGTCTTGGGCCCAGTTGGCCATGGCAGGCCTTCTACCGCACCTTTGGGCCGGATGTTGAGCAGCTGGGCTTCCGCATAGCCTGGAACGCCTTGCCCAGCGTGCAAATGCTCGAGGAGGGCAGCGCTGCCCAAGCATGCTCTTGGGACAGCAGTCAGGGGACACCGAGTTTGGCTGCGTTTGCACGTATGCGTGGAACGTGAGAACAGTCCTCTCAGGAGAAAACTCATGGGGGGTGCATGGGTGCGCGCGCACACACACACATCATATAAATATATATATATGTGCACATGCTTCCCCCCCTTGAAATACTCTGCTTTTTGCTCAGAACTCAGTTTTTTTGCCAGACTGGGGGTGACAAACGCTTGAAACTCCGGATGTGCAACTCCAGGCAGGTTCCTTTTCAAAACAAGAGCAGTACGCGAAGTATGCTTTGGCAGCATCAATGTGCCTGTAACAGCTCCATGAGTGGTCTTATTATTTTTGTTTGGTAGGGAAATTCAGCAAATCATCAACTTTGGGGAAAGGAACTCATTCCCACTTGCAGCTGACATCCAAATCAATTGTAAAAGTGCTGTATATTGTTGCGCAGTTGCATTCACATGTTATTCTATGTTTCTGTGCATAAGTCCAAATACATTATAAATCAGTGTGTTTGAAGCAAACTTGCAAAGCAACGTGTGTTGCTTGACTAATTCGATTCAGCCGTCGAGCGCAAACTAAATTCACCTTCAACCGCTAGCAGTCCGTCGTGAATTTCAACACATATTAGAGAACGCAGCTATTGTCATGCCCGGTTCAAACTGGAATTTAAAGGGGGTGATTTACTGTACTTGTTTTATCTAACTCCATGCGGTTTTAGCCAAGCAAGAACTGAGCCAAGCCAATAACAGAGACGTGTTTTCAAAAATCGACAGAAGTATGTTTGCAACTTTTGTCATTCCTGGCCCGCAAAAGCTTGACAGTCTTTTTGGTTTAAGACTCTTTTAGGTTTTCCCACGCGCATTGAAGATTGAAGATCTTCCAGATGTTGTGGCCATGCTGCCCAAAAAACTGAAGTTTTCAAGACATGCTTCTCCCCCTGGCGAACTGCTGGCGGTGCACACCCACGATTTGATTCTTGGAAAGTGCTAGCACATCCTGGATTGAAGATCGAAGATTCAAGATTCTCTGACAACTCTTCCTGCCATTCTTCAAATATGTAGTCAGGGCAATCCAGGATATGCTAGCACGTGCTTGCACATCCTGGATTGAAGATTGAATATTATTTGACCACTTTTTTTCAGAGTTCTTCACATCCATACTTACGACAAACTAATAGGTGCTGGCAAGTTCTAGCACATCCTGGATTGCACTGCATAATTCATTCATTTTTGCAGCAGAATGTGAACTGTTGAGCACAAACCTGAGTATTCCAGGGGGGTGGAAACAGGCACGAAAAAAAAGCACGAGCACAAAGACCATCAAACACAGGCAAACAGAGGTAGGCAGACAGATAGACAACTCACAGACATAAAGTCTCAGGTTCCGAGCTCGCTGCACAATGCAGTCAACCTGACGTCTAGACGCTGCTCGCTTCTTCCCTGATCTTCCCTGGCCCCGTTTGATTCGCAATGTCCGAGCAAGGAACCACCTGTATCTTACTGTGTTTATTCTTCTCGTTTGGTCCTCCCCTGCTGCCCTAGAAGTCAGCCGAAGCTGTGCGTTGACACTAGCTTTCTTTTGTCTCCCCTGGCCTCATGGTCTGACCGCCCACGTTTTGCAACATGTTTTGACACCGCGACATCAAATGACAGCTGAACACACCAAAGCAGCAGAACCTATTCAAGGCATCCAGGTCTCTATTGGATGCCACTCTAATATTTGAACCACCCAGCACGGTGTTCTCATCCAACCCTCAATCCTCCGAATCCTCGACATCCTCCCTTGCATCTCTGCTCAGCTGGCTGTTTCTTGAACGCAGGATTCTGTTCAAAGACTACATCAATCTGCGCGGGTCAAAGCAACTGCATGCATTCATGTCGGCCGGTTCCGCCGATGCAACTATAATTTGTATTGACACTGACTCTCCGCAATTCAAGCTCATTCTTACATACACATACTATAACCGGTGGAGAATCAATGAGCAAACTGACGCGGCGAGAGGCTGGCGCCGTCAGGATAATTCGAGTAGCACCATTGAAATGTGGACATCGTGGTGGTGATGACGTGTGATGAGGCTGTGGCAATGCATCCTGCGTTCCAAATACGCAGGCAGCATCCTAGCAACGTGAGCAGCATCATGATACTGTCGGGGCAGTATTAATGATGATGTTTGGGTATGTGCAACTGGTTTTTTGCAACATCCTTATGCTACAGACGGCGCGCAGCGTTATCACATTGGCGATGATGCATTCTGATAGCAAGCAGCCTCATGAGGATCGTGAAGGTTCGCTGCATAATGTCCAAGTAGGATTAACATTGCACCTCGAGTAAGGACAAGCGGGTGGTCCGGGTGAAAAAAATAAATGAAAATAAACGCGCCTGGAATTCAGAAGGACCTCCCCCCCCCCCCCTCATGGTAGGCCACACACTAAATCGAATCGAAACTCCAATCAAAATCTCGAAAGATAGCGCCAGCAATACTAAATCTGAAAAACCAAGTCCAGCAAACGAAATCAGCTGAATCAAATATGAAAAGGAAGCTCTAAGACCCTTTGCTAAGGGGGGGCCTGTACTAATCGTGCGACAGCGCATTTGTGCTGGGCAGGCAGGGTTGCTAATTTCCTGGGCTGCTTGGCCGAGTTAGCTAAGTCCACCAGCCTATACTTGGCAAAAATCATTCGTTGATCTCGTTGATCTACAGCCGTTGCTTCACCTAGATAGCTAAATCCGTAAGTTCGCAAAGTAGGTTAGGCCATGTTCTGCCACGCGACACTACCAATGCGCGCTGTGAGTCACAGAATCGCACCTCGGTGTTCCAACCTTGCTTGGCCCAGCCTGGGCTGGCCGCCGCCAGACTGGCCGGTCTCCGGGAGCCGTGCCACGCATTCAAGCTGCGAGATGCCACTCTACCCAAGTTTGAGCATGTAAATGAATTGCCCGAGAAAAAAGCCGTCTAAAACAGAGAGACTTGTGGCCAGAACACGCCTGCTTCTCGGAGTGCAGCCCACGCCCAGAAGAAGCCCGAGACGGCGACCGCTTCAGACACGTTGCCCACGCTGCCACAGTGCTTTGCACATCTTTGCGTTCCAGCTGTCAGGGCGGTTCGATGTCCATGGCTGTTGCCTAAGGGGCAGTTTTGGCCAACATGGCTTCGACAATCCCAATGAGCGGAAGGTTGAGATTCCAGAAGAAACCACGTTTTGCACACCAGGCAAAAGTTGTTGAGAATGAGTGACATGGCAAGAAAGAAGCAACACCCTCCGCTCGAGGTGGCCTCAAGAACGAGGACGTCATCCTTGAGATCAACGGAATGGAGACCGAGGGCAAAGAACGCCGCATGGCTCGTCTAAAGCATTGCATGGAAAGGCTCTGGTGGTTTCACTGTTTTCGCTAGCAAGAGCTGAGGACCCCCGCATTCCAGCCACTATGAGAATTATGCCAAACGCATCCCTCGTGTGATTCACCGTATATCGGTCTCCCGAAAACTGCACTGGTGTCTTTTTCCAGTTCTGCTTAAGTGCTCCCTTCACCCTTTTGCCCTCACCCGACATCCCCCACACTTCCACTTCAGCGGGTGTCCGACGCGCGCAAGGCTCGGAGCTGTTGCCGAAGCTCAAAGAGCGGCCGCTAGAGCTCAAGATCCAGCGGCCCGCGGCTCAGGCCACTCGGCCCGTGTCCTCACTTCAGGCGGGGCCAGGATAAGGAAGGTTCGGGTTTCTGCTCAGAAGGTGGTTTTTGAAGAGATAATTTCTGGGCGTACCTGTTTCTCCTCATGGCGGCCAAGGGTGAATGAAGTGAACACACTAGGCCAAAGGCCTTCCTCACTGATTTCTGACCTGGGTTGTTCAAAATCACGCCGACCGGGATTAGGAAGATCGGGCTTCTTTGCTGGCCATTTGCCCAGCGCAGGCGAACCTGGCCATGTACCAGGCACACTCCACGAACAGCATCTTCTCGGAGCCTGAGGCGGTGAAGTAAGCAAAATCTGGAGATGTTTGTTTCTTGGACCTCCCTGTTGGTCCATCTTCTTGACTTCAAAGAAGCTGGCATTGAAGCCAATCTTGGACTTGGGTTCCTGTCAGTTTCTTGAGCTGGCTGCAGAGCGCGCTTTTTCCTAGATATGCGGATGATGTGTTGAAGTGCAAACCGATGCTCATAATCCATGTTCTCGGCGTGTCACCTAGACACTCTCGATCTGATTGCACTCTGTGGCCGCTTCCAGAATTTCAAGATGGGTTTGTGAACCCAAAGGGCCTGGGGATGCCCTTTTGCAACCCCTATGTGGCCCTCAGAACCCCCCCTATGCGAGCGTCGCATGTCGGAATCCCGCGCAGCTCTCACTGACTGGCTCGTTCTTTTCCAAACGACCGTTTGTCGACGCTGCGAAAGGCAAGCCACGCTCAAGGCTCTCTCACACGGATTAGACCCTTCTCGCCCCAGGCCAGGGCCCAAATGGACGAGGAGAGTCGGGAGAAACTGGGGCTGTCCCCAAACCGCCTGGGCCCCGGCGGGCGGGCAGCAGATTTGTGGGTGAGAACCGCGAGACGCATTCCCGTAAACGCATATGTTCTTGCTCACAAGCTTGAACTGGTTTGATTCTCAAGGAGGTGCCCTCAACGCAGGATTCAGTCGCTTGATCGTAGATGTCGCTTTTTAGACATGTTTTTTTGTCCTGACCCTCTCGGGCCAATAATAGGGGGGGGGATGTGAAACTAGTTTTCCTTGCTCCATTGCGTGGAATTGAGGAAGCGGCAGCATGAAACTCGGCCTGAAGAAGTACCTGGAGGAAGAGGACGGGCGAAGGTCCCGCCTCCACATTCTGCCAGTCCATCTCGAGGTGCTTGTGGTCTTCTTGTGGCTGTAAACTGGGGTAGCCGGTTTTGTTGGTTTCGGCAATGTGCTTGCTTCGCATTGCCATTGGGAGGATGTTCCGGAGACGATGGTCACCAGAACGGCCGCCCTGGTTGCATTCAGGGTGTCCCGACATGCAGTTTCTTGGAAGCCAGCGGAGCCAAAATGCGGTCGATTCTTCACAAAATAGAGTAATAAAGGGAATGTCAGGGCACACTCACAAACATGCCGTTCAGAAATGACGTTATCCACTACCACACAATGAATTCCCGTTTTTTCGAATTGTGGTCTTGCGAAATGCTTGTACAAGATCGGGTACCACAGAAGCCCTCACAACTAGCCGGGCCTGGCTGATCTGGGCACCACAGAACCACGGTGTGAAGTATGGTGATCAAGACTTCGTAGAGAGGGCAGTTGCATTCGTCGACTTTAACATTTGTTGCACTGGGTGTTCATTAAGCATGGAGGCTCAGAGTGTTAATAACTTTGGGCTTGCCTGGGCCGCGGCTGGAAAGCAAGAAAGCGTGAGCAACGTGACAACAGCAAGGACTTTCCAGGTGCTCTTATGCGGAATCCTTGGTCCAGACTCCGACCGGGATGGGACCGCGCACGAGGCATTGATTACTTTGGTTTATCGTGACCCAATGTGTTCAACTGCTTGAGGTACGATTCTTGACTAAAGTGACGGGGAACGAGGAGCACAAAATCAGTAGAGCCGAGAGGCGGGGTGCCGCGAGGGAAGTTGCTTGTTGGGCCCCGGAACTGGTTCTTGTCAAATCAATGATTTCAGCGAGAGGTTTGGAAGGCGTGGCTTGAAACGATATCCTCGTGCCAGCCCATCACATGGTAAAAGAATCGGAAGGAACCTCCAGGACCAGCTCAAACGGGAGGCTTGCAGAACTCAGGCTCTTGTGAGAAGATTCGATACATGTTTTCACAAAGTGTCACCCTTCCTCAACGTGAAACCAGACAGAGGCCTTGTGGGAAACTCTTGTGTTCAAAGCCCCTATCAATTTTGGTAGGCAGTGGGAGGTCACGAGAAGACCAGGGGTTTTGTGCATGCCTGTTGTCGGAAAGGATGGCATCGATGCTTAGGTTGGGGAATGTTGGGGATATGCTCTACCAACTTGACGTTGTCTTCGTGCGACTCGTGATAACGCAACGGTACCTACGCGCGTCATTCTACGCACGTCATGAAACCAATCAACACGGCCCCCGAGTTGGCCAAAAGATGCCGGCCAGCTGGCCCACGGTCACGCACCAGCTCCGCAAAAGTCGCAAGTCCTGGCGGACAGAACTCCCAGCGCAAAAAGTGCCCTTGCCCCATTCTAGCGAGGGCTGCGAGCCAAATGATGTGAGAGCCATTCGGAGCTACAAAGCCGCAAATGCTTTTGTGTACGGCTTGCGTGCTCGAGAATGCTAGTCTCAGCCCAGCATCCTGAGACCAGGCCACATGTTTGACAGGATGCCAAACTGTGGCGGGATGTTTGCTGCCCAACACGTGCCGAGAACAGTTCTGAGTTCTGAGCAGAAGCCTAGTCGAGCTTTGATGACATTAGAGCTGTAAGGGCGACTTTCAGCCATCGTCTCTCAAAACCCCTTCTACACTGAGGACCTCGGCGGGGAGGGTTGGCGGCAACTTTCTGAGCATCTCCAGCAATCCGGCTGTGCCCGTCAGCCCGGCTGCGCCCGTCGTCAGGGATAGTCAACCGCTGGCCAGGGCATTTAGTTTGGCCATAGGGAATGCTTCTTCGAGGGCCCGGGGAAGCGTTTGTTTTGAGAAGGCTGCTTAGGGCCCGCCGCCAGCATCACCAGCAACATCCTTATCCTCGGTCCGCAGGCCTTCAGCATAAAGCTGCCAGCACTTGAGACATCAAGATTGCAGAGGCTGTCGTCCTGTTGCCGCCAACGCCTACTTCGAACATGCGCTTTTGCGTTCGTAATTGCCAGAGTGCAGCATCATTGCTAGGTGCCACATTGCCTTGCATAGCCAGGCATGCCCATTCGATTCGGCAGCTTCGTGAGAGAGCTTATCTGCTGGCAAGGGCAGGGGGGAATGTTCGGGAATAGCAGGGCTTTGCGGCGCGGGAGCGCGCACAACAAGTTCGAGCTAGGATTCCACCGCTTTTTCGTGGTGAATCCCCATTGTGCGGATCATTTTCGTGGCCGGGCCTCGGTTTCTTAAAGTGAGCTGCGAGGACAACTGCGGTGGAACTAGGGGTCTGGGGAGTTTCCGCTGACCTCCGCTGCCTGTAGGCTCTTCGTTGCAGCCGCCTCCTTTGCGCAATGGTGGGACGGCCTCACCGAACCGCCCCGCAGAGGCGCGCGAACCGCTTCTGATGCTTCGCAAGGGGTGGGTGAAGCGTGACATAGGCGGCCAGGATCTCCACGGTGCTAAGGTGTGCTAAGCATTCATAAGTGACGATCACAGCAATCAGTATGGGACTCCTTGTGAATCTCTGTGCTGGCTAGTGGCATTGGTTTGCCCCCTACAGCCCGACAGGTTGGATTAGAACATCGGGGCGCCCTCCGCCCCTTTTTGAACAGCCCGGTCAAAGAAAGGGCACATTGCGCGTCGAACAGTTCATAGCAGATGCCGTACAGATCGAGCAAGATTCACGTGTAGTTGAAGTATTGCTGTGCCACAGAAGCTGCAATAACAAGAAGAACAGGACCACGAGACTTGTTTCTCGTTGACCTCTATTGTCTTACACCCTTGAGGGTGTCAAATTATATGATCGAGACGGTTGGCTTTGTCGCATAACAGGACCCCTGAAAAACCAAAACATCCAGGGGTTGAGCAACTTGCCTCACGTGCAAAGGAAGCAGTCAGCCTGCAGCCGACGCGTCCAACCAACATGTTACGTTGGTGAAGGGTACCTTGCAGCTGTTTGCGCCGCCAATTTCGAGCCAAAGCCACCATGCTCAGACCTTTTCCAAGGTTGGCTGCCAGACTTCATCGAGGGCCGGTCTTTCAAGAGTTTCTCCGCGATGGCTGGGCTCCCAGATACCTCGATATTGGGCAACCTTCAATCTGTCATCTTGTTGGAGAAGTTGCTCTAGCTTGAAGAACAGTACCTCTATTTTCCAATCCCCAGTCAGCTTGGACCAGTCTGTTTTTCTTTCTTTTAAGGTATCAACAGACACCGCTTTGTGATTTTATGCATGACTGGGCAGTATGCCTCTTCAGCATCACTGTAATTTACGTCATCCTCAGACACGTGCCACGGTCCGAACGTGAACACCCATAGTATGCGAAGTAACTAGCCCATAATTGCGAAACAACTGGAGGAGCTCAAAGGCTAGTTTGCTTCCACTGGCGGCGCTGAGTTATCAAGAAACCCTGATCGAATATTCGCGATCCTGATTCGAGGCGCGCGTGTTATCCCAAAATGTATGTGTGGTTCTGAGTCATGTTTTGCACTTACAACTGGTCCTGGATTAGTGGGGGGGGGTGAACCAAGCGTCTGGAACGAAAGGACGCACTCGCCGAGCCGCATCGCGCTCACCCAAATCGCACTTGACCAACCCACACCCAACTAATCCAGAAGTCCGCACTTAGTGCTGACGTTCAATTCCTGGCTCTTGGCTAGATGCTGTGATTGTCCTGGGCTTGTGATGCCTATGCGCCTCGCTGCTGGCATGTTGAGCTTTGAGGAGCTAATGGGGCATGTATTGAGACACGCCTTCCCTGATCCAAGCGGCAAATGCTTTGGGACCTGCCCGCCATCCCAAACAGCCGCACAGTTCTTAGGCTGATTGCAACACAAATCTCAGGCCCTTTATATACTTGGCCATGAGCTTGTGGCAAACTTGGGAAACTTGGGACTCAGGCCGGGGGCCAGCGTCCTGTTGAGACAGCCCTTCGCATCTCGCCGTGCAGACAACTTGGGCCCTTCAGTTGGTGGAAGGGACCTGGCCAATTCCATTGGTCCACTTGGTCTCTAGTTCTGAGCTATACCCTTCATGTTTGTTTTAGTGCATATTGCGGACGTTGCCCAGGTCATCATTGTGAATGCTGTTGTCGTGACCTGGCTTACAGACTGGAGCTTGAGCAACGGCGGCAAGAGCCGCTCGGCCTGCGAAGAGGAGTTCTTTGTTTGCTCGACGCATTTGAACTAGTTGGTGATGGTTGTGCTTGCAGGTCCTCAGGTGGTGTTCTTTGTTTTCAGCACAGTGTGTCAATGACGCCCAGCAACGTCGACACAGAATTCGCCGGTCGCCCGTGGTCGCAGCCAGCACGACCGCGACCAACCTGGTCATGACTAACTTGATGTAACATCAGACTCAGCTGTGGGAGCGGTGATGTAGTGAAGAGCCATTGGTTCCTTTGAAAGAACCGTCAGGGCACAGCTTGAGGTCAAATTTCATGGGACATCACAACGAAATGGCGTTTGGTTGCGCCGTAAGAGGTAAGGCTTTCGTTTGCCTGGGGGCTGGCACGTAGCGGTTTCTCGGAAAACCGCCTTGCGCCCTGTGCCCGAGATATGCCGCCTGGCTTCGAGTTTGTGGATCTCGCGTTTCTGCTTTTCTATGTGGTGGAGGTTTCGCTGCGCCTTTCAGTGAATCGAGGCCGGGAAGGAGAGACTGAGAGATGTTGGGACGCAGGGCACGAGAACCAGAGCCGGGGGAGTAGGTGCCCTGCCTTAGTACCGC
>CAUJNA010003738.1:510000-515000 GCA_963377175.1 Effrenium voratum | reverse complement strand
TCCAATGTCAGCTAGTTTCAACACTTGATTTTTGCCTTGGCCCACAAGGATGAGTGTCAAGGCAATGCGGCTGGGCCATGATGTTTCCCTTGGCTTGTTTGCAAGGCCTTCTGCTCTCAAGCTATTCTTCGAATATATCTCCAAAGCGCGCAGTTCGAGGGTCATTGCCGTCTCATTCTGAGCCTAACGCCAGCGAGACGGCCAGATGGCTCGGCAAGCAAATTCACCGCCCTTTGGGCCCAATTCCAATGCGTGGTTTCAAAAGAGCATGGGGTAGACCGCTTTTGGTAGACACCTTGCGGAATCTGCCGATTTGTCACTGTGTTACGCTCTCAAGGATGGCTCCGGCATGATCACAAAGCATGAGTTCCTCAACGACATGCAGGATGCAACCTGGTGGCACCTGACCGTTCGGGGCGGTCGGGCCCCAAGCGCAGAGTTGCTATCGGATTTGACCATGTCATAATACCCTTCTGCCTTGCAAGCACGAGCGCTATCACCCATCAACAGGTGTTGTATAGAAGCAAAGATCATTGAAGATACTTTCCTTGAGGCAGGTGCCACTACTGCCGGGGCAGTCCCGAAAAGAAGAAAAGCGGCACATCCAGGCAAAGCGTCCATTGCGTAGTTGACATTCGCCTCGAAGGGTCCAAAACCAATTTGCCTGGCGATTGAAGGGGCGATGGTCAAAAGGGACCCGTGCGTAGGGCAAGCATGTGGCGGAGCTCGCGTAAGCGTGTCGGCGCAAGACTTCCTTACGACCTGGGTTTGAGCAGGACCTTTTGAGGCATTGGATTGAGGGATTTTCGGGAGTCCTGAGCCAAACAAGGCTCATGCCTTGCCATGCAAACAAAAAGGGGGGAATCCTTGCGCTCAGAGAATTTGTGTACAACAACGTAAAACTATGCTGAGAATCCAGACGCATCTCGTAGGCGCGGGTGGTTTCGTACATGCACTCCCTTGGCCTGGAGATGCACGACGCGGAGAAGTTCTTTGACATTATCGCCGAAAACTCCAAGGATCCACGCCCAGATCGGATGGCCCTGTCCGTCCCACCCGGCCAAAGAGTGAGCCAAGCCAAAACCCATGGCCTGCTACCCCTGGCTTGTACAATTGTAACACCACACGCGAATTTGTTGCAAAACACAAGTTATTGTCTCAATTGGAAAACCAATGCTACTTTGCCCGTCCGGGACCGGTCCAAACCGGCCCAAAAAAGCGTTCACAAGGCGTTCAAAGGCGTTCAATAATGTTCAAAAAGAAGCTCCGGACGTGTGCAGCACACATCCGATCGAGGCGCATTTTGCATTTTGTCCGTTTGACGTTGCAGTTGTACAAATTGAGGTAGCGGGTAGGGTTCATGCAACTTTGGAGTCACATGGCTCCAGTTGCCAGGAGGTGGACATCGACACCTTCATAGAGCACGGCATGTCCATGAAGGGCTCTGCCACAGCCCTGGACATGCAGCGCCAGCTGCTGCAGCCGCTTGGCTCCACTCCGTGCCTTTCTCAAAACATAGCGTGCTAACAATAATTGCACTTGCAAAAAAAAATGTGCGATGTCCTGTTGCGATGAATTGACGGCCCCGTGCGCATGGGTGCTTGGGCCTTCTTACAGCGTTCATGCGCGCGCGTGTGTGTGTGTGTGTGTGTGTGTGTGCGGATGCATGGGTGTTGTATGTGTGTATCGGTGTTTGCGTGTCTGTGTGTATGTTTGTATGTGTTTTCTGCTTTTGCGTCGTTGTGTTTGTGTGTGTGTGCTCGCGTGTGCGGCGCATGAGCGTGTGAGTGTGCGTGCGTGCCTTGCTCGGCTTCATGCGTTGATGTCTGCACCAGTTGCCAGAAGCTGTTGTTTTTGTTCATCGGGAGCTGAACGCCATGGGGCCGTGTTTAAAACCAATCAAAGAACGTGACCAAACGTGATTTCTCTCACATTAGCATTTCAACGGCAGCTCCTTTCCAAGTATGTGCTTAATTAATCTCCAGTTAGAAAGTAAATGGAGTTCAATGAGCTGTTCCAATTAGAATGCTCGTTTCAAAGGAGTTTTGTGAAAATTCGATTGGACACCAACATGAAACAGAACAGGACACAATTCCAGCATCGTTGTTGAGTCTTACGCTAAAGTACCAAACGTGATTTTACTTGAAGTCTAACTAGGCTGAACATGGAATCGAATAGAGTTAAAGTCTTCTTGTTTCTTCTAGCTAGTTTCAGTTGTATCAATTGAAGGTATAAGAAAACCAACTAGTTCAATGCGCTCCTTATTTCGGTATATTTAAACGCTAGTTTTGTGTTAATGAACATCTTATTTGACCAGACGTTCATATTTGGCGCAATAGCCACCCGGCGCCCTGGCTTTACATCACTGCCTGGTTCTGTGTCTGCTGGGGTGGGTTGGGTTGGTGGGTGGGTGGGTTGGTGGACGGGTCTGTGGGTGGACGGGTCTGGGTGGGTGCAGTACTTCCGTACAGCCCCGTCCGTGCACATGGGTGAAGACCCGTAAGGAGCTCAAGCAGCACGGGACACGAACACACGCGCACTCAAGGACACACAGCCCTCGTGCGCATAGAAGACCTGTTGTTTCGGCCCGGGCGATCTTGAATTGCTCGTGTTTGACTGCCATGAGCGGCTGACATGGCTGACCTGTAAAGAGAAGTGTCGGCGCGCATCCGACAACCCAACCGCGTCAAGCAGGGCATCGATTCACTTGACGGGAACGACTGCCAAAACATGGCTGAAGATTGGCCGCTTGACTTTTCATTCTTTTCTGACTGAGCCGTCAAATCTGCTTCGCCTGCCAGCGTTTGTTTACTTCCCCCCTTCGAGAAAATACTGAGCGTTCTGGTTCTTGTACATTTCCGGGCGCTGGGCGGCTGCAGTGCGTCATATGTTGATTCGGACCCCTGGTGTAAGTTCTAGTGCATCTATTTCCGCATATTTTCGAAAATGGGCAAAACATCCTCGAGTTTTCCATATCAACAGACCCCATGTGGGCACAGCCCAAGACCTGGGGCCATTTTGGCTTGCTTGTTTTCTTGGAAAACTCGGCAGCTCAGGATCTGGAGCCATGGGGTTTGGCATGGTTTCTTTGTTGTTGAAACTTGGAGGTTTTTAGGATTTGTTCAGTCTAAGTTGTTCTCTCAAGAAAAGCTCGAGGTTCTCCGTGCCGATGTGGTTTAGCATGGTTTCATACACGCACCCCCACCCAAAAGTGGAAAGAGAGAGAAGGAGAGAGATTGTACATGTGGCCAGCCGGATTGTGGTGGGCATGTTTTTTTTTTCATCGGGCGCGTGTCGGCCAGCACATCCCGGTTTCTGCTCGGCTCAGGACTTCAAAGGTCGCAGAGCGGTTGCACGCAGGGAGCCCCAGCGGAAGACCGGGGGAACATTGTGATCAAATCCTTTGAGATCAACGCCATCTACCGGATTTGGATCAGCCAACCTCCTGACCACCAGTTGCAGTAGGCCTGTAAGGGGGTGCTCCAGGGTGTGAAGCCCTGCAAGAACCTTCTTGCCACCTGCAATGTTGGCCAGTCATTAGCTTTCAGGCGCCTTTTGCTGTACAAAGTTGAATGCACAAATAACAGAATGTTGGGCGCTTGCCCCATCCATCCACCCTGATCCAAGCCCAGAAAGAAAAACAGAAGGGCCCTTTGTCAGTGCAGTTGTTCAAAACGTTTTCCTTTTTGTCCAATGTTTGGAAAGGCTTCCCTTGGCTCTTAATCCATGTTGGAACTGAGACTGTTTGCCCGCGGTGTTGTTCTTGGCCGACCTGTGGCTACTTTCCGACGCTTGCTGTCTTCCTTCTTGTAGATTCTTTTTGCGCATGATGGCTTGTGGTTCCAGTGTTGTTGTGACAGCCAAACTAGGCCGAATCAAACCGGAACCAAACCAAACCCGAACCAGCAGCCGAGCAAATCTAGTTGGCACATTCACAGCGCACATGCACAGCAAAGGAGCCAGCACGCAGACAAGCAACAGACAGCAGAAAGAACCGCACAACAAACAGCCAAGCAATCAAGCAAACAACAAGCATAGTCCAACATGTCAAACATCTAAATCTTGGGCACCGCCTTGTTTGCAACCGAGGCTTGGGAGACCAAGCACTGGCCGCGGGTGCTCAGAAGCCTTCGGCGCCTGGAAGGAGATGACCGGAAATCGGAGGCCTAAGAAAGCTTCTCCAAGCGTGCGTCTTTCTAAGGACAAGAGGGAATAGTGGCAAACCATCCCAAGCATCATCACATGTTTGAGCAAATGTTGGTTTGTTCTTTTCTTGAGGTTGAAAAGGGAGTGAAGGGAAGCGCAGATGGGCTACGTTCAACAAGCGTTGCAATAGTTCGCACGGGAGCTATGACTGTGAGCCGCACACGCAGAGGCGCACAGGTTCATCCCTTGTTGGTAGGGTTCCCGCCCTCTTCCGCGCTGTGGCTTTCACTTATTGAGAGGGCCAAGCATTCGAGATTGGATGGGTCCCGGAACTTTCCTCTGAGCTCGCAGGCGAGGCCCAGGATGCAGACCGTTTCAAGCTTGCGCTCCACACAGAGCCCACGTTCTGAGTAGCCCATGCAGGGGAGTGGCAGCATGACAGCCTGCTGCTTCCCAGCAGGTAGGTTTGGCCAGAGCCAATTAGCGAATCAGCTAGTCTCGCTTTGTTTGTCCCTGAGGAAGGCCTTTCGAGCCGTAGAAAGATCTAGGACTCCAACTGATTTACTCTCCTTCGCCAGCATGGCGGGGACTGGGCGCGTGAAGTCGTGTTCGGCTGTTGCTTGTGGTTGTGTTCATCGTCAACCTGTTCTAGCCAGATTGCAAAGTCCATTGGTTTGTGAACCAGATGTCCCCCCGAGTCAGACTGAAGGAAGACGTCGCCGCGTCGACTCAAAGCCGGCAATCGGCAATCGCCTGGCCGAAGCGCCACAGCCCGGAGAGTTTGCATAGCTTCATGCCTCTTCAGGGAACCCGGTCGGGATGGTGGGGGCAGTTTCGATCTTTCGATTTGACAC